>CM023096.1:4674667-5123038 GCA_013103745.1 Gardenia jasminoides | reverse complement strand
TTATCTCAAGCTGTTTGTGGGATCATCTTGACACCGATCCCTCTGAGGAGAATGTAGGTTCCTTTGATTCCTCAAGAGGCCACACAAAATTGGGCTACAGATTATGCACTGCTGAAGGGGAGGTTTGGTAAATCGAGGGGTTGTCCTTGAAAAATGAATCATGCTTTGATGTCAATCATTTCTTCAAAAACAATGCACTTATTTCCTGCTTTTTGCTTGTTTAAAATTATGCTTTTAATTATGCTTCCATGGTATTATTTGTTATCTTGCTTTTTTTGCCAAATGAAATGGAATTTCTCTTTTGTCCTTCAGTTATGATCCACTCATTTTATTTTCACACATTTATTTTATTTGCTCTTGGATGATCATGAATAAAACCTTTGATTGGACATCATCCTTTTGGAATTTGATGGGCGAAAATTCGATATCTCATGAACTTGGATATCATCATTTGCAAGATGATGAAACTGCCAGATTGCCATGAAACTACCCGCACATGGAGAATTGCAATCGGAGTTTCTCTTGGGCAACACCTCACTCTCTCATGTATGAGATGGGCGGTATTACCTGAATTTGAAACCCCATCTTTGCAGCGTTCTAATGGGCTTCGGTTGGAAGACTGGTGGATCAAACAGCGTCACGAGCAACTTCTTTGATCGATGAAAGAAGGTTGAATACCATTTGTCATGGCAATATTACCAGCAGAGGGATGGCTCAAGCTTATAACAAAGTTAGACCTGCTGGTTCAAGAAGTGGAGGACAAGGTTTTGAAGCGAATCCTTAGATACAAGAAGAGCTAAGGAAATTAAACTCCGAGAATTGGCAAGGGCGTTCATTATTCAAAGGTGCTACACGGAGGGAGCATTATTTCTCATGGAGATGGATGGACAGATTTTTTCTCAAACAATCAATTCAGACATGTGTAAAATTTTCATATGATTGAGCAAGGTTTCTTCAGAAATTTTTTTCAAAGGTGGTGCGGAAAAGCCGACCTTATTCTTTTAGTTTAAACACTTCAACCGGTTTTTCCGTTTGAGCCTATAAAGAATGATTAATTATTATAAAACCCAGGAGAATCCAAACCTTACACTGGGGCAATTTTGTATTTTGAAAAAAAAACATTTTAAAAAAGGAAGGACAAAAGCGGGGCAAATTTTTCTATAAAAAAAAATTCAAGTTTAAACCTGCCTACACCACTCAAACCCCTTACAAAACCTAGTGTTATAGACCCAGCTTTTGCAAAAATTTCTGAAGAACTTTCTCAATCAAAAGGCAAATGATGCAAATACATTCCCTAAATTTTATGAGGAAGAGATTATCTCAGATGCCACCATTTTAACAAACATGTTTAAATTGTGAAGTTGGGAGTTAAGTCACGCCTATTTTACCTTATCGGTCAATTTGATTACAAAATGAAGAGGTACTAAAGCAAGTTTTGAGAAACAACGATGCAAGCGAAGGAAAGTTCATGGGACAAGGGAAGCGGTGACTACATTTATCGGGGTTTACCTTATATCAAACCTCCTTCCGTCGATAAATTCAAGGATGATATCAAAGGGGTCAAGTCTTGGCCTTTTGTTTTAAATAGTTTTCGGCGTTTGGCCTTTTCTGATTTAAAATGTCATGTTTAGCATTCATTCTATGGTCATGATGTCATTTAAAAAATAAAATTTTTCCTTTGCACAAACCTTTTGCACATATTTTTCATCAAAGGGCATTTTATCAAGGACAATCCTCTTAGATTACCATGAAGGTATGGATAATATGGATTGAGAAGCAAGCAAGCAACGTGAGCAGTCGACTTGATGGCTGGTGAACAAAAGGAATTCAGTTGACACAGCTCATCGGCGTCAAGAACTCATGTTTACGGGCTATTTTGCAGAGATAAAGGGGAGAAAGCGGTGGGCGGCGTCGTCATTATTTTTCACCATTTCTTTTCTTTTGCGGAAGCGGGGACAAGTGGTGTCGGTCAAGTCAAGAGACCGACTTCATTTTGAGTCATGTCTAGGCTGTATGATTAAATCATTTTGAAGATTGATTAATTGCAAAATTGAGGAAGGACAAGTGCCTTTGGAAAATTTGGAAGCGGGTTTTCATGCACGCACTACTAGGTGTTATAACCCAGTTCTTTTCAAATTCCTTTCTTACGAAATGTGGCGTGCTTGCATTCGCTGAGCGACTATCAGAGGAGACCACCGGGCGATGGTGGAGCTAGGGGGATGATGGATCCATGATTTACTTTTTTATTCTACTTGTGCTTTATCTCTCTTTTTATGTTTGATCTTGTATTCTGATTAGGTTTAACTGTTAGACATACTTTTGGTTAAATTGCTTGAGGATGTGTATATTTGTTTAAATTTAGCTTTTATGTGCTTATATGTGTTGATTGCGATTTAAAAATTTGGGTTCTTTGTGGGAGTTTTCATCATTATAGGAAAACTCTGCCGATTTTTTTAAAAAAAAAATTAATTGCACATTGCCAAATTGATTTGTTTTCAAAATTTGATTCAAAGGTGCAAATGTCAATTTTGGTTTACAATTACTTTCATCCTTAAGAAATAAAAGCCGTGTGATCACGAAAAATCTTTTCCATCTTACTCGAAATAATTATTATGTGATTAAGACATTGGCATTTTAGAAAGTATGTTTTGTAAAATAGGGAAAATTATGCCTCAGTTGTTTTCCTATTAAATGAGATTTCTTCTTTTATTGAATTTTACAAGAAAATGATTGATATTGTCGGCAAATGATCCTTTTTCAATTGATTATGAAAAAAAAAAAAAAAGGGAAAAAGAAAAAGCAAGAAAAGCAGCAAAGTGAGAACCAAAGTTCTACTCCAATGATTCTATTACTAAGTAACGGAGGTTTAACATCTAAAATGTTAACTTTCAGCGTAAAAGCGGTGCTTGAATTATGAGTATACAAAGCAGTTTGAAAAAGTAAAATGTTGAGTAGCAGGGATCTTCACCTAAAGTGTTGATT
Source organism: Gardenia jasminoides (assembly GCA_013103745.1). Taxonomy (NCBI): domain Eukaryota; kingdom Viridiplantae; phylum Streptophyta; class Magnoliopsida; order Gentianales; family Rubiaceae; genus Gardenia; species Gardenia jasminoides. The sequence goes on along the minus strand of CM023096.1, from coordinate 5,120,056 downwards.
TTCGCGTCAAAAGACATCTTTACTATTTGAGCAAGAAGGCATATGTCGAGTAACCGGGAGTCTTCACTTAAAAGTGTTGATTTTCGCGTCAAAAGACATTATTGCAATTCGAATAAGAAGATATGTTTCAGTAAATCCTTTTAGCAGTAAAATCTGAGAAAATATGGAAAAGGCAAGTTTGAATTGACTATATGAGTCGTTTGATTGCAAAATTTGGTGAAAGTGAGAAATCAAGCTTGAATTGTTAAAATTGAGGTATAATTGTCTTTCTTTTACTTGACATTATGAGTACTTGATGCAAATTGAATAATTGCATAATAATGTTTTGCCTAGTTTATGAGGATTTGGATTTCCAAGATCACATGGTTTATTTCAATCCATAGCTTGTTTTGATGAATATTCCCTATCACTTGAGAACAAGCAATGCTTCATAAGCATAAGTATCTCATGAATGTGTTTTATTGCATGGTTCGATACATTTTAGTCATTCTAATGGTCAACATTTGTGATCACAAGAGTTTTACTTTATGGAAAAAAAAAAGAAAGAAAAAAGAAGAAGAATTGAATTACCATGGACTAATTGGTTAATATTTCATGACTTTTGCGGGGTTAACATTCGATTGATTTGGGGCAATTTTGTTTTGAGAGGTCTCTCAATTTTGGATAATGCATTCAAAATTAATTTTTCTTGGAAAAGATTTGCGGAGATCAAGGCGATGGCAACATATGTGGTTGTTCCAACCACAGGAGGGTTTGGTTACACTCTTCAACTTTCCAAACTCCATCAATTCTTGAAAAAAGAAGAAAAGAAAGAAAAAAAAAAAAGAGAAGAAGAAGAAGAAGAAAAAAAAAAAAAAAAGAAAAAGTCATTGTTCCTATCAATCACTTACTTTTCAAGTCAAGAAAAATCAAAATCAGAATGGCACCATTAATTGAGTGCATCATTACACTGCATTTTTACATCATGTTTGAACAACTTGTGTTTTATTTTTCAAAGTCTGGCAATCCAGCATTTATGTTTTCATCTAGTCATTCAGGCTTGGGTCCAATCCCACTGAATAGTATGTTTAGTCATTCAGGCTTGGGTCCAATCCCACTGAATAGTATTTCTAGTCATTCAGGCTCGGGTCCAATCCCACTGAATAGTATTTTTAGTCATTCAGGCTTGGGTCCAATCCCACTGAATAGCATATTTGCATTTTCCCATCTAGTCTTCAGGCTTGGGTCCAATCCCACTGAATAGTCTAAATTTGGAAAGAATTTAAATTCTGTTACTTTGTCGACCTCGCATGGCCCTCTATCTCCCTACTTCAATTTAAATTATCATTTGGCGCTGTCGACCCTCGCCGGACACCTTCTATCCATTCTTCAATTTAAATTGCATATTGGTGCTTTGTCTCAACCCTCATGGGCACCTTCTATCCTCTGCTTCAATTTAAATTTCTGTTGGGCTGCTGTCTCGACCCTCATGAACCCTATCCCACTTCAATTTAAATTTCGTTGGTCTGTCTCTTGACCCTCGCCGGGCACCCTTCTATCTTCAAATTTAAATTTACATTTGGTGAGTCTCGACCTCCCGCTTCTATCTCCCGTTCTTGACATTTAAATTTACGTTGGTGAGTCTCATTACCTCCGTAGAACCCTTCTATCTCCCGTTCTTGACATTTAAATTTCTGTTGGTGAGTCTCGACCTAGGACATGCCTTCTATCCCCTTCTTGATATTTAAATTTACATTTGGTGAGTCTACAACCTCTTGAGCATGCGTTTCCTTCATTATCTCAGTTCTTGATATTTAAATTTACATGTTGGTGAGTCGACCTCCGTTCTATCTCCGTTCTTGATATTTAAATTTACGTTGGTGAGTCTCGACCTCGTAGTGGAACCTTTCTATCTCAGTTCTTGATATTTAAATTTCTGTTGGTGAGTCTCGACTTCAGGTTTCCTTCTATCTCCGTTCTTGATATTTAAATTTACGTTGGTGAGTCTCGGTTCCATGGCACCTTCTATCTCCGTTCTTGATATTTAAATTTACGTTGGTGAGTCTCGACCTCCGTACCCTATCTCCTCTCTCAAATTTTACAGATTGATTATTCATTTTATTATAGTTCATTTGCATTGGAACTACGTTTGACGATTCTCATGTAGAATCATTGAGCAACTCTGCAGTTGGTCACATTATGCTTGTTTAGTGTGAAAATTGGCAATTTAACATTCTAGCGTGGTTCGGATACAACCAGACAAAACCAGTTAAGCATTTGGTGTCACGTCTTTGTCTAGAATTTCTTGACTTCAGGACAAAGAGGGCAATGAACACAAATTTTGACTATTTCTTTTGTTATGTTTTTATTTATTAATGTTTAGTTATTTATTTTTGAATTTTCTAACACTTTTTTCTTATTTTTGTAGGTTTTCTTAAAATTAAAAAAAAAAAAAAGGAGAAAAGTCAAAAGCATGACCGATTCTTGGGATAAGTCAGCAACCGAGTCAAGCGTAACAGTGAGCGAAAAAAAAAAAAATGGCCTTGATTCTTCGAACTTCGGATCATCCTTTTCAGTGTATTTTCCGATGCTTGAGCGATAAGAAACCTATTTAAACATTCCCCAACTAGCCAACACAACAATTCATCTAAGTTCAAAATTAGCTCACCTCATCCAAGAACATCAAAACCCTTAGTTCTAGGTTTGGTGGTTATAAATAACCTAGATTAGGGTTTAACAAGAGTGGGAAATCGAGAGGAAAGAGGCAATTGGGAGAGCTTTGAGAGAAAAAAAGCGGAGAAAAAGCGGTGGGAATTAGAGGAAAAGGGAAAGAAAGAAAAAGAAAAGAAAAGCAGGTTTCACACTTGAGGAGATCATTCTTGGAATTTACATCCCTCTTCTCTTGTTTAGATTCAAAACTTAGATTGGGTAACATCCTTCTACTCTATTTACTATTTTTTGATCGTAAAATTATCTGAGATTTGGACCTTTTGGTGGAACCAAGGTCTTGAATAGTTTTTCTTTTAGTTTGGGATATTTGATGATGATTATCAGCTGTTATATGAGCATGTTGTGTTTATAAAGCCTTGGTAAGGCTAGTAGATTTGTTTTCGTTTAAAATCGGGCGTTTGATGCTTACGTGATGATCTTTGTTGTGATTCTGAAATTTCTGGAAAAATGTTCTTCCGCGTTTTGAAGATGTGAAAGCAGCGGACTACTAGCGGATTACTTAGCGTAACGGTCAGCGTTTCCTCTTGAATGTTTGAAGTTGTGAAAGCGGATCTCTTGCGTGGACTACTTGGCGTAGCTCAGCGTTTGTTTGAATACTTGAAGATGTGAAAAAGCGGCGGCTTGTTACAGAGCCGGTCGTAACAATCCTCGTTTCTAACGGCAGTTCTTTTCCTTCCCCCTTCTTGTCCATTTGATGATGCTAATGCTTATGATTTGATCTTTGTGGGTTTAGCTTGTTTTGACACGATCTGAATGATGATGTTTGATGCTTTGAATGGACCCCTGCCTCGAATGTTTACGTTTGTGTTGTTGTCGAAAAGCGGAAGCAATCTTCGATGTTTTGAAGATGGGAAGAACAGCGGATGGTTCTGTGGCTAAGCCAGCGTTCTGGTCAGCGTTTCCCCTCGAACTTTGATTTACGCACATGCTTGACTATGTGACATCAGCGTTCGATCAGCGTAACCTCTCTGTTTTTGTATTCTGTTGATATTTCCTGCTCTTTTGTTCCAGAATCTTACTCTATTTCCTAGTATTATCTGTTTGCTTGCAGAATCTGTTGAGATACCATCTCTTGGAATTTTTGATTGGTTTTTCCTTTAAATTGGTACCTTGATCCCTTTTGTTGACTTTGAGTCTTAGATAACCATTCCCCTCATCTAAGGATTCAATTAAGGCCTCACATCAAGGGATGGTAACTTCTTTCCCCTATTATGTGCTCATTATGTGTTTTTGCATGATTTTGCATGTTTTAAATTAAGTTTTCCTTTGCTTTTATTCATGTCTAGTCTTTACTTATGTTATTTAATTTTTGAGTAAATTATTTGGAGGCCTTGGATGCCAAGTTGTAATAGATAGGTTTAATTTTTGGCAAAAAGTGTATTTATTCTAGAAAATGTAATAGTTAGATTATTATTCCGAATTTTTCCCCTTAGAATGTATTTAGGTTCCCCCCAATGTAATAATTAGATTTTATATGCTTATTTTGCATGCTTGCATGATTATGTGTTTATTTGCTTTTCTAGGGCCTTGCATCTAGACATTATGCCTATGTGTTACGTGTTTATGTGCTTTATGTGTTTATTTGCTTTATTATCATGTCTACATGTTTATTGTGTAAATGTATTGACGTCACCACACTAGTCCAAGCTAGTTGTGGCCTTCCTTCGATTTCTCACTAATCAATGTTAGTGAGAACCTTTTAACGAGGGTTAGTCCAATGCTAGACCCTTAAACGCCGTTCATGCATTAGATACAAATTTCACACACCTTTCACTTTTAGAGTTTCTTTCCCATTTTGCATGTCACTATTCTCTCATCCCGTATGCGAAACATCTCATTTAGTTTCCTTTTAGATTAGTGCATTTAAGGCATTACCCTTTAAATTAGGGAAAAGGCGGTATGGCTTCCTAGCCTTAGCGCTTTTATTACCTTCTATGAAAGGAAAATTCAAAGTCACGCAATTTAGTCCCCCCGTTATGTTGCATTATCCCTCTTTGGGACATACGTGCATTATTTTAAAGGCTATCAAATTCATTCTTAAAAAAACAACTTTCTTCTTCATATTTTAGCAATTCAAAGTCAAAAAAAAAACCATTTTCTTAAAATTGCATCTTTTGAAAAATTCAAGTTCCCCTTTGCACTTAAAATTGATCTTTCAAAATAATCCAATTTCTTTTCCCTTGAGATTTTATGAAAATTGCACTTCTTTTGAAAACCCTATTTTCTGTTTGTTGAGTCTCATCATTTGCATTCTTTGACCTCCTCGGGGATCAAACTTGGAGGACACAACTAATGTGGTCAATTCAATCAAACCTCAAGGAGACATTTTGCCCCTCGACCCAACATTAGGTCTAGGGTTTGCATCCATATAGACAACATCAAATGTGATAAATTTTAAGTTAGAATTAGGAAATTTTCAACTAAATCTTGCAACTAGCTTTGGCTAGGTTAGAAGGGTGCCTTAGAGGCAGTAACATCGAATCTTTGCCTTCCTTCTTTCAACCTGTGACCGAACCTTTTCTCTAGTTTTCAAAGACACAGTCGTCTAAAAGGGTTTTCTTTGTTTATTTCATTAAATCAAAACTTTTTGGTGACTTAGTACACCTAAACTCCATACCAAGTGGCGACTCCAAACTTTTCTAAAAACCCTTTTCTAGACTTTTTGTTTTTGGGTCCAAACCGTCGCATTTTTGTAGTCCCATGACCCCTTTCCCTTTCGTTTTTCAAAAGCCAAATAAAATCAAACCCTTCCCTCTTTTCCACAACATTTAATCAAAAAATGGGGCGCGACAGCTTGGCGACTCCACTGGGGAATTTCCTAAGAGGGTCCGAGCACTTGATTTAGTTAATTATTTCATTTTTCTAACTTTCTTATATATCACATTTGGATGTTTTAGGTTGCATTTCCTTTTTCTTTTCCTTTTTCTTTTTAGGTGTTTTTCCGTGCAACCGCTCCTTACACATCGCGTACATGATGAATGAATTATTTGTTTATTTATATTGATATTTACTTGTATCGCGCTTTGCATTTGGGGTGGGGGGAAGTGATCACCCTAGAAGCCTTCATTCTTTCATATTGGTATTCATTCCTCCTCTCAAAGGAAGCACTTCATACGTGCATGCATAATCTTTACCCATTTTTATTTTTTCGTGGGCGCTATCCCACCTCCCTTGTAGGATTAGGATCGATTGCCTTGGGTATGCGGATGGTGTGCTTTGCGCCCATAGCGGTACCTAAGGGATCATTCGAGCCACCGACTTAAGACATTGGAATTGATGACCCTTTGTCTTTGGTCTGAAGGCTTGGAGACCTGTAACCTTTATCGAGTCTAGATGCATTAGTGAGCTCAACCTCATGCATCCATGTTAGAATTGCCTAGGGGAGAGTCTACCTTACCCTATTAAGAATCACTAGACACGAGAGGAGGGATTCCACCCCTCTTTATTTTTGTGCAATTTGTTGCTCCAACGTGTTATGTGATATTTGTTGATTAAACTAACCTTTCATTGTCTTCCCTTTTCTTGCATTTCACAAACTCTAGAAGATAAGAATTTTGGCACTCTTTCAAGACAAGCCATCCTTCTAGATAGGCTATTGCACGTTTGAATTTATTGCATTTAAATTGTAATGGCATATCACTTTTAGGCTTACCCCGGCATTCAAATGGGGCTCCTATAGGCCATGTTTCATTTTGCACCTTTACTTGCTTTAATAAACTGGCATCATACATAAACCATAGAGGGAATGCCGCATAGGGAATCCCATGTTAGGAATAAAACTACCCTTGTGTCTCGGATATATAATCCAATGAGATTTGCATGTTTATGTTTTCAGTAACATCCAAAGGGGTAGTGCACAAGGTAAGGTAGGGTCCGATCCTTTCTATGATGACATCCAAAGATATGGAGTGACCTTCACATGCTAGAATATAAACCTCTAGTAATCATTCTTTGGCCATTTTATCAAAGTTGGTAAAATCCCATGCATAAGGACACTAAATTGAAGAAATGCACAAATAATTTCTCATTGTTGAGATAATGATTTTATCAAGGCCAAATCTTGATTTTTAGAAGGCTTATGAGCTAGTGTGTTGCAAATAAAATGGAGATGTGGAGTTACAGGTAAGCAATAAACCCAGTCGACTTTTGAGTAAACCATCAATCCCGTCCAAGCTATTTGAGCTAGATCCATATTTCCCTCAAGAATAATCCTTTTCATGCTAAATTAACCTTTTAACCTCTCTTCACATATCAATTAAAGTAATGAATCCATTCGAACTTCGTCCTCATAATGCGCCAAACAGTGCATATTCTTTTGGTCAACCTTGTGGATCAATTACTAATCGCATATCAACGAAGTTAACGAAGTGATCGGAACCATCAGGTATTGTATGATGCGTACCCCAGAGGATTGCATTTTTCATGCTAGGCCGACCCTTGGCATAAAAGGGCCCCCCTCTAGGACATGCATCCGAATTATATAAGCAATCACTAACTTCGTTCTTTTTCCTTTTTTTCAAATAAATCTCTGCAGATCCCCTTTGGAAATAAGCGCCTAAAGTGTGTTCCTTTTCCCATTCAGGTACTTTTAAAAATAGCTTCACGCAGAAGCCCCATCGTTACCCGTTCTAAAAGCAAAAGCTCAAAGCAGCTCGTAAGCATGAGTTCTGCACCAGAAGGTTCAGATAGGAATACTTTGGTTATTTCGCCCGACTTTGCTGCCTTGGGAGCTCAGTTAAGTGAAGTACTGGGAAGGTTTAATGAGATGAGCGCCGAGATGGCCGCGCAAAGGCGTGTAATTGATCAGTTGGTAGCCAACAGTAGTGGAGGTGGTACTTCGAATGATCATGAACATGTTGTTAGCATTCCCCCGCTGACAAGTAATCCACCCCTTTTCTCGACCAATATTCAAACCACTCTTGTTCCACCTATTCCTAACCTTCATGGGATTGTTTTTTCTCACCACAACACTGATTTTTCATGCACTCACCCTGACTATATCTTGCTGAGCCCAACCAAAAAGGCAAACCATCATACTCAACCTCAGATCACTTTAAACATGCCTCCTCACCCTCCAGAGCCTCAATACCATACCACTGAACCATTTGTGTGGGATCTGACTTCCCAAGGAAAACCAGCGGTGGATGACCTTATTGCACCAGTTGACAAAGATTTATTGAAAAGGCTGGATAAATTCGATGAGTTCATAAGGAAGAATCAGGGACTAAACCGACACGGTGGCCTGGACTATGACGACCTTTGCCTGTTCCCTAACGTCCAACTACCTATGGGTTTCAAGACCCCCAAGTTCAGCAAGTATGATGGTACCGGGAATCCTAAGACGCACCTTAAAATGTTTGCCAACAAGCTTGGTAAACCAGTGAATGATGAGAACTTGCCTATGCGTCTGTTCCCCGAGAGCCTAGAAGGAGATGCTTTGGATTGGTACTCGAACCTGAAATCTCAAGAGATCAAAACTTGGTTGGATTTGTCAACAGCTTTTGTGAAGCAGTATGAATTCAATTGTGAGCTGGCACCGACACGAACAACATTGGAAGGAATCAAAAGGAGACCCTCAGAAGATCACAAGTCATATGCCAAGCGATGGAGAAAGTTGGCTGCTAAAGTTGAGCCTCCCATGACAGAAGAAGAGATTGTTCGTACTTTCATCAAGGCACATGACCCGCCTTATTTTGAAGAGATTTTTCGAATGACTGGGAGTTCTTTTGCTACAATTGTCAATAAGCTGGAGAAGTATGATGAACTTGTTAAAGTTGGAAAAATTGTCAATGTGACCGCCCTGAAACAGCAATTGGAAACATTGCAAGGGCAAAATGGCAGTGGGAGGAAGCTCCCGTTTAGGAAGAATGAAGGAGAAGCTGCTCTTGTGTGGGATCAGAGTCCACCTTTCAGGCCCAGAGCTCGGAGTCACCCCACCAATTCCAATTCATACTTACCTTACTCCTACCATCAGTCTGTTTATCACACTGCAGCCCAGACGCCTCGCACCCGCCCTATTCATTTGGACCCCCAACCTTTGTTTTCAACTTCCCAACCTATCTCCTACCCCCGTCAAAACTACGCTCCTAGACCTGCTCCACAAAATCCTGTCCAAAATTCTTTTGAGCATAATGAAATGCAAAATCAGAAAACTTTTCGGACTTTCACCAATTTGGGCCGCCCCATTGACCAGCTGTACGAACAGTTGAAGGCCGCTGGGAAAATTAGCACTGTCCCTCCCAAACTGTATCCCCGAGGACCCCCTACTGGGTATGATCCCCATGCCATCTGCGCTTATCATTCTGGAAGCCCGGGTCATTCGACGATTAATTGTTGGGCTTTGAAACATAGAATTCAAGACATGGTGGATGCCGGGGATATAGTTCTGAAAAGAAAGAATGAGCAAGTGCCAAACGTCAATAGAAACCCTCTCCCGGAACATAAAGACGTCGTTGGAATGATCAGTGTGGAGGAGGAAATTGTTGACCATGCTCAGTTCATTAAAGAAGAAGATGAGGATGGCGGTGGATCATTTAAGGAAAGGTCTGATGATGATATAGAGACAAGGTTATCTCAACTGTTTGTCGGGATCATCCTTGACACCGATCCTACGGAGAATGTGGAGTTTCCTTTGATTCCTCAAGAGGCCACACAAAATTGGGCTACCGATTGTCTGCCTGCTCAGAGGAGGTTTTGGTAAATCTGAGGGGGTTGTCCTTGAAAAATGAATCATGCTTTGATGTCAATCATTTCTTCAAAAACAATGCACTTGTTATTTCACCTTTTTGCTTGTTTAAAATTATGCTTTTAATTATGCTTCCATGGTATTATTTGTTATCTTGCTTTTTTGCCAAATGAAATGGAATTTCTCTTTTTGTCCTTCAGTTATGATCCACTCATTTTATTTTCACACATTTATTTTATTTGCTCTTGGATGATCATGAATAAAAACCTTTGACCCTTGGACATCATCCTTTTGGAATTTGATGGACGAAAATTCTGATATCTCATGAACTTGGATATCATCATTTGCAAGATGATCGAAACACACCGAGATTGCCATGAGAAACTACCCTTTTGGCATGGAGAATTGCAATCAGGATTTCTACTGGGGCAACACCTCACTCTCTCATGTATGAGATGGAAGCGGTATTACCTGCTGAATTTGAAACCCCATCTTTGCGCGTTCTAATGGAAGCTCAGTTGGAAGAAACTGAGTGGATCAAGCAACGTCACGAGCAACTGTCTTTGATCGATGAAAGAAGGTTGAATGCCATTTGTCATGGGCAATATTACCAGCAGAGGATGGCTCAAGCTTATAACAAGAAAGTTAGACCTCGCAGGTTCAAAGTGGAGGACAAGGTTTTGAAACGAATCCTTCCGATACAAGAAGAGGCTAAGGGGAAATTCGCTCCGAATTGGCAAGGGCCGTTCATTATTCAAAAGGTGCTACCTGGAGGAGCATTATTTCTCATGGAGATGGATGGACAGATTTTTTCTCAAACAATCAATTCAGACATGTGTAAAAGATTTTTCATATGATTGAGCAAGGTTTCTTCAGAAATTTTTTGCAAAAAGGTGGTCTGGAAAAGCCGACCTTATTCCTTTTCGTTTAAACACTTCAACCCCCCAGTTTTCCCGTTTGAGCCTATAAAAGAATGATTAATTATTTAGCAAACCCCCTTTGAGAATCACAAACCCCACACTGGGGCAATTTTTGTATTTTTGAAAAAAAAAAAAACATTTTAAGAAAAAGGGACCAAACTGGGGCAAATTTTTCTATAAAAAAAAAAATTCAAGTTTAAACCTGCCTCTACACCACACTCAAACCCCTTGCAAAAGCCTAGTGTTATAGACCCCCACCTTTTTGCAAAAATTTCTGAAAGGAACTTTCTCAATCAAAAGGCAAATGATGCAAATACATTCCCTCTAAATTTTATCAGAAGAGATTATCTCACTGATGCCACCATTTTAACAAACATGTTTAAATTGACGAAAGTTGGGAGTTAAGTCTGCCTATTTTACCTTATCAGTCAATTTCAGTGCAAATCTGAAAGGGTACTAAGGCAAGTTTTTGAGAAGCAACAGTGCAAGCAGAAAGGAAAAGTTCATGGGACAAGGGAAGCCGGTGACTACATTTATCAGGGTTTACCTTATATCAAGCACTCCTTTGCCGTCAGTAAATTCCAAGGAGATGATATCCAAAGGGGTCAAGTGCGACGCTTTTGTTTTAAATAGTTTTCCTGGCGTTTGGCCTTTTACTGATTTAAAATGTCATGTTTAGCATTCATTCTATGGTCATGATGTCATTTTAAAAAAATAAAAATTTTTTCCTTTGCACAAACCTTTGCACATATTTTCATCAAAAGGGCATTTTTATCAAAGGACAATCCTCTTAGATTACCATGAAGGTATGGATAATATGGATTCAGAAGCAAGCGAACGAGCAGTCTGACCTTTGGTGAACAAAAGGAATTCAGTTGACACCGCTCATCGACGTCAAGAACTCATGTTTACTGGCTATTTTGAGATAAAAGGGAGAACGGTGGCGTCATCATTATTTTTTCACCATTTCTTTTCTTTTGCGAAGCGGGGACAAGTGGCCCGTCGGTCAAGTCAACGAGACCAGCTTCATTTTGAGTCATGTCTAGACTGTATGATTAAATCATTTTGAAGATTGATTAATTGCAAAATTGAGGAAGGACAAGTGCCTTTTTGGAAAATTTGGGAAACGGGTTTTCATACGCACACTACTAGGTGTTATAACCCACAGTTCTTTTCAAATTCCTTTCTTCTGAAATGTGGCGTGCTTCGGCATTCAGCCGCCTGAGCAGCCTATCCCAGAGACCACCGGAGGCGATGGTGGAGCTGCGGGGGATGATGGATCCGCCCCATGATTTGCTTTTTATTCTACTTGTGCTTTATCTCTCTTTTTATGTTTGATCTTGTATTCTGATTAGGTTTAACTGTTAGACATACTTTTGGTTAAATTGCTTGAGGATGTGTATATTTGTTTAAATTTAGCTTTTATGTACTTATATGTGTTGATTGCGATTTAAAAATTTGGGTTGCTGGCAGGGAGTTTTCATCCAGTTATAGGGAAAACTCTGCCGATTTTTTTAGAAAAAAAAAATTAATTGCACATTTGCCCCACAAATTGATTTGTTTTTCAAAATTTGATTCAAAAAGGGTGCAAATGTCCAATTTTGGTTGCAATTGCTTTCATCCTTCTGAAATAAAAGCCCGTGTGATGCGAAAAATCTTTTTTCCATCTTACTCGGAAATAATTATTATGTGATTAAGACATTGGCATTTTAGAAAGTATGTTTTGTAAAATAGGGAAAATTATGCCTCAGTTGTTTTCCTATTAAATGAGATTTCTTCTTTTATTGAATTTTACAAGAAAATGATTGATATTGTTGGCAAATGATCCTTTTTCAATTGATTATGAAAAAAAAAAAAAAGGGGAAAAAGAAAAAGCAAGAAAAGCAGCAAAGTGAGAACCAAAGTTCTACTCCAATGATTCTATTACTAAGTAACCGGAGGTTTAACATCTACAAATGTTAACTTTCGCGTAAAACGGTGCTTGAATTATGAGTATGCAAAGCAGTTTGAAAAAGTAAAATGTTGAGTAACCGGGGATCTTCACCTAAAAGTGTTGATTTTCGCGTCAAAAGACATCTTTACTATTTGAGCAAGAAGGCATATGTCGAGTAACCGGGAGTCTTCACTTAAAAGTGTTGATTTTCGCGTCAAAAGACATTATTGCAATTCGAATAAGAAGATATGTTTCAGTAAATCCTTTTAGCAGTAAAATCTGAGAAAATATGGAAAAGGCAAGTTTGAATTGACTATATAAGTCGTTTGATTGTAAAATTTGGTGAAAGTGAGAAATCAAGCTTGAATTGTTAAAATTGAGGTATAATTGTCTTTCTTTTACTTGACATTATGAGTACTTGATGCAAATTGAATAATTGCATAATAATGTTTTGCCTAGTTTATGAGGATTTGGATTTCCAAGATCACATGGTTTATTTCAATCCCATAGCTTGTTTTGATGAATATTCCCTATCACTTGAGAACAAGCAATGCTTCATAAGCATAAGTATCTCATGAATGTGTTTTATTGCATGGTTCTGATACATTTTAGTCATTCTAATGGTCAACAGCTGTGATCACAAGAGTTTTTACACTTTATGGAAAAAAAAAAAAGAAAAGAAAAAGAAGAAGAAGAACTGAATTGCCATGGACTAATTGGTTAATATTTCATGACTTTTGCAGGGTTAACGATTCGATTGACACTGGGGCAATTTTGTTTTGAGAGAAGTGCTCCCCAATTTTGGATAATGCATTCAAAATTAATTTTTGCTGGAAAAGATTTGCAGATCAAGACGATGGCAACATATGTGGATTTGTTCCAACCCTGCAGAGGAAGGGTTTCAGTTACACTCTTCAACTTTCCAAACTCCATCAATTCTTGAAAAAAAGAAGAAAAGAAAGAAAAGAAAAAAAAAAGAAGAAGAAGAAGAAGAAAAAAAAAAAAAAGAAAAGAAAAAAGTCATTGTTCCTATCAATCACTTACTTTTCAAGTCAAGAAAAATCAAAAATCAGAATGGCACCATTTCGTCGAGTGCATCATTACCTGCATTTTTACACTTATCATGTTTGAACAACTTGTGTTTTACTTTTCAAAGTCTGGCAATCCAGCATTTATGTTTTCATCTAGTCATTCAGGCTTGGGTCCAATCCCACTGAATAGTGTGTTTAGTCATTCAGGCTTGGGTCCAATCCCACTGAATAGTATTTCTAGTCATTCAGGCTCGGGTCCAATCCCACTGAATAGTATTTTTAGTCATTCAGGCTCGGGTCCAATCCCACTGAATAGCATATTTGCATTTTCCCATCTAGTCATTCAGGCTTGGGTCCAATCCCACTGAATAGTCTAAATTTGGAAAGAATTTAAATTTCATTGTCTCGACCCTCGAGCACCCTTCTATCTCCCCTTCACTAGACCCTCGCCAGCACCCTTCTATCCCTGCTTCAATTTAAATTTATTTGTCTCGACCCTCGGGCACCCTTCTATCCCCTTCAATTTAAAATCTATTTCAAATTTAAATTTTTGGTGAGTCTCGACCTCCTTCTATCTCCCGTTCTTGACATTTAAATTTGTTGGTGAGTCTCTCGGCACCCTTCTATCCCTTCTTCAAATTTAAATTTTTGGTGAGTCTCGACCTCACCCTTCTATCTCCTTGACATTTAAATTTCACTTCTATCCTTCTTGATATTTAAATTTGTTGGTGAGTCTCCTCAGCACCCTTCTATCTCCGTTCTTGATATTTAAATTTACGTTGGTGAGTCTCAGACCTCAGCACCCTTCTATCTCCGTTCTTGATATTTAAATTTACGTTGGTGAGTCTCGACCTCCTGCACCCTTCTATCTCCGTTCTTGATATTTAAATTTACATTTGGTGAGTCTCAGCTGCGGTACCCTTCTATCTCCCGTTCTTGATATTTAAATTTACATTGGTGAGTCTCGGCACCCTTCTATCTCCGTTCTTGATATTTAAATTTGGTGAGTCTCTCACCCTTCTATCTCCCTCTCTCAAATTTTACCAGATTCAGTATTCATTTTATTATAGTTCATTTGCATTGGAACTACGTTTGACCTGATTCTCATGTCGAGATACGTAGGCAACTCTACACGAGTTCGGTCACATTATGCTTGTTTAGTGTGAAAATTGGCAATTTAACATTCCTGCTGTGGTTCAGATACAACCAGCAAAACCAGGTAAGCATTTGGTGTCTACGTCTTTGTCTAGAATTTCTTCGAAACTCAGACAAAGAGGGGCAAGCTGTAGACACCAAATTTTGACTATTTCTTTTGTTATGTTTTTTATTTATTAATGTTTAGTTATTTATTTTTGAATTTTCTAACACTTTTTTCTTATTTTTGTAGGTTTTTCTTAAAATTAAAAAAAAAAAAAATAGGAGAAAAGTCAAAACGCTGACCGATTCTGGATAAGTCACCGCTGTAACTTGATCAAAAAAAATGGCCTTGATTCTTCGAACTTCGGATCATCCTTTTCCAGCTGTATTTTCCGATGCTTGAACGATAAGAAACCTATTTAAACATTCCCCAACTAGCCCCTAACCCCTAACAATTCATCTAAAGTTCAAAATTAGCTCACCTCATCCCAAGAACATCAAAACCCTTAGTTCTAGGTTTGGTGGTTATAAATAGCCTAGATTAGGGTTTAACAAAGAGTGGGGGAAATCTGAGAGGAAAAGAGGCAATTAGGAGAGCTTTGAGAGAGAAAAAAGCAGAGAAAAACGGCTGGGAATTAGAGAGGAAAAAGGAAAAGAAAGAAGAAAAGAAAAGCCAGGGTTTCACACTTGAGGAGATCATTCTTGGAATTTCTGTCCTCTTCTCTTGTTTAGATTCAAAGCTTCCGATTCAGGTAACATCCTTCTACTCTATTTACTGTTTTTTGATCGTAAAATTATCTGAGATTTGGACCTTTTGGTGGAACCAAGGTCTTGAATAGTTTTTCTTTTAGTTTGGGATATTTGATGATGATTATCAGCTGTTATATGAGCATGTTGTGTTTATAAAGCCTTGGTAAGGCTAGTAGATTTGTTTTTACGTTTAAAATCAGACGTTTGATGCTTCTGTGATGATGCTGTTGTGATTCCTGAGAAATTTCTGGAAAAATGTTCTTCACGTTTTGAAGATGTGAAGAAACGCGGACTACTTACGCGGATTACTTCGCGTAACGGTCCGCGTTTCCTCTTGAATGTTTGAAGTTGTGAAGAAACGCGGATCTCTTGCGTGGACTACTTCGCGTAACGCTCCGCGTTTCTGTTTGAATACTTGAAGATGTGAAGAAACGCTGGCTTGTTACGCAGGCCAGTCCGCGTAACAATCCTCGTTTCTAACCTGACAGTTCTTTTCCTTCCCCCTTCTTGTCCATTTGATGATGCTAATGCTTATGATTTGATCTTTGTGGGTTTAGCTTGTTTTGACACGATCTGAATGATGATGTTTGATGCTTTGAATGGACCCCCTTGCCTCTGAATGTTTCGTTTGTGTTGTTGTCTGAAAAACTGGAAGCAATCTTCCTGATGTTTTGAAGATGGGAAGAGACGCGGATGGTTACGCGGCTAAGCCCGCGTTTCTGGTCCGCGTTTCCCCTCTGAACTTTGATTTCTGCCTGTAACGCGGACTATGTCGCGCGGCCCTGTCCGCGTTTCTGATCCGCGCAACCTCTCTGTTTTTGTATTCTGTTGATATTTCCTGCTCTTTTGTTCCAGAATCTTACTCTATTTCCTAGTATTATCTGTTTGCTTGCAGAATCTGTTGAGATACCATCTCTTGGAATTTTTGATTGGTTTTTCCTTTAAATTGGTACCTTGATCCCTTTTGTTGACTTTGAGTCTTAGATAACCATTCCCCTCATCTAAGGATTCAATTAAGGCCTCACATCAAGGGATGGTAACTTCTTTCCCCTATTATGTGCTCATTATGTGTTTTTGCATGATTTTGCATGTTTTAAATTAAGTTTTCCTTTGCTTTTATTCATGTCTAGTCTTTACTTATGTTATTTAATTTTTGAGTAAATTATTTGGAGGCCTTGGATGCCAAGTTGTAATAGATAGGTTTAATTTTTGGCAAAAAGTGTATTTATTCTAGAAAATGTAATAGTTAGATTATTATTCCGAATTTTTCCCCTTAGAATGTATTTAGGTTCCCCCCAATGTAATAATTAGATTTTATATGCTTATTTTGCATGCTTGCATGATTATGTGTTTATTTGCTTTTCTAGGGCCTTGCATCTAGACATTATGCCTATGTGTTACGTGTTTATGTGCTTTATGTGTTTATTTGCTTTATTATCATGTCTACATGTTTATTGTGTAAATGTATTGACGTCACCACACTAGTCCAACGCTAGTTGTGGCCTTCCCCTTCGATTTCTCACTAATCCAATGTTAGTGAGAACCTTTTGACGAGGGTTAGTCCAATGCTAGACCCTTAAACGCCGTTCATGCATTAGATACAAATTTCACACACCTTTCACTTTTAGAGTTTCTTTCCCATTTTGCATGTCACTATTCTCTCATCCCGTATGCGAAACATCTCATTTAGTTTCCTTTTAGATTAGTGCATTTAAGGCATTACCCTTTAAATTAGGGAAAAGAGCGAGTATGGCTTCCTAGCCTTAGCACGCTTTTATTACCTTCTATGAAAAGGAAAATTCAAAGTCACGAACTTAGTCCCCCGTACCCGTTATGTTGCATTATCCCTCTTTAGGACATGCACGTGCATTATTTTAAAGGCTATCAAATTCATTCTTAAAAAAATCAACTTTCTTCTTCATATTTTAGCAATTCAAAGTCAAAAAAAAAACCATTTTCTTAAAATTGCATCTTTTGAAAAATTCAAGTTCCCCTTTGCACTTAAAATTGATCTTTCAAAATAATCCAATTTCTTTTCCCTTGAGATTTTATGAAAATTGCACTTCTTTTGAAAACCCTATTTTCCTGTTTGTTCGAGTCTCATCATTTGCATTCTTCGTGACCTCCTCGAGGGATCAAACTTGGAGGACACAACTAATGTGGTCAATTCCAATCAAACCTCAAGGAGACATTTTGCCCCTCTCGACCCAACATTAGGTCTAGGGTTTGCATCCATATAGACAACATCCAAATGTGATAAATTTTTAAGTTAGAATTAGGAAATTTTCAACTAAATCTTGCAACTAGCTTTGGCTAGGTTAGAAGGGTGCCTTAGAGACGAGTAACATCGAATCTTTGCCTTCCCTTCTTTCAACTGTGACCCCCGAACCTTTTTCTCTAGTTTTCAAAGACCTGGAGTCGTCTAAAAAAGGGTTTTCTTTGTTTATTTCATTAAATCAAAACTTTTTGGTGACTTAGTACACCTAAACTCCATACCAAGTGGCGACTCCAAACTTTTCTAAAAACCCTTTTCTAGACTTTTTGTTTTTGGGTCCAAACCGTCGCATTTTTGTAGTCCCATGACCCCTTTCCCTTTCGTTTTTCAAAAGCCAAATAAAATCAAATCCTTCCCTCTTTTCCACAACATTTAATCAAAAAATGGGGCGCGACAACAACGCTCCAATCGACGTATTCAAGATTTAAGATTAAGGCGAGATGAGAGGTACCTACCACTCATTGAGTGTGGTATATACTACCGCTTAACACATATGGCGGAATGAGAGGTACCTCCCACTCATTAGAGTGTGGTACATACTTCCGCTTAACAAACACAAATCAAGATTATAAGACACAACACGTATTCAACATATAATTCATCTCTAGTCACGAGTTCAAGATCACATAAATAAATCACCATCTCATTTAGTATTTGCAAATTAAGACAAATGACATACATGGAAACTCACAAACTCTTCATAAATTATTTCACTTGTAAAGCATTTTACTTGGAAATAATAGTAAATCATTTCAACAAATCATTCCTTGGCAAACAATAGCAAGATTTCATTTAAAAAAGAGTTGGAACATTCACCAATTAGTCACAGCTGACAATCCAAATTAGGATCTGGTTCAAACTCTTCCTCACTTCCTATAATCAAGTAAAAGAAGAAATAAGTTTCGCCCCACAAATAGCAAAACTAAACTCGAATAGCTTATTCATTTATTTTATCAAAATCCTTCCCAAAAATCCTCAACTTTGCTTGAGCGAAAAGTAGTCACTCGAGTTGAAAATCATTATAAATTATTCCATTTTCAAATCGATACATCACTTAAACATAATACTCACTCAATGTACTCCATACTCGCGACTTCTAAATTTTTTGAACAAAGACATAAAGTGAGGTCTTTCACCTCGAAAATCACCCCTTCTAGTCTAAACTCAACACTATCTTAAATCGAGGTTTTAACACATGTTTAGAACAATTTTCACCAAATCTCAATGTTCAAAATTTATGAAAAATGGATAAAACATTTCAAAACCCTCAAATCTATCCAAATAGCATATTTACCCAAAAATTAGTGAAAACTCAACTTTTCACCATTAAAGTTCAAGATTTTAACTCTATCTAAACATATACTCATAAATGAACATAATACATATTTATTTAGACAAAATCTCGCTAAGACACATCGTAAAATTTTGAAATCAAACATCAAAACATTCGAAGTGAGGTTCGGCTAGTCTTCATACTTTTTCTTCAAAATTTCCAACAACATTCCTACATTCTAACCATACAATGAACTCATCTCATAAACAACAATCACAACCACAACCAGGTCCTCAAGTCCGCTACCTAAAAGTCACCTCAAGTCAGCTACCTAAGTTGGGAATTCAAGAGCCCAACTCAAATATTTCAAATATTTCAAGCACTAGCATTTCTAGCAAAATAATCCATGGATCTAAAAGATTTAGCACTAATAAAGTTAAAGTTAAGAGATTTAAGTGTTATACCTCAAGATCTAGCAAGATCTAGTGTTGGTCTACTCAAGGATGATCTTCGGAGCTTTGCACCTTCAAGTATCCTCAAGATTAGCCAAGGATCTAGTTGGTTCTTGGTGTTTTCCTCCACAAAACTTCAAGACAAGAAGAAGAACAAGATAACCCTTTTCTCTTCCTTGTTCTCCCTCTCACTCTCGGCCCTCCTCCTCTCTCTCTCTAACTCGGTTTTGACAAGAAGAAAAACAAGCAAGTTGAGGCTCTCTCTCCAATGGAGTTTCAAGGAACAAGATGAAGAAGAGATGAAGAGTTGATGTCTTGATCTCTTAAGTTCTTCAAGAAGCAAGAAAATGGACAAGATGAAGTTTTTCCATCTCTCTCTCCCTCACACACGGCTGGAATGAGCAGTGACAAGGAGTGAGATAAAGCCTTCAAATGATGTTCAAGGTGCAAGGAAAATTGAGGAGGAAGAAGAAGAAAGCTTGAAACCCTCTCTTTTCTCTCTCTCTAAAGCTCCAAGTGTGGCTAAAAAATGAGGAGCAAGGGAGCAAGAAACTAGACTTTAAGGAGACAAAAAGTGTGGTCTCCCTTAAATTGGGGAAAAGTGGTCAAACTCCCCTTTTTGTCGCGTCAACACGCGACACTCTAACTTTTACTTATTTTTCTCATTTCGACACTGTCCTACCTTAAATATATCTCTGTAATACCTCCACATATGCTCGGTTTCATCTTAGAGTTACTATTCACGTCTTGGAACAAAAATTAACGCTTAAACTGGCCGAAACCAAACACCGGCAAATAATTCTTGAAAAATCATCTAAATTGGAAAATAATAATTCAAAGCATAAATTCACTAGTATTTTAGTGAATAAATATAATATAAATATTATTATTTATTTTTCAATAAAAATAGAATTTTGAGACCCTCACAGGCTGTGCAGAGGAGGTTACCTCCTTGATTTTCAACCTTTACATGATGACATTTAGCCGATTCTTGTTCAAGACATTGTGAAGATGTTTGTATGTCGAACTTGAATGAAACCAATGAGTTTTGGAAGGTAAAAACACCATGTCTTTGCTTCTTTTCACTGCAAAATCTAGTAAGTAGCTGACTGAACACCTTGCTGTGTTCAACCTTTAATTCCTATTGTTTGGTGGTGATTTGGATCGATTCTTGTTCATATCACTTGCTAAGACCTTAAGCTTTACATGTGTGTTGTGTTTGAGTTATAATCTTGAAGTTTTATCAGAGAGAGTCTCTTGTTTTCCTTGTTGTTATGTTTCTAAAATTTTCGTGAGAGCCTCAGCTCAATTTTAGTACATTGACCATAACTTGGTCTAGAAAACTCGAAACTGAGTTTTGTTTGTTGTATTTGAAATTAGACTCAAACATCTTTCAACGGTATAAATTTTGGGGTCTTGTTCACTCCCTCTCAATACCAGAAAATTTCAAAATTTACTGAAAATCATGACCTGCTCTGTTTGAGATTTGTGGTAGCAATGGTTTGGAGCCAAAATTTCACTAACATATGAGCTGAATTTCACAAAATGTCTTCCCTTTGAGTTTATTTCTAATGGTGTAAGTTTTATAATTTTTTGACCTATAGAACTCATGTTATGCTTTTTCAAAAAATGTCGCCACTGCTGAAAAACTCGAACTATTTTGGACAATCTTATGTCCGGATTTGTAGCTATAAACAAGGCATTTTGACCCATATTTTCCTTGAACCTTTAATCTAGCATGTATGTGATTTTATTCTCTTGATTTGAACTATAAACCTTGTGATTTTGGGAAGGGCTTTTTGGGGTGACAATATGAATTGTTATGTGGCCTGTCTAAGTTGAATTTTGGATGTTCATTTTGCTCACCTCTTGTGATTTGAAGTAGTGGATCTTATTGTTCTCTATTTGCCTGATCTTAGGACTTGGAAATAAACATAGAGGTGACTCAATGACTGACGTGTAACATTTGTTTTATTTCAGTGGAGGTTAGTACTCCAAGTACTTGTGAATGCTTGAATGACATGCTTTCTTACTTGAATGACTTGTTCTCTTGATTGACAACCTGGCACTTGAGTGTGTGTTAATTGAGCGAGTGTGTACTTTATCATACTCGACCCTTCTTGACTAGATTACTATTATTTTGTTTCAAGTAAAATGACCTACCTATGAAATAATTTGCTTGTACTTGACTTGATAGTCGTTTAGGTTGTTATCCTATGGACTCCTTTGCATGCTTGGGGCCCCAAACCCTTTGGCTAATTGGTTGAGTCAAGCCAGCAAGGGGTTGGTCGAGGAGATCAATGAATCATGGGTCTTGAACCTGTGAACTTGAACTCGTAAACTTGGACTTGATTTGGTATACTCGAGTATTACATTTCTTGAATTTGGCGTGCGGGCCCGATTAGGGAATGTATGATGGATGGAGATTGGCGTGAAGCAGAGAATCTACTTGGTAGTATTATTGAATAAGGTTAACTGAGAGTCAACAGATTCGGATGTGATCAAACTACTGTGGAACTGGCTTTTGGAAGGCATCTGTACCCTTTGATCCTGATGTGTTTATCAATTGCCATAATTACTTGATAAATGAACACTGATCTTCTAGTTGAGAGACTTTAGTAATGTTCTTCTCGTGAGCACTGATCTCCTAGTTGAGAGACTCAAGTAACGTTTTCCTAGTGATCACGTGTCCTTTTGGGTGTCTTAATGCTTTTGAATGATTCTTGATTTAATGTTCCTTGAATGCTTAATTATGCTTCTTGAATGAATGCTTATTTTGGGAATCTCACTGGGCGCAAGTTCATTCCATTCATTTATTTTCCTTAATAGGGTCCGAGCACGAGGGTCAGAGTAGTGATGAACTGTATTCGAGGGCATGTTGTGTGCTTTGAGATTGATTCTTTCTATAAGTTTTGAGGCATACACTTGAGTTTGTGAATTTGGAACGACGTGTTCTTAGTTCTAGACTTTTGTTGTAATTTTATTTAAGTGCCAATGTATTAGTAAATCTCCTATGTCTTTTGTAAGTTTGAACTCTAGTTATGTACTCTAAGGTTGAAACGATAGTTCATGTTAATGTATATATTGCTGGTTGTATCTGATTTGAAGATGTTATTCTTGTTCTTGGATTTTTTTGGCAATTTGGATTGTGAGTCCGGGCGAGAGTTAGGTAGGCGGCCCGCTGATACCGTAGGATTGGCTCTAGGAAGAGGCGGGGTCGTCACATCTACTGGGCATGACGGCTGGAAAAAAATCTTTTTTTTTTTTAAATGCAAGGTGGACACGATGACCTTATAAATTTTGTTTTTTAAAACAGCCAAGATCACCACGTTTACTCAGCACAATGGCCATGAAATTTTTTTTTTTTAAAATGGCTGTCACGTTTTGTCAGCACGACGGCCCGGAAAAGTTTAGAAAATTTCTTTTTAAAAATTATGCCATTGCGCTTACTCAGCACAACGGTCTAATAAAAATTTTTTTTTTGTGCAAAATCTAGCCATTTAAACTAGCCGTTGATAGAAATATCAACGGCTATCAATGGCTAATTTGCCTATAAATTCCTCGCGGCCGATGCAATAATCCATCACAACTACTTTCACTTCTTCTCTCTACAACTCTCACTGCAACAAGATGCTCTAACCTCTCTGTACAATTCTCACCACACCAAGGAATGCTCTGACCTCTCTCTAGAATTTGGTTTTCTGCTGTGACCTCTTTCTAGAATTTAGTTTCCTGCCATCCAAGAAGTGCCATGACAACTGTGAATTGGCAGTCGATAGGAGTGACAAGAATTGCTGTAACATCTACATAGAAGAATTGGTAGCAAGTTCGGAGTGGTCATGAAAAATCACTATTGGTAACAAGTCCGAAGTGGTCGCATGATTAGAGTGAAAAAGATCAAAGTCCACCGTCGCATCTGAGGAGCACAACGACCACCAATACGTTCTTCTAATAATCAGGTAAACGAAAAACTTACACATATTCTTTAAATTATTGCAGTTTATGATTTAAGTCTATAGAATCATGTTAGATAGAAATAGTTAATTAAATAAATCCTTGTTGAAAAATATTTTACTTTATATAATTATTTAATCGCTTAGCTTGTGTTTTAATTAATTTTTTAGTGTATTAGATAACTACTGTATTTAAGTAGTTTGTTATTAGATAATCTTATTGCAATAGCTAAATACATGCTTATTTAAATTGTCGAATAGATACATTTCATTAAATTATTTTTAGGCATACTAGTTTAATTAGTTCAATTTGGTTAATACAAGATCAAGTAGTTAGTGATTTAAATAGTTTAATAGTTGTTTAACTAGTTTATAATTTATATTAGATAGTGCGATATT
This sequence comes from Gardenia jasminoides, assembly GCA_013103745.1. Classification (NCBI taxonomy): domain Eukaryota; kingdom Viridiplantae; phylum Streptophyta; class Magnoliopsida; order Gentianales; family Rubiaceae; genus Gardenia; species Gardenia jasminoides. Next base: position 5,096,539 of record CM023096.1, on the reverse strand, counting down.
AATGAAAGCCAAAATGTTCCATTTGTTGACCAACTACATGATTAGTTATATTACCTAAGGCAGATATAATTCCTAAAAATTAGTACTATTGATTATTTACATATATGAAAGTAGCTCAATTGATGACTTAATTAGGTGTAATTATTGTAATGTTAATATGTTATTTATCATTTTTAGAAAGTCATAAAAAATAAATTAATGGAATGCTAAATTAGGTAGTATATGGTGAGCACATAATGGTATGTAATGTTGTTAAAAGAAAAATATAGGTCATATTATTGGGGATAAGATAATTCCTAAAAAGTAGTGTAGTTGATAATTTACGTATATGTAACTACTGTAGTTGGATTTGATGCCCAAAATCACATTTTTCCTCTGGCATATGCACTCATTGACGAGGAGAGCATTCGCAGTTGGAGTTGGTTCATGAAACTTTCGCACAAGCATGTTGTGTGTGGCGATGTGCAAAATATTTGCATTATTTCAGATCGGCACCATGGCATTATTAATGCAATGCGTTCACTGCCAGAATGGAAGGAATTTTTGGCCATTCATCGTTTCTGTTTGAGGCATGTGCAGAGCAATTTCACACGGAAATTCAAAGTCAAAGGTAATCTTCGGTGACATATCTTAATCAATTTTTCTTTATATATGTACATGCAAGTTAAATTGCTTGCTAATACATTCAATTCTTATGCAGACTGAAGGCTAATACATTTAATTCTTACGCAGACTGAAGGATCTTGTTGGACTTTCAGACCAGGTGAATCAGGCTCGTAAGTACGAGGAATGCATGAAACAGATTTATACGTTAAATCCGGAGGCGTATGCGTGGTTGACCGAAGGCTCGGTAATTCCAGAGCAGTGGGCACTCTGTAAAGATGGCGGGTATCGATGGTACCACACAAACACAAATATTGCCAAGTGCTTTAATAACATCCTACAAGATACCCGTTTATTACCAATAACTGCGTGCTTCTGGTTCATGTTGAATCAGGCAGTGGATCTGTTCGTAAAAAATTAGAAAATTGTGTGTAATTAGATATATCCACTTCCACAGTACAGTTGGACCAAGTATGTGGAAAACGAGAAAAATGGCCAAGTGCATATGGTTCAAGTGTAACATCGAATAAGAGGGATTTACTGCATAACAACTGTACGTCGCTCTAGTCATCGGGCTGGCAATGTGCAAACTGTTGATTTCGAGAATCGGACATGCACATGTGGAAAGTGGAGAGAACTTCGATTTCTATATTCTCACGTGATGGCTGCATGATATAGGTGCTCGATAAATCTGGTAACACTTGTGGGACCAGAGCATGCATGGCCTGCGTATCAGGCGACGTTCAGTGGCTTTTTTTATCTGCTCAGGGATTCTAGATACTAGCCCGATGGCAGATCTGAAATTGACTATGTTGGCTGAGCGACTTAAACAAAAGTCACTGGGACCCCTTCACACCACAAGAATTCAAAATGAGATGGATTGAAGGTGTCTGGATGCACCACGCTGGTATAGTAATTGCTCGCAACTTGATCACAATGTACTTAACTATCCGTATTCTGGATACTTTCACCAGTAGAGTGCTATGGAAAATGTAATAAGAAAAGACTTGCTTTTAGTGTTGTATTGTACGCTCTATTAAAGGAGCCACTAATAAAATGAAAATTTCTATTCTATTGATTCACAACTCTTAAACGCTAAATTATTTTTTATTCATCTTAGCCAAATACGTAAACACTCGAGCAATATTGCATTAACATTTTATTCGTGACAAGTTACTACAGTAACTTTTTGTGCTTTACATAATAATGTTGTAACTCTATCTGTGCACTTATGTAGTATTGGGTGATTTAATAACAGGGTGATATGCAGCAGTGGACATCGTGTACTCCACCCTCTCAGCAGGGGCCGATTGACCCAGAGTGTCTTGTATCTTCAGCCGCATCACAGATCAGTAACTGTCTTCCACGGTGACATCAGCGTTCTGGATGTGCGGAGATGTGATAAAGAATTTTTTAGGTCTTTTCATGATTTAGATGCACAAGTTTCTGATTACATCGATATTGCCGGATTCGATGGAGTCCGTAGAGTCGGTTATCTTCACGTAGATCACGGACTTATCACTGCACTTCTCGAGCAGTGGAGGCAGGAGACGCATAGGTGACTATCACCTTATAGGATGTCGAAGTGCTATTGGGCCTACGCGTGGATGGCTTGCCCGTTACTCTGGTTCACATTAAAAGAAGTGCTGATCAACGGAAGCAATTAGTTCAGGATGTGTTAGCTTTTTATCCAAAAAGAAATTGTTTCAGAGACGGTCGGTTGAAAATGTCGGCTATTAGGCGTCAATTGAGGACCGGTCTACCGCTAGATGCTCCAAATAAGTTAGTTCGACAGCATGCTTGGATGTACATTCTGATATTGTTGGGTGGTATGCTCTTTGCTGACACATTAGGTAATGTTGTTAGTTGTAACTGGCTCGATTCTATTCATGATCTAGAGGCGAAGCGTTATACCAACATGTATATACTCACGCATGTGTGTGGCTTCACGTGCATCTACCAATGTTATTGGCGGATCATACTTATTATTACAGGTACAGCTACATGTAAACATTTGTATATAATCAGTCATGTTAGAAAGTAGCCTAAAAGTCAATTAACAATATTATGTGACATATTATATACTATTGTAATTCCAGATTTGAGCGTGGGAACGGATCCCGGTGATCCAACCTCAGTGGGCATCTCCTTCTAAGGAGATTAGTGATTGTCCTTGGAGTGGTAAATGGTCTTCCATGGAGATTGACCCTGCTAGTCGGCCCACATCATATTATCGAGAGCGGTTAGTATTATTACGGTTGGATCAAGTATAGTATATGTTGCCCATTTGATTGTTTGGTTACAACTGTAATGTATGCATTTGATTCACGTCTGACCAACATGCTATTTTGATAGTTCATGTAGATGCCGTACAGTGGTAATATACTAGCAGCTTTACCCGACTACTGCAGACGATGAGAGCGTATATGGCGTGCTAAGGTCCCACTCATATTTTGGCATGTAGTCGAGCTTCATTGCACAAATAGAGTTATGCGTCAGTTTGGGATGAAACAAGATGTTCTAGATCCTGTTGATACTAATCAGCATGAGGTTCATAAACTTGGATTGTCCGGATATTCGAGAAGAGATTGGGCTAATTTTCACCGTGGTTGGATAGGGTATTGGAACATGCATGCTAATACCGAGGTGCATGGCAAGCCTACACACACATTCCGACGGTCAAAGGAGTATATTAGATGGTATCATCGACACACCATCTTGTATATTACACACCCACTCTAACAACGTCAAGTAGGTGTGCCCATGCTTCACGGGGTTTCTGGCCAATTTGAGTATCTGGTGATTGTTCGTTTTTAACTTTTAACCTTTTTAGATGTTTCTTACGAACAAAAAGTTAACAATTTGTTTATTTTGGCTTTGATATTAGATGGGTAGCATGCAGTGCATTGGGCATCAGACGCACGACACACTTGACCTTGATGATATCCAAGATTGTGATATTCCTCTTCTGATGCCGATTGTTGATGAAGCATTTGGATCTATGCAGTATCTCCAGCGATTCGATCGCATGATAGGTGATCATAGGGAGAACTTCGCATCTAGTCCTTTAACGTCACAAAATGTCCCATGCCAAAGATCCGTTGGACATGTCCATAGACAACCATGGGCACGAGCATCATCTAGTAGAATTGGACGTCGATGCCATGGCTTACGTGATGAAGTTGATGCTTCTCCGATGCAGCAAACTATTATGTTTGACCCTTGATCTTCATACACGCCTTCTACATAGATACATTGTTTAGGTGCACAGGTCACACCTCTTCCTCAGATTCCTACATTCTGTGCGCAGTTCACACCACTGCCTCATATTCCGATATTTGGAGTACAGTTCACGCTGTCGCCTTTCATGACACTTAATCAATGGCAAATGCCTCAGAAAAAGTTTTGTGTTAGCAAACCGTAAATATAAAAGTTTTGGTATATCTGGATCATGTTCAAGCGTTTAATAAACGATTGCTAGTGAAGATTAGGTTAAGGTTATGGTTAGATTTAGGCGAGAGTTAGGGATACGGGTAGGATTCAGGGTTTTGGGTCTATGGTTAAGGGTTTTGGTTTTTAGGGTTAAGGGTTAAAAAGTTACTCTATAATGTCAAAAATTCAATATTAAATCAAACTGAAATGGGATAAATTTTTATTAAGGTAGTAAACTCATAAAAGAAGAATAACAACTGAAAGTGTTTGAAAATCATGTAGATGCGACGGCCTAATTTTTTAAAACAAATTTTCTGGTGACGGCCGGTTTTTAAAAAAAAAATTTCATGGCCGTCGCGTTGAGTAGACGCGACGGCCTTGGCTGTTTTTAAAAAACATTTATAAGGTCGTCGTGTCCAGTAGACACAACAGCCCTTGCCTTTTAAAAAAAAAAAATTTTCCAACCATTGTGCCCAATAGACACGACAACCATAGTTTTAGAAACGCCTCTTGCAGAGCCACATTTGATCGATATTTTTTTTTTTTTACCAATATTCTGATCAATTGCTCCTTGTACATATCTGGTCAAAATGTTTTTCTTTTTTTTTTTTTTGGAAGTCCATTAATTTTTTGAGTACGATATTTTTACACTGGATTCTCGAGGGAGGAGGGAATGGACTTAACTGATCTATTAAAAACTCAAAGGGAACTAAGGCCTTGTTTGGATTGTTATTTTCTACCAAAAAAAATTATTTTTTACAAACACATTTTTTTGTTACCTTTTCACCTAACATATATTAAATTGTTAGAATTAATTTTTCTACAAAAAATCCTAAAAATAGCACGCAAACACCCTCTAAATATAGGGAGGGATAAAATCCTCCCTGATGGCTTGAGTTAAGCCCAATTGGTTATCACGTCAAAATGTTGGAATAGAGTCGGTGTAAACTCCTCTCCATTATGCATCTTTAGATGATAGACACACATATAAAGTGTCAATCAACAGTTGAGTTTAGCTTTTCTTAACCCTGTGTGCTTAACCTTAGTTGAAATTGATGTTTGGCATCATTCAATTACCATTTATCTATTCATGGGAATTTCTATCTTAATTAACTAATCAAAATGCGGTAGCCTTTATCATAATTGGAACTGATGCTTGATTGCCAAATATTTAGAAGATTAAACTATATGAAATAAGATGAAAAGTATTTATTCCTTTAAAGTACCCAGATTTCTCTCTTTCTTTTTTTTTTACTCCAACAATTTTGTTTTTTAAATGACACGTGTTTTTTTTTCTTTTGATAAAACACAAAAAAAGACACTAAGAGATGATGATAAAAGTCTTGTCCAATTCCATGATACATTTAGATAAGAAGTCTAAATGACGCATTTTTCCTTTTTTTTTAACACTACGAAGCCTAAAAAATACTAAAATTTTCGTTCTTGCTAACACAGTCTAAATTTGATGATAGAAGTCTTGTCCATTTTTTTAAATGACACTGTTTTCATTGCTTCGGATTTTAAATTTGTATGAAAATGCAACACTACAACATGTTACAAATGATGCTCGTTTTTTTTTCCCTCATGATTGACAATTTTATTAGTATAAACAGATAAAATTAGTATATCTCTTATTTGAATTCGTCTTCTCATGGTCAAGGTAACACAAAATTACTTTCTTGAATTTATATTTTCTTTTATCAGGTGAAGTTGGTAATAACTATTATATTTTTCTTTTTAATATGGTAAGTTAGTAAAAAATCTTTCAAAATAGCAAATAAATGTGCCATTCAATTTAATAAAATTAGTCAACTACTAGATGAAATCTCATTCTCTTACAGTAGTTCCTTTAGTATTGCAAAATGGTACATTTTTACTACTCGATTAAAAAAAAATAAGTATTGATAATGTATTTTCTCTTACTAAGAAAAAGGATACGAACTATGTAATTGTTTGATACAATTAGTTAGGGGTAAAAATAATTAAACTTACAAAATTATTTTTCTACTAAATTAGTTAAGAAGGAAAAATAGATCATTGTACCCTTCATTCTAAACATTTATAAACTTTTTTCATTTAAAAGTACAAAAAGAATTTTTGACAATATATTTTTCATTACCAAGGAAATTTAGTTTTGAACATTCTAATTTCATAGTTTATTGGTTTCAATGGTGCTACTGTGCAAAATCATAGTTTTAAAATATGGTAAAAATTAAATCATAAAATGATTAATATATTTTAAATAATATACTAATTTTAACATAATTATTTTTCTATTTAATGTGTTATGTGTAATATGGTTCTTTTTAATTATTATTGTAAAAGTATAAAATCTAATGTTTTCTTTAGTTTTATATTTGTTAGGATTAAATGAAAGAAATAGAGAATATAGGTGTTATAGAATAAATACTTATTATCTTATTTTCAAAATGGATTAGTATTCCAAATTTTGGACATTCAATCAAACGGTTCCATATATTAAGTAAGATGGGAAGTTTCCATTAATAGATAAATAATGACTTAATGATATCAAACTTTTATCTTAAACCCTGGTTAATCAAATATGGTTAGAGTAAATCAACTTCAAACCGTTAAATAATGAATGGTACATGTGTCTCTCATCCAAAGAAGTATGAGAGAAAATGGAGAGAAGAGGTAATAGAGGGAATTTCATCCCTAGTTTCTATTTGTGTTTTTAAAATCCATGAACAACTAGAATAATTACCCATACCCTTCCTACAAATTAATGAAAAAAAAAGTTATACCATTTTTTTCTCTTGCATAGGAGAGGGATGCGATTTAAAAAGTGCGAAGGGAAAAGTGGGAATTGGAACCCAAAGCCCCTAAATCGTGGGCTTTAACCTTAACAAGTCATCCCATGTGCTCGCTGGCTACTGAATTTGCGTACACATTTTTTGAAGGTGATGCTAATCGTGTAATCAGAAGTACTCAATCGTTGTGAGAAGTATACAACCATCTCTCATTGCTTAATTCGCTACCTTCTTTGGATGTAGCATGGCCATGGGTGCATAGAAATGCTAATTGTGGCTGCCCACATTCCTACTGGACAAACCAGAAATGCTACTTAAATCATTGGTTAATGGTTGTTCACGCAACTGACTTTCTTCAGTCCCTTATTCTGGCTGATTTGCCCATTATTCAATAACGGAAACAAGAATACGAAAAAATGATATCGGAAAACAAAATTTTTTTTGGGCAGTAAAATTACTTCTAGAAACAGTAACTAATAGAAAAAACAAATGCAACTATTCTAAAACAATTCCACGACTCATCCCATAAGCAAACCTGCATCTTGCTTTGACTCTCAAAATTCAATTCTAAAAGATCAAAACCAGGTACATGAGAACTTTTGTTGTTTGTTGGTACTAGTAGTAGTTGATGAACTTACAGATTGCTGTATGAGGATCTTTGCAAACAATAATCTCTCCTGTATATAGAAATGAGAATGGAATCTGTTCCCATATGGTCCTATATTAACGGGGGCCCTGGGGGTGGTTGGTTGTCAATAGGACCTGGCAATTAAACTCAAAATCAACAACCCACCCAACCCACCCACTAATTTTAAAAGATGGGTTGGGTTAGTTGGTTTATGGTTTTCATAGGTTGGATTAGAGCAACCCAACTTCTCTATTGGGCGGGTTGGGTTTTTTATCTGGGCACCCATTACCCAACCTTTAAAAAAAAAAATCAAAACAGCATTACACCAACCAAAAACAATCCCAAAAACACCAATCCAAACAAATATTTCAAAAACAACTTATACATACAAAAATAAAAAATTATCCCTTCTTCTTTCACCACCCACCACCCCACCACCACCTCCTCCCCCCTCTCCCTCTCCCCCACCTTCCCTCTCTCTTGCCCTCCCCTCTCTTTCTCCCCTTCTCTCTTTCTCCCCCTTCCCTCCTCCTCCCTCCCCCTCCCCTCCCCTCCCCCTCCCTCCCATCCAAATTAAAATTTATTTGGCATATTTTTGGGGTATTTTTAAAATTAAAAATTTATTTGAGATAATTTTTTGGGTATTTTTGAGGCATTTTTAAAATTAAAAATTTATTTGAGATAATTTTTTGGAGCATTTTTAAAAATAAAATTTTATTTGGGGTAATTTTTTAGGGTATTTTTAATATTAAAAATTAATTTGGGATAATTTTTGGGGCATTTTCAAAATTAAAAATTTATTTGGGGTATTTTGGGGCATTTATAAAATTAAAAATTTATTTGGGGTAATTTTTTGGGGCATTTTTAAAATTAAAAATTTATTTGGGTTATTTTTGGGACATTTTCAAAATTAAAAATTTATTTAGGGTAATTTTTTGGGGCATTTTTAAAATTAAAAATTTATTTTGGACAATTTTGGGGCATTTTTAAAATTCAAAATTTATTTAAGGTAGTTTTGGGACATTTTTAAAATTAAAAATTTATTTGGGACAATTTTTTAGGGCATTTTTAAAATTAAAAATTTATTTGGGATATTTTTTTAGGGCATCTTTAAAATTAAAAATTTATTTGGGGTATTTTTAAAATAATTTATTTGGGGTATTTTTTTTTTAAATTAACCCACCCGACTACCACCCATCAAATAAATTTTAATTTGAAAAATACCCAAAATAAATTGTTAATTGTAAAAATTCCCCAAAAATACCTAAAATTAATTTTTAATTTTAAAAATTCCCCAAAAAATTATCCCAAATAATTTTTAAATTTAAAAATGCACCAAAAAATTGACCCAAATAAATTTTTACTTTTAAAAATACCACAAAATATTATCCCAAAAACACACTCAAAAAGTTTTTGAAAGACAGTTATAGTAGTTTTTTACATCCCAAATGCTACAGTGCTATTTTTGAAAAACAACCCCAAAAATAACTAATCCAAACGGACCAAAAGGAAAGAAAACCAAAGGAAAAATTCGTACCTAATGCACTTTTTGTCTCTTGGAATTCTTTGCATTAGAATTCATCGCCTGCTATTTTGTATCAGTGACAAGTTTCCCATTATAAAAGGGAAACTTTCATTGACCTCTTTTGAGGTTTCTCACAATATTATGTGGTACTTTTGAAATTTGAAAATCTCAATTATTCCCATACGCAAAATTCTATAACATTTTTTGCCCATTTCAAAATATAACATTAAAAACTCATTTTGAAAAAAATACTAATTTTTATTCAAAATTTGTCCTCTTCTTATGGTCTCTTAATTGTTGTAACACACAAAATTTATTTTTTAAATGGAAAGGTAAAAGTACAGACATGATTGGCTGCAAAGGATTTCTCGGTTTTTTTTTTTTCAATCCTATTGACCATGACACATCCATCTGATAGTTAAACTCTACTCATAGGAAGAGGGAGGGATTGCAAAAATGTATAAGAAAGAGGGGAATGTGTATTTGAGTGTGAAAATTTGCCAAAAATAATTTGTAAACATATTATCAAGTGAAAGTGTGTGAAAAATGTGAGTGTGAGTGTGTTAGTATGTGTGTATGTGTGAATGTATAAGAAATAGTTTACAAGTGTATCAAAATGTTTGTATAATTTGTATACACAATAATAAAAGTGTGAATATATAGAAGTGCATAAAAAATATGTTGGGTCATAATTGGATTTTTGGGTTTAATTTTACCCAATTAGACCCAACCCAAGCTAACCCATGAAAAAGTTGGGCGGGTTGGATTGTAACCCAATTCAACTAAACCCATTTTTGACCCACCCAATAATAACCCAACCCACCCAATTGCCACCACTAATTGTCAATGTCATTAGTCCACATGTAAAGCACAAAGACCAAGCACACAACCGTCTGATAACATTTATTGAAGTTTTTCAAAGCCAAACACATTTGGGAACATCTTTAGTGAATAGTGAACAGTGGAGGTCATAGCCCCCTTAATTCCCCAGAATTTATGGAGTTCGAAACGAAAATGGCACACAATGCACACAAAAACGCAGGGAAAAAGTTTTGCTTCTTCGACAGCTTTCTTCTTCCACGGCAACAGCAAAATATTTGGTCGTGAGGTACACTTTTGAACCATCATGCTGTGGTGCAGATCTACTGCTCGACACGGTGACTTGATTTCATTGAAGGTTCCCAGTTCCCACCATATCTTGACATAAGAAAACCATCCATTGATCGCCTTTTACTCCATCATCCGCACAAGCAACAATCAGAAGCAAGCCACATTTTGCACACAAGCACTGCAGATGACCAAAAACACTACGACGCCATTCACCACTACCTAATCATTGCTAAAAGCCATACCTTTTTCCTTTTTCTGTTTTGCTTTTTTCTTTTTTAAACTTTTCTTTTGCTCTTTTTTTTTTTTTTTTAAAAATAGAGAAAGCCACACATATGAGCAATTATAATGGAAACCACCAAAGAAACATAGCAGACCCTGCTGATATCAGAAAAACCAAAGACAATAGCAACCCTGCCGACATTTAAAAAAGAAAAAGAGCAATAATTAGTTGTTTATTCGTTAATATTAATTAATTTGCCCAAGGCAATGTCTTTAACAAAATAATAATAACAAAAGGTCCATGTTTTCTTTTTATATAGGCAGTCAAGACAACATCATATTGAGCGCCAAGATTTAGCCTCTCTCCAATTTTGTCCACTATACCCCAAAATTCAAGGTGTAGTCACAAAAGTTAAACCATCCGTTTTATACAATCATACTATTTGATAATAAAAGAAGCATTAGCTACTATTTATTCAAGCATATAAACCTATAGCCAAAAGAATTTTCACCACTTCAACAGGCCCTATCTCGAGCAGTATGAATTTGTAAAATGCAAGTTTGATGATCTAAAACACTATATATCATTATTCTGCTGGATAAGAATCAGCAAAACTAAAAAGATAGTTCAAGGATTGTATGTGACAATTTACACTATTTAAACTTTAAGGAATAGCACATTCAGAATCCCTATATGCTTAAACAAATTATTGATATGGAAGCATTCAAGCAGTTCCTTTTAAATGTCACCAATAGGTAAACTGAGTTCTTGGAATAAGAACAATATGGAAATAAGTCCTCAGTGACAACATGAGATATATCTTCCAGAGGAAAATTCTGAAAAGCAATTGAAGTAAAACATCTATACCAAGGATTTAAGATACAGTACCATCTAAACCCAATTTTCCCAGAGGAAAATTCTGAAAAGCAATTGAAGTCAGATATCTATACCAAGGATTTCAGATATAGTACCATCTAAACCCAATTTTTTTCCCTTATTCCAACCAATGTGACAACTAGTAGCGCAAATATTAGTTATTCAAAGTGTTCGTTCTGTCATGCATTGACAAATGACAAAATTAGAAGACTGGTGTTTACCTCTCAACATTTGACATGGAATCTGCCCAAAAGATGTCTGGCTAGTTGATGATCTTCAGGTCTGTATTTCCCCAGTCCTTCTGCTCTTCCAAAATGTTGTCTACCAACGCCTTAAGAGAGTCATTACAATTCCGCACTTCAATCTCTTCAAGACAGGTAATATACCCTAAACAGGAAGGGACCTTTTCCAATTCCAAAACCCCAGTCAACCTTAACTTTTGAAGACACGGGAAAGGATCATCACCATCTATTGCGTCTTCCCATTTTACAACATCCAAGTTTTCCAAACTCAAGAACCTGAGATTAGGGAACCCTTCTTGTGTCAGCTCCCACCTTTCTCCGACAAATGACTCACCACGTAATTTAAGGACCTCAAGCTGGGGTAGTTCCTCAATCACTGAAATTTTACTCCAGGGCAGATGCAATTTTCCGAGGACCAACTTTTTTATATGTAGAGGGAAAGAAAACTCAACAGGATTCGGTGGCGATGACTCCGCCACTGACAGTTTGAGTGTTTCAAGATTTTTGAGGTGACTGAAGTTGCAGCATCCCGTAGAGCACTCTGCCGCCGAGAGTTGGATTTTCAGTTGGCGGACATTTGGAATCTTTCTCATTGTATTTTCCACTTTGTCTAAGGACACAATCAAGGTGGAAAAAGTGTCTAAATTCGACAGGTCAGAGGTGTTTTCAAGATTTTTACTCGGCAAGGAACAACTAACGTTCCAACCCCTCAAATGTAGATGCCTCAACTTGGTCATATTCCACACAGTATCTGGCAATGAAACTGTACCAGATTCAGCAATCACAACAAAAGTTTCTAAGTTGGAGAGCTTGTCTATTGAAGGGGGAATGGACCTCATTGCACCCTGAACACCCAAGTATCTCAGCTCAACAAGAACTTCTACTTCTCTAGGAAAAACCTTGTGCCGCAGAAAAATTTGCTCCAAATCCAACACTCGAAGTTTTTTGTAGATGCGAAAGACAAATGATATATCAGCCATAAATGAGTCAGACTCTTCAATCTGACTAAATAATAGTAGACTGCATATTTGTGGACAGAATAGCCTTGCCTTCTTAAAATGCTCTACCGTGGACCAAATGGACAACCTCTTGAGGTAGGGGAGCTCATTAAAAGTGGAAAGTTCACCATATCCATGCAACACCTGTAGGATATTTTCTTCTTCGGCTTTTTCCTTACAAAACTCGTGTAATAGATCATGAATGCGACAAGTTTTGACTCCACCAATATGTCTTTGCTTGACAACCATGACTAGGCTTCTCTGAATAAGATCCATCATGTATTCTTCTGCTAAATCCTCTATTCCCTTTGGCTCTGTATCCAGCACAAGCTCTTTAGCAGATACAAAGCCTTCGGCAATCCATAGCCTTATCAACTTTGCAGTTTCAATTTCTTGATCTTCTCGAAATGCTCCAAAGTACAGAAGGCATGGTTTCAAATGATGTGGTAAGTGCCTGTAACTCAGCTCCAATGTATTCTTGAACTGGTCTGTATCATACACAATGGTTGAATTTAAACTCTTTGCAACTTCACTCCAAGCATCATCCTTTATAGTTGACAAAATTCCAGATATGACGACAATGGAAAGAGGCAATCCCATGCATTTTCTTGCTATTTCCTTCCCAAGCGTACATAGTGGTTGAGGACAACCTGCTTCTCCAAACACCTTCCTCTCCAATAATTCCCAACTCTCTTCTTCAGTAAATCCGCGGAGATTGTGAGGTTTCCCACCAAATTCAACCTCTGAAGCCACGTTAGAATCTCGACTCGTTAATAGGATTCGACTTCCACTTCTATCATCGGGGAATGAATACCTCAAGCCATGCCATGCCCTAATGTCCCAAACATCATCTAAAACAACAAGATATCTATTCCCCTTTAATGTTCTATAGAGCTTTGCCACCAGCTCATCTTCACTTTGAGCTTTGAGCTCCTTATTCACCATAGACTCTTTACCATCAGAGCATAAAATTTGAACTAATAAATTTTTCATGTTATACTCTTGAGAAATAGAGCACCAACGACGAATTGAGAAGTGATACCGAACTGAGGAATCATCGTAAACTTTTTTGGCTAAAGTGGTCTTCCCAAGTCCAGGCATTCCCACGATGGGAACAATTTCCAAATATTCTGGTCCTCCTATAAGTCGGTCAATTACTTTTTCTGCCTCATCCTCGAGACCAACTACAATGTCATCGGTTAATGGAACTCTAACTCTTGATGGCTTGAAATGGGTAGTCTTGCGAACTTCTTGTCCTCTGAAGCTATGATATGAGGGAAGACTTCTTGAGCTGCTTGAAACGCTTAGCTGAGCCACAATGAGCTTGACACTGGTGTTGGTATTGACCAACATAGCACAACAATCAGCAGATTCTCCGACCAATAAGGAGCCAACCTTGACTTCTTTCACTCCATTCAGAAAGAGCGAGAAAATCACAATTCCTGCCTCAGTAATAACAGCTACAATTTTATCATTTAGCTCATCCATATTCTCCTGCCGCTCATTTAGAATGCTTCTGAAGAATCTCAGTCCCTCATAGAGTATTTTCATTTGATCTTTCACAGAAACCGTGAAGCTGGTAGTGCACCATAGTAGCTCCCAAAGACTACTTATGAGAGAATCATTAAAATCGCACAGAAGTTGCATATCTGTATGCGTGGTAAGCAATGATTCTGGGGATTTAGGAGCTTTAAGGACTTTGACATATGTCTCATAAACTTGGCGGTCAACGGGGTAAATCTTCTTCAGCAGTTCAGTGATTATGGAGCACACCTTGGGATCATGCATCTCTTCATCTTCCCTGTAAAACAAACACTTGTAAGAGAGGCGTGCGGCATTCAGAGCCACAACTTGAGTGTGAGCCAACAGGTCTTCCAATTCACGACCTTCAACACCCAGAAACTTGGCAAAGCCAATGAAGCTTTTCAAGAATGTAAGCTTGTCTTCAAGGGCCTCAATATGTGTATGCAACGCACTGTTGTAATCTTCCACGGAATCAAAATACCGACGGCTGAGAAGATCGACCAGATTCTGTACAACAGAGTCTATGAAGCCCACGAGTTCAGAGTCTCTTAGGCAGGAACTGGGATCTGATGACAAGGTTATGTACATATTGATGATTTCTTGCTTAAAGGACTTGATGTCTTCCAGCAAATTAGAGACTACAGGTTTCAAATCTGTGACCACAGCTCTCAACTTGAATGCACCTTTTGATCTAGTATAGATGGAGCGGATATGCCTCCCAGGTCTGTGTACAGTAGCTTCAATCTTAGACAAGAAAGATCGAAGGCTAACCTTCAATTGGTCGTCGCTCCAGTTACTTGCACACAGGAGAAATGTTTTCATGAACAGCAGATGCAGCTTGAGGGTCTCAAAATCTTCACGCAGGTGAGCAAATCCAGTTTCATACGAATCACGTTTTTCGAGGTTGCTCTGCAGCAGCTCCATATGATGCAAGACAGAGTCGACACGAGTGGAGGCCATATCTCTATCTCTATCTCTATCTCTTTGCAGGGATCTTCCTCTCTGGCTCTCGAATTTCAGGGAAGGGTAAAGGAAAGAGAGAAATCTCGGCACTTGAGCTACGAATACTTTGTATTTTGTTGCTGAATAGGACTTCCTCAGTCACAATTACAGTTCCTTCTTTGGAGAACAAAACTTTGCTTCACCGGCCAAAAAGAAGTGGGGAATCAAAATGAGGAGGTCTTGGGGGTTTCCCTGGTCAATTAAGATGAGGGCTGTTGACTCGAGGAGGAAGAAGAAGAAGAAACGGGGGCCAGTGGTGTTTCGGGAGCGGGGTACTTTCGTCATGGAAAGTAAAATACGGAGTAACATTTAAAGAGAATTGATTTCTTGCGAAATGATAGAAACACACGCAATTAGATTAGAAAACACTCAGAAGTTAATGCCTCGAAAGCGGGACCCACAAGAACCGTCATCCAACCAATTGGTAACTGGAGAAGGTTCTCGCGGCACTTATGAAGAGGTAAAGACCCCACGATTTTAGCGATGTGGGACGAAACCCATCCCCCGAGCACACCCTCACCAAGATTGTTTGGTTTATTTCTTTCGAAATGATAGAAACACACACACAAGCAATTAGATTAGAAAACACTCGGAAGTTAACGTCTCAAAAGTAAGCGGGACCCATGAGAAACCACCATTCAGCCATTTGGTAACTGGAGGAGGTCCCCGCGGCACTTATGAAGAGGTAAAGACCCCACGATCTTAGCAATGGGGGACAATAAAGAGAATTGATTGGTAAAAATAAATAATGGATGTAGCGCAGAGCTGGACTTAGGCAGGTGCACTCCTGATTTTTTTTTTTTTTTTTGTCAAAACGTCAACTGGTTTTTATTAAAAAGGAAGTACCAACTACACAAGTGCTGAGCAAAAGCCCAGGGAGACTATACAGCCTGTGACACTTCACAGTGGGAATGATTCCCTCCATTCCATATCTATAGAGTTATACAATGCATACTTTGCTATTTTTTGGCTAATATTACTACCACCACTGTCCACAAAAGAGAAAGAGCACATTTGAAACAAGGATTTGAGCATGAAGATATCCTGTAGGATTGTCCCAATAAACACATCATCCTGATTGCCAAGGTCCAATCTGCGCACGAGCTCTTCATTTGCACATTGTAGTAGGATTGAAGTCCATCCTTCTCCTAGTGCTTTGACCATAGCCAATCTAATTGCTTTAGCTTCATTTTGCAGAGACCGTCCTGATTGCCTTTCTAATAAGCCCCACCCCACCATAGGTTGGTTATTGTTACTCTCGGCAAGGATGCCAATACCCATATTGCTGGGCCAGTGTGAGACCTGTCAGGGGGGGAAAGGGGGGAGAGAGGAGAGGGAGGGAAGGAAGGAAGAAAGAAGAAGAAGAAGAAGGGAAAAAAAAATAGAGGGTCGCCAGCGCCGGAAGTGATGGTCGATGCCGGCGGTGTGTTTTTGGTGTGTATTTTTTGTGTAAGAAAAAAGGAAGGGATGGAGTAAAAAAAATTTTTGTGTAGTTTTTTGGATGTGTAGGTTAAAAACTTTAAAAGTTTTTTTAGGATTCCTGTAACTAAAGTAGGAAAAAAAAAAACAAGTTTTATATAAACTAAGCAAAAAACACGCTAACCAAACAGGCCCTATGTTTGGAGAAAAATTTGATAGGGATGAATTTTAAATGACTCTTATATTAGATAGATTTGAAATTCCATAAACTAACCTACTCTATCACATAAGTGAATTTGAAATCTTCTCCTTAAAATAAAATTTTTAAACAGTGAAAATAATTTGAACTATGGATTTGAAATCAAATCTAGGGGTGTGCAAAAAATCCGAATACCGAATTACCGACCGAATTCGAATTGAATTCGATAATTCGGATTCGGTAATTCGGTCGGTAATTCGGTCACGTTGGTATCGAATTAGATTTGAAAACGGTATGGAGGATTATGAATTCGGATTGACCGAACTCAAATTCATTTAATATAAAATATAAAATAGATGCTACATAGACAAAGTACATATAGATATAATACAATACAATACATATACATAATAATACATATACATACCATACGTCTGAAAATTTTAAAATAATATACAATACAAAAAAAAATAAAAAAAAATCCTGTTGGATGCTATTATATACAAAATATCGAAAATTACCGAATTCGAATTCAATAGCCCTTCAGTTCTGGTCTGGTTTCAGTCAATTCGGGTAAATACCGGAAAATACCGAATTCATTGGACCGAATTCGATAACACCGAATTGAATTCGAATTCGAATTCGATCGGATATATTAAAGTCAAAATACCGAAAAAATCGAATTCACAACACCGAATTACCGAATTCAAATTCGATGCACACCTCTAATCAAATCTATTCAAACACAACATAGAAAATAGGAATAATTTCAGAAACCTCCTCTGAGGTTTCTGACTATTTCACTGACCTCCCTGTAGGTTTTAAAATTACACTGATCTCTCCTTGGCAGAGATGTGGACCCAACTCCTTACATCACATGGGGCGAAATTACTGCTATACCCATGAGTAAATGAAGTATTAGAAGGTTAATGCATAATGAATTAGTACTTAAGGCACAACTAAGTTGTCTGGACTTTATTAATGACTAAAATTACGATTATACTTTGCATTTTGTATCACAAAAATACCAGTTTATCTAGATTTTTTTCACTTTCTGAGATTCTCACTGTTGCCTTCCTATTACATCTATAATACTTGTTTTTGGTGCTGAATGATGTGGAGGAATTCCATGATTCCCCTTTGTAACTGAAGAGGTCATAGATTCTGCAACTTTAATTTAATGTTAGCTTGCAAAAATGGGTGGAACACATCACTTTTTCCAACTACAAATGTTGATGCTCAAACACAAAATATATTCGCCATTGAGGATTGTTCATATCTTTATAAGATATTGCAAAGATGTGTAGATATAACCGTTGCAATTTCAGTAGCCGTTACAATTCTATCCGTTGCTGCAGTTAAATGCTGACAACTTTTTCTCATTTTAGAAACCTTCCCTCACTTTTACTAATTTATTTCATGGTTTTTATTAGTTTCTTATTTGTTTACTAACACATTATATAGATCCAAAAGGATATTTGTGCGAACAAATTTTTATCTCTCTTCTTAAAATACTTTTTAAGTGTCCTTTTTTTGACTTGGGTTGATTGTGCAACCAAACACTTAATCTCAATGGAGGTCAATGTAATTTGAAACCTACAGGAGAGGTCCGTGAAATAGTCAGAAACCTCCCTGAGGTTTCTGAAATTATCACTAGAAAATAAAAAGAAGCAAAAATGGGACAATTATTATTAAATTTGTAGAGCCCACATCAATAATGAAATGAGCAATGAACTCTTTGATGTTTGCCACACAGTACTAGCTGTAAAGGAATTTGGGACAGCTCGAACCCAAATACACGCAAAGGATTCAGAAATTCCTTATTTCTTCTTTTTGACTATTAAAAACTGGTATATACAAGACCTAATAATCTTCGATACGAAAATTATGGAAGATGGCTTGCTTGCTTGGTGAATACTGGGCTTTGTATGCAAAACTAAGGAATTCTTCAAGCTCAGGAAACCAACTCAAGATGGAATACTGATCTACATAGAAAATTCAGCCACGGCTCCTGTTGTAGGAATAGGTGAAGTTAAATTCGAAATTTACTTGTGAAGTAACTCTCAGTAGTGTTCTTGATGTACTGAGAGTTAGGAAGAATCTTATTTTATATGGTCCGTTAGATAAGTTTAATTTCAAACTTCAATTAGTGACTGATAAGTTTGTATTTATTAAGAGATATATGTACGTAAGAAAGGCTTATCTTTGTAACAGTATATTCAAACTTAATTCACTAACAATCTACAATAAAAATAATGGTGATATTTTTCTTTGAGTAATTTTTTTTATACACTGTCAGTGTATACACGAGCAGGTATAGAGGTAGGTCACGTAATTTAATTTCAAATTTGAAATTCACCTTTTGCATAGGTGGCATTCATCTACACCTGTTAGTATAAAAAAATCTACTACACTAACAGTGGATGAAAACTTAATCCTTTTTCTTTATACACGGTTTTCTTAACTGGCCAACACAACATGCAAAAGGCTGAATTGATAAGCGTTACCATTTCACACGACATTGGTACATCGCACTAATTTGGCTCCCTTACGTCCAATCTACAGTCCTTTTTGTTGGCTGAAGTCCATGTTCAATCAAACATGGAACAACCTAGAATGAAACTTTCTGAGTTAAAAAGTAGATACAAAATAAAAAGTTTAAAATTTTTTTGCAGCTGCCAAAATGCTGCTTTTGCAATGACAGTATGTGACATGGTGGACACTCAAAGATTGAGGAGGTAAATAGATGCAAAACGATATGTGCAGGAAAGCCTGATACAGGTTTGAAGGCAACCGTCTCAGCTTTCAAATTTTTTTATTTTTCTTTTCTTTTTTTTTTTTTCTGTAAAGGAAGTCAAGCATACTTATAGGGATGATTTCAGAAACTTTCCGTAAGATTTTTCATAATATCACTCACATCTCTTGAACTTTTTAAAATTTTACTTAGTTCCCGTGAATTGATGTTTCTTGTAACAGTTTAATCTCTTTGGAGGAAATGCAAGAAAGATAAAACTATTGTTCCAATACTACCCTTATGTTACCCTATACATGAAGTTTACAACAACAATAAAAACCAAAATAAGGTTAACTTTTTATAAGGTGTAAATTTCTTGACTTAAACTATTTATTTTAGTTGTATTGGAACAAAAGCAAAATTTACATCTTAAAAAATTCACACATATGAAGAGATTATTTTGGTTTTCAATACAACGTAAACTACATTGTCTATTCAAACATATATATTTCCTAAAAAATTCTTAACTTCCTTAGCTATAACTATTTATGAAATTTTTAAGGTGTTAATTACTCACTAAGATCCTCCTAAGTAGTTGACTTTGGCTAGATCTAATTTTCCCCTGTCCTTTGATATTCCATCACAACTTTAGAGAAATACGGACCATTATTAGATAGCAATTTCTTTAATCTACATTTTTGGTTTAAAATTGTTATTTTATTTTGGTTTTTGGTTAAATAGTTAGTAAGAGTGAAGGTAATATTATCAGTTTGTGATCTTTGATAGAAAATTAGAAATATTTAGTCTTGTAAAGGTGATAGAGGAGATAAGTGAAATTTTAAAACTATTAGAGAAGTTGAGTGATATTATGAGGAATCTTAGGGAGGTTTTGAATTTATCCATATTTATATGAACAATTGATTTTGAAAGCACTAAAGTATTTTTCTTAAAATTAAAAGGTGATTCTGAAATCATTTTACTGATTTCTTAATTACCATTGCAATAAATACATTTCTAATGTCCATAATCTTTACTCTTTTCTGTGCTTTCTTTTTTTATTTGGTTGAAATTTGAAAACATTTGCAGGTGCATTTGAGAATATAAGAGCCCTTTCGGATTGCTAATTTTTAGAGTTTTTGTAGAAATATATATTATACCGATTTGAGGTACGTGAGAACATGAGATAAAAAAATAATTGATAAATATGTTCATGAAAAATGTAAATTTTTTTTTTTTTTTGAATGGCTGTTCAAACAAGGCTTACTGATGTCAGTTTAATCAGTTTTCTACCATCCCCGCCAAAAACAAAAACAAAAACAAAAAAAAACAAAAAAAAAAGGAAAAAAAGAAAAAAGAAACATAAAGAAATGCAATTGACTGATTGAGGAATGGCCACAAACCGAAATGCCGAACTTCTTCAAAAATGCATTGACTGGTCGGAAATGGGCCATGTGACGGCCAGGACCTCCGCCGTGAAACCCTACTTCCTGCCATTTCAGCCCTAGCACAGCTCACTAAAACTCGACATAGTCGCCGAACTACATCCGTATTCCTCCAATTGCTGCTGGATTGCTACCAGAGGTACTTGTTTTCTGTACATCTTTATTTTCTTAGCTTTTTTATCGCATTATTATAAAACGCATGTATTTATGGGTGTTTTGGCGGAGATATCTGGGAAATTTGAGCAAAATTTGGACTTGATAGAAATGTTTCCGAGAAGCTTTGACTGGATTGGAGGCTAGAGAAAATCATCTAAATGGAGTACAAGAATCTCTTTGTGACAGTTCTAGAGAGCTTGCTGTGATGCTAGAGGCCATCAAAGCTCGGGCGAAGGGAGTAGAGGAGAAGGAGAGAGAGTGTCGTTGGTTTTTGGAACAGGGATGGAAAGAATTGGAGGTGAAAAAGAATGAATTGAATTTGATTAGAGATGATATTACAGTTGGGAAGAGAAATTTGGTGAGCAAGAGAAGTTGATAGGAGGGCTTTTTGAGAGGATAGATTTGGAGGGAAAACATATTGGGGATGTTAGAAGTTCCATTGATGAGGGTTTTAGAGAATTATGTTTGAAGGAAAGGCAGGTAGTGGCTCGTTGGAGAGAACTCGAGTTGGTTAGGAAACAGAATGAGAGTAGAGAAGATGAGCTTGATAAGAAAGAGGAAAAGTTGGAGAGCATAGAGAACGAGATTGAGGTGAGGGAAAAGGTTTTGGTTCAAAACAGGGGATGCTTGAAGCTAGAGAAAGTGAGCTTGCAGCTAGGGAAAAGGTATTGGAATTACAGAAGGAGCTTGACATGAAACAAAGAGAGCATGATTCTGCTCAAAAAAGCAAGGAAGGTTGTACTAGGAAACCTGATTTAATAAATCCAATTCCATCCTGGGGAAGGGCAAAGAAAAGAAGGAAAAGTGGAGATAAAGGCGCATATGAGAATGACTGTGAACAACATGCTGTCATTGATCTGGCTGGATCGGATTCTGGTTGTTCAGGTTCAGAATCTGATCTAAATGAGACCCATTCAGTGCCAGAATCTGATTCAGCTTATTCAGGTTCAGCACGTGATCTTGGTGATGCAGGTTTAGGCTTGGCCAAGTCAAATTCTGATTTGTGCTCAGATTCTTGTGATTCTTCAGGTTTTGAAGGCTCAAGCCTATTTACCATTCGAACAAATTGTTTAATAACTTCAGAAGAACGCGCACATTACGCAGGTATCATGTTGGTCAAATTTGGGCTTGTTCTTACCATAATAGTAATGATAAGATACAAAAATCATACGCAATGCTCTTGAAGGTGCGTGACCCTATTGGTCGTGTTGCATGGCTTCAGCCTGTGGCATATTAACTAGGTGCAATGTCATATAGGAAGAACACCAAAAGTGTGAAGTTACCGGCTATAGAGAAGGGTTGGAAGGAGTGGATAGATGCGGGCTTACCAGTTGGTTGTGGTGGATTTATATGTGGTAAACAAGAGGCCCTATCATTATCTCATTGTGACTTCTTGCATCAAGTTTGCTACAAAGATAATTTTGCTTCTTGCAATCTTGGTAGTCCTTACTTAGTACATCCTCAAAATGGAGAGACTTGGGCCCTCTATAAGGGTTGGAATATTAGTTGCTGGGCTTCTGTTCCTTAAAAACATTTACCCTGCCAGTATGAGATAGTTGAGATTGTCCAGAGAAATTCTTTTGACATCAGAGTTGCTTACTTGGATAAATTGGAAGGATATGCAAGTTTATATCACAGAAGAAGCCACAATAAGAATGATACTTTTTTGATACATGATGAAGAGCTCTTTAGGTATGATACTTTTTTGATACATGATGAAGAGCTCTTTAGGTTTTCCCTCAAAGTTCCTTCTTTTAGGATGAGCAGCCATAAGAGTGAAGGTGTGCCAGAGGGATCTTTTGAACTTGATCCCAAGTCACTTCCTGCAGTTTTTTGATAAAATTTGGAGCATTCAGGTATTAAAGTTACTAAGTACATTTTCATTGTGGTTATGCGAATTTTCCTTTTTGCAATTTCTGGTTACTCCATTTGAGCTGTGGTGTTGAGAGTCTTTTTTACTGGATTGTACTGGTTAATCAGTGAGCTCATTGCTAGACATTTTGGCAAAATTGAAGAATTTTCTTTAATATGGCATGCAGTGTGACGCCATTACTAGCCAGTCAAATTTAACATATACAAGTAATAGTCTTCATCATGACATAGAACTTCTTAAACTTCAATTTAACGACTATCATCTACCATGCACTAAGAATTATTAAATTTTACTTGAATGGGTATAGAACTGTTGTATGATGTTCCTAAAGGGGCATTGAAAATTCTGGATAATCTTTGAACTTCTTTCTATCCTTCTAAAAGATTTCCTCACAGATTTTGGTATAGAATAAATTTTTTTTCCAGTCTTAGGGGACTGGTGGCTCAGAGAAACTCTTGCAATATCACAACACTGCTGGTTGTAATTTCCGTACAATTTCCCACTAGAGAAATAGAAGGATGGCACAAAAGAATGATTCTCCATTGTCCGAAACAGCCGAAGTAAACCTTAGTGGAGGATTTTTTTTTTTTTGTTTCTAGTCTTCACCTGTTAGTTTACTGTTTAGTTAGCTCTCTAACAGGGGTCTCTTTCTCCCATACACACACACAATCACATGATCATTGAACTTACTCTGTACTTGTTTTCTGGAAATGCTTGTTGAGGATTATATTAGTGGATCATTGAATGTTTTCCTATTTGCAGTAGGTTGGCTGGTGGATTATAAACTATATGAACTTCCAGCTCTATTGCAGTTACTCTTAAGTTTCTTCTTTTTCTATTTTAACAATTCAGCATCATTTTTTTAATTTTCTGCTCTTTTAGGCTTTTCTAAAGCAAATACTTGCATGATGGTCATTCCCACTGTTGGATTAGAAGTTCTTATGAAGTCCTATCTCTGCAAACAAAATCATTATCAAGCCTGTGGTCTGTGTGACCTGAATGTAGCTACATTAGATTTGTGCCAAAGTTCCTTTCACCTGTGATTAGTTCCAATTCTATTCTGTATAAGCCCTGTCTTTTTGTCTCCTTGTCGTTGAACTTTGTTATAGTCCTTTGAGTTGCCAAAACTTTTGTGGACTTTGTAGCCTCTAACTGCAAAATGCAATACAAGATTGCTTCCACACAATTGCAAATTTAAAGTGGTTCTCCTTGTCAATCTCCACTCTGGCTGCTCTTTTGGTACTAATTTAGATGCAATCACACTTTTCTAGTACCTGTCCAAATTCCACTTATCTCTTGCTAGAATGCTTTCATGGCCTTGCTTAGCATGACGAAAAAATCTCGAAGTTACAACTGAGGTCGATCATTACTTGACCTTATCAATCTTCACACGTGACATTTTATCATCTTTAATAGGTAAAAGTTCTGCAAATACGCTTTATGTGTCCATTTTAGTGAAAATACTAGATTTATTTGTTTGTTGACACATTGGATACACCCACTTCATAAATTCATTTAGTGATGCTTAGTTCTTTATTATATCTTTGCTTGACATATTTTACAGCAAATAACTTTTTGGAAACTTTTGCCACTCTTTTCTGGTTGTGTCTGTCATGACGCATCATATAAAATTTCTCCCCATGCATGATGTTGCCAACTCTTATTGTGCTGCTGTGCTGTTCAGAAAGGAGAATTGAGGAATTCATATTTGGTACTAGTAAATAATCTTTTGTAGTTTTGAAGTATTTGTGAGCTAAAAATAATGGATTCATATGGCTATTTATTGTATTTTGTGTATAGAGCTAGAAGCCAAAAGTCAACTGTAGTCATGATTGATCCATACGAAACCTTTCAATGCTCAAATGCTATCATTCAGGTCAAGCTGGCATTTGTGGACAAAAATTCTGTAACCTAATAGAATTGTACAGATAATTCTGGTGCTTGGACTTGTTTACATTGTTGAGTGTGTTGAGTTAGATCTCCCTGTTAGCTAGCCTATGCAGCTATTTCTATGCCTGTTCAGCATAACATGAAGTTAAGCCTAAACGAGACAAGCATGTCCAATGCACAACTTTCATCATGAATGGTGATGTTCATCAAGTTTTTCCTTTTCATAATTTTCTAGCAGCTATGGAGAACTATCTACTTCAAAACAATCGAGTTAGCAGCATTTTCCACCTTTTAAGTCGCCCATATTTCCACATAAAATTTTTGCTTGTTCACGTAATATGAATTATGGCTTTTTTGCTCGTAACTGAGTTATGACGTGATACAATTTGGCACGTATACATTGCTCTTGGTCTAATAATAGGGTTGGAGATATCTACATGCAAATTTCTGCCAGGATTATGTTTACCGTCTGAATAGTCCTAGTTCATCAGCTGGTGACCGAGAGTGTTGACAGGAGCTCAAGGAATTTAATTTTGTCTTGCTTAGGTTGTGACCCAGCTCATCCGGAGCGGCTTTATTACCAAATGGCAAGCTCAATGGAGGTTCTCAGTTTTTTGTGTTTTATTCTTAGCTTTAAATGTGTGTTTATGATGTAAAATGATGCATGCTTCATGCTTTCCTACCGAAAGAAGGGTTGAGTACATCAGTGTAAGCAGCCATCATGTATACAAGTCCTGTTTAATCTTTACTCTGTAGAAAAGACCTAATAAAATTCTGGATTTCTGCCTCTGTGATTTCATTATGCAAGGGTGAGTTTAGCAAATCAGCAACAACTACAGTGTTACCGTGTTTCCAGATACTCCTGTATCCAAACAATTCCATATGCATCCGATACCCATCTGCATCCTCAAGTAATTTTTTGGATTTGCACAACATTGTCGTGTTTGTGTACCATATCAGTTGTGAAAATTATCCTTAAGGCGGGAAAATTACTAAAGGACTAAAGCAATACCAAAACATAAAACTAAAAAGACTAATTAGTCTGGATGAAAATTTCAAGCATGAAACTATTAAAAAAATAAAAAGTTGGAAGCCACCTGTTGATTTTGCTGAAACTACCGGATTATCAGTTTGAATCTTATGCTTTCTGGTGGTCTTAACTGAAACATAATTAGTTTTAAGAAAAAACAATTTAGAGAGGTATTTGAACTGTAAAAATTTGTTGAATTGTTGCAACAATAGAAATAGTTTACAGTTTAAATTATAAATTGAAAGCTCCCATTGTGGTGGATAAATTAACCAGGGGAATAAGAGCTCAATTTGTAAAAGATTAACTACTGACAATAGATGTTAATGATCATCCCTGATACTTACGAATTATATATACTTGGCAAATTCAACTTCAGATTCACACTTAGCTTCCTGTGATTCTTTCAGGTTTTGGAAACTCTAGTCCTATTTATCAGTCGAACAAATTGTTTAATAACTTCAGAACGTATACATTAATAAGCAGCTTTCGTGTTGGTCAAATTTGGGCTTGTTCTGATCATAGTAGTAATGATAAAATACAAAAATCATGTGCAAGGGTCCTGGAGGTGCGTGATCCTATTGTTCGTGTTGCATGGCTCCAGCCTCTGGCACATTATCCAGGTCCAATGCCGTACAGGATCTAGCAAGAACACCAAAAGTGAGAAGTTACCTGCTATAAAGCAGGGTTCGAAGGAAAGGATAGATGGGGGCTTACCGGTTGGTTGTGGTAGATTTACACGTGGTAAACAAGAGGCCCTGTCATTATCTCATTGCAACTTTTCGCATCAAGTCTGCTACAGAGACAATTTTACTTCTTGGCATCTTGTTGGTTCTTACTTAAAACATCCTGACAATGGGGAGACTTGAGCCCTCTATAAGGATTGGAATATTAGAGCCCGTTCGGATTGCTATTTTATGGAGTTTTTGTAGAAAATATATTGTAATGATTTGATTTAATGTGAGAAAAAAAGGTGATTGAAAAGTGTGTTTACAGAAAATGTAGGAATTTTTTGGGAAAAAAATACCAATCCAATAGCTTCTAATCCTGAAAATCATATGCACTGCCAATGTGAGAAATGAGATGGTTGAGATTGTCCACAAAAATTCTTTTGACACTAGACTACTTGGATAAATTGGAAGGATATGCAAGTTTATATCATAGAAGAATCCACGATGATGTGATGTGTATTTACATGATAACTTAGATGTGTTTTATATGTCTTGACAAGTGCTCATTTGACACATATTAGAAAAACTAGTTTATCCCCTGTACATTGGCATGAAATTATTTTGATATTCAATATAAAATTTTAATTGAAAACTCAAGTATTTGTTTAAGTAAATAGAATAAGGAATCTAATTACCAACAAAATAGGATATATCATATTTAGAATCTGAGTTCAGAATAAAGTTTCGGTAGGCATAGGCACGTTGAATTATGAATATAAAAATTTGAACTAAAGATCGTGATCATTTGATTTAAGGTGACAAACAATTAAATCAAAAATGAATTTAAATTTCCCCATTCCCCATCCCCACACACTCTCCACTCCACTCCACCCCTCATTCCATGACTCCTCCCATGGCACTCACCCACCCTCGTTGCCATCCCTAAATATAGATGTATGGATGAGATTAGATGATAAATATTATTTTTAAAAGTCTATATTCTAAAAGTTAGAAAATTAGGAAAAGTAAGGAGAAAGATAAAAGCAGCAGCAGTGAGAGCTGAAGATAGAGAAAGAAAATAAATTAACATGGGAAAAAATGAAGAGAAAGAAAAAGAAGAATTGTTGAGTGAACCTTGGAAGAATTCGTAGAAAGATTATCAAAAACATTATCATGAGAAAAAAAAAGAGAATAAAGACAAATAGGGAGAGGAGCACTTGACTGAAACTTGGAGAGATTAGTACAAAGATTATCAAAAATATTATCATGATAAAAAATGGTAATAAAGACAACGGTAATAGAAGAAATAAAATTAGGAAATTCTAAAGTGCGTAAATGAAAATATGACTTTATTATATATACACAGACAGACGTAATGTATATTTCTTTTGCTTCTTTCTTTCAGCAGATGAAAGTCAAGAAGTTAAACTTAATTCCCAAATTAATCTCAAAAGCCACGGTGGTAACTTTTGAGTCAACCCAGGGACTTAACTACCCAAACCCAAACCCCCAATTGATCGATGTGGGACGGGAAAGTTAGAAGGAGACTGCTACCAAGTGTTAACTAACAATCCATCTACCCAACTGTCAGACTTGTGTACCTGATTTTCTTTCTTTCAGCAGATGAAAGTCAAGAAGTTAAACCTAATTTCCAGATTAACCTCAAAAGCCACGGTGGTAACTTCTGAGGCAACCCAGGGACTTAACTACCCAAACCGAACCCAAATAATAATTGCTTCTAACGGCACATATGTGAAAATTATAACTGCGTGGATGAGGATATGAAAGCTCAATTAAAGAAAATAAAAGGAAAAGTTTAATTGGTGCTCAATGACATTGATTAGTGATCTAGTCTCACTAATGGTTCGAGTCTTATAAGACTAGGGGAGAGCCCTGCGCCATACGCGCGGTTGGTACGTGTGTCATGAAAGAGTATTGAAACAGTAATTGACAAATTACTATAATTTAATTAAGAAGAAAATGAAACAAAGCAAAAGAAAATTCTAAGAAGTAATCCACTCATTCAAAGTAATATGTAGGAGTATGTGTTTGATTAGTAAATTTGAAGAAACCAACTCCCTGTTGATCTTGTTCACGGCCTCCAGACCACTAAACAATTCATCATCCTTTAATAATTAATACGGTGGTAATTATAAAGTTAAACTTTTTAGTAACTCTATTAGTATGATCATTATAAAAGCACTTATTCCTTTTTTTTTTTTTTTGGTCACTATCCTTTCCTTAAGACTATAAACACGCCTTTGACGAAAGGAAGCATCAACTTGAGCAGAAAACTCATCCACATCCATTTTTTATTTGATTCCTACATATTGCTAAAGCCAAGTATTCAAATCCCAAGAACAATTTCTTTGTGAGGCTGATATAACCTGCAATTTATCAACAAGTAAAATATATCAAACATATTATGCATTAGAATCAATAAAAAAAGGAAGAAAAAAATATTAAACAACAGATATGGAGAATATCAACATGTAAACGTGAGCAAAATTTAAGAGAAACAAAGGAAATAATTGGCATATAGTAAAGGAAAAGATGAGATTAGTTAGCAATTATTTCTTCTTGTTTTTATTTTGAAAGGAAAAGCTAAAGCGAAAATATTATAATGGAAAGGATGTATGGGATAGAACTTTTAGGAGAAGAGGTAAGAACAAGGATGCGATTAGGATAGATTTAATAACCTAAGAAATAATTACAAGATTAATACAAATTCAATAATGGCAATTATTGGTTGTAACGGTAGAAAACTATATATGATTAATAAACTAAGAAATAATTGCAAGATTAATAACCTAAGAAAACTATATATTACAAGACTAATAACTATATATTACAAGATTAATAACCTAAGAAATAATTACAAGATTCATTAATAAACATTACATGTGTCTTATCAATTCCTAAATGATTAATTAGCATGAAATTCCTACAAAACCAATCTTCCAAGATAACTAACAAAGCAACTTTAAGGTTAATAGAGTAAATTTGAAAAGATAATGACACTTTTTTTTTTTAAATGGGAGGTCTTGGGTTCAAACCTCGTACTTATAATCCTTCCCACCTCACCAGCCAACCCACCCCTCCCAAGGTAATAACTAGAGATGGCAAATGGGCGGGATGGGGGGGATTTATTTGGAATTGGAAAATATAGGTTATACCCAAACAGTCCCATATTAGCCTTGGGACTAATATGGGCAGGACTAAAATAGGCTACACCCATTTGATCCCGCCCAAGTACCCAAATTAATCCCATTTTAATTTTTTTTAAGAAACACTCTTTTTTTCTTCTCAATCAAATATTTCAATATTATCTTTTCTTTTTATATTATTTGGTTTGTTTATTTAACTTTATAAAAGTTCTACACTCTTCTTTATAAATTATGCGATAAATTCCCAAACTAAATAAATTTTTCTAAATACGAAATTTATAAAAGAACAACTTCATATAAGTGGATGATGCTTTTTGGGAATTTGTGTTGATTAAATAAAAATCTATTGATCACCAAAATTTAATTGTCCCCAAAATCTATCTACTCATCTACGTTATTTTATTTCTTAACTTTCAAGACCCAGTCTAAAATTTTTTTCAATTCTAAGGCCATTCCAATTCAATAAAATTTTATCAAGAATAGAATTTTGTAATGATGGAATTTTGTAGTTATTAGAGAACACATGATGCATAAGTGCTAATTTACCTAACATCTACTACAACCTTATAATATTAATTTACTAATTTTGAGAAAAAAATGAAAAGAAAGATTATTTATCATTTTAATATTATTTTAAGGGATAATTTCAGAAACCTCCCTTGAGATTTCTGACACTATCACTTAGTGCCCCTAAGGTTTCAGAAATATCACTTAGCTCCCTTATTTTCAAATTTTTATATCATTTCAAACCCAATTCAAAATATACTATTAAAATAGTCATTTTAAGAAAAATAACATAATTTATTTCCAATATTGCCCTTCGGTTGCCTTGCTATTACAAATTAAAAAGCATATTAATCAAAATTTCAAAACTAAGGCAAAAGTATGAGGTATAAATATGATGGAACATAATATAGCGGTTGTTACCATAAAACAAAATTTTTTAAACTGATAAAAAGGAAATTTTTATTTAAAATATTTTAAAACCAGAAAAATAAAATTTGTTGTCTTTTTGAAGGTTCAATTGTGTACTATTATGATTGGGGATTGATTATTTTGGCAAAAGTGTATATTTTTTCTACTAAAGTGTTGCAATCTAGGGGATTGATGATGATTTTAAAACTTTGATGTTGGATCCATATATATATATATTTTTATATGCTAATTAGGTGCTTTTTTAGGTTTTCTTTAAGGTGCCTTTTGGGTTACCGAATAAAGAAATTTTTCATTTTATGTAAGCTATTTTGAGTGAATTTATAAAATTTTATAAATTATTTAATATTTTCACTTTTTCTATAGCAATGGCTTGAAAATTTAAAAAGGAAAAGTGTTTAAAATTGTACCTGTAACTTATTTGAGATGGCTATAAAAATTAATTTGTAATCCTCTCAAGATGCAAAAAAAAAAAAAAGTTATTTTATAAAGTATTATGATGATTTTATTTGTTTTGTAAATTATTTATCATGACAATTAAGGAAATACAATAAAAGGGTAATTTTTGAATGAAATTATCAATACACTCCAAAAACTAGTTTTTTAGTATTATATTTTGAATGGGGTTAATAATGATATAAAACTTTGAAAATAAGGGAGGTAGGTGATATTTTTGAAACTTCAAGGGTGTTAGATGATATTGTTAAATACCTCAAGGGAGGTTTCTGAAATTATCCCTTATTTTAATAAATACCCATGGGAGTCCCAAATAAATCCCATATATACCCATATTTTAAATGGGTATTATTGGGTATATCCCAATAAGGCCCAATACCCATATTCTAGATACCCATCCCTCCCAAATTAAATTTGGATATGAGATCTCAATGGGTCTTGGGTAGTTTTGCCACCTCTAGTAATAACACTTGATAACTCCTTGAGATGTGACCCTGCTCCCACATAAAGGTTTTAAAGGTCAATTTCCACAACTCCTATAGATTGTCCTATGATGTACTTAGCTCAATGAGTGCAAATTTCCAAACGAAGTCTTAATCATAATCCTTATCCCCTCCCACCTTACCATCCAACCTAATCCCCTTCCAAGTTAATAATACTTGATAACTCTTTCAGATGTGACTCTACTCTCACATAAAAGTTTTAAAGGTCAATTTCCACAACTCTTATACTTTGTTCTACGATATGCTTAACTCATTGAAAGCGAATTTTCAAACGATAAAATTACCTTTGGCAATGTAGATGAAAAGGCATGAACACTAATTTATGCAACTCCCTTTTATATCTTTCCATCTATATAATAAAGTGTGAGTAGGTTTGATGTTTAAAGAAAAAAAAGTATTATTTGTTATTTCAAAAATACCCTTTCAGCATTTACCATTATCTTCCCATATTTTATCTTGAAAACTTTTCACTCTTACGTAACTACCACAACATAACTATTACTACACTATCACTACACTATCACATCTATCATTATCCCCCCACATCTTATCTAGAAAACTTCCTATTCCTACGTAACTACCATACGTATTACATAACTAGCACTACACTCTCACATCTACCATTATCTCGCCACATCTTATATGTAACTACCATACGTATTACGTAACTAACACTACACTCTCACATCTACCATTATCTAGCCACATCTTATCTAAAAAACTTCCCATTCCTACATAATTACCAATACATACTAAATAACTATCACTATGTTTTATGTGCGTGTTACAAATTAACTAATCCAACACTCTCACATCAATCATTACCCCCCATAACTTATTTGAAAAACTTCCCACTCCTACATAACTACCGATACATACTAAATAAGTAAATAACTATCACTCTGCTCACTATGCTTTGTGCTTGCACTCTACAAGTTAACTAATCCACTAATGAACATTGCATCATCTTCCAAAAACCTCTCGAACTAATTTTTTATTCCATATAGTTATTATTTACATTTTTTCTAAAATATGTGTGTGCCCCACCCATTAGCATGCAAAGGATGTGTGTTTATTCTAATTGTGCATTTAAGGCATAATTCGAATGGATTGCAAACGTAATCCCATAAAAAGAGAAAAAAAATAATGTGGGTTTTTTTTTTCTCTCTTTGAAAAGTTAAATGCAAAATGTTTGAGATGCAAAGGCAAATTGAAAATAATCTAAAAAATTCTTTAAAATACTATTACTTAAATGATTTGTGATTTTGCTACTTCATATTTTCCTTTTTCTTTTACTACTTTTTTTTTTTTATTTATAGAAACAAAGGCATACAGGAAAATTAGAAAGTGAAAACACATAAAAGGATAAGTACGGCACATAACAAAACGGTTATCTTTTATAGTTTCCTTAATAATGAAAAGAATAACGGGTCCTAATCTAATAAGGAGAAGTAGTTTTTCAATGTTCCCCCGCCCTTCAGAAACTGGCTTTTATATAGGTTTCTTCTTCCAAAGAGTAAAGTTCCGTTGTTTAGTAATTTAATCTGCAGTAAAATTGTTTGTTGCATGCGAAAATTTCTTGCAAGTAAAGGGATGGGCGCGCTGGAAAAGATGTCCGAAAATCTTGAATCTACAGAGGCCAAGAGGGACAGCCTCAGGAAATCAATTATGATGGTCATGCTTGATTGCAGGGATTTTGAGAAGCATCTGGAGACGTCCTACAAATGTTTGATGGAATGCCTGAGTGAACTTGAGTCCAGGGAGAAGCACTTGGACTCCGTTCGGAACTCGGTGAGCCAGAGTTTTGAAGAGTTGAGGCTGAAAGTTAAGGAAGTCGAGGATAAAGAGAAAGATTTGATTTTGTTGCATAAGAAGGGGATGGAGGAGTTGGAGGTGAAAGAGAAGGAGTGGGCTCTGAAAAGGGAGGATTTTGATGAGGAGTTTAGGAAGAGAGAGGTGAAATTGAGTCAAAAAGAGAAGGCGGCAGAAGGGCTTTTTGAGAAGTTGGAGAATGAGAAGAATGAGAGAGTCGCGCTGGAGATATTGATGGAGACAAGGCTTAGGGAGTTGTGGTTGAAAGAGGAAGGTCTTGAGCAGCGGAGCAAAGACATTGAGAAGAGAGTGAGTGAGCTTGATGAGAGGGAGAAAAAAGTTATGGAACGCGAAAAAAGAGTTGGTTGTGAGGAGTTAGCTGTGATGAGGGTGGAGCGCGAGAGGGAAATAGAGATGAAGGAGAAAGAGGTGAGATTAATGAGAGAGGATCTCGATTTTAAGGAGAAAGCGATTGAGTGTGAACGAGCAGTAAACGAAAAGCGACAGAAAGAACTCGATATACTGGAGAAGCAATTGAAAGAGCGAGAGAAACAATATGAGATTACACTAAAGTGTTTGCAGGAGGTTCATTTGAAAGAGAAGGAATGCCTATTGGAAAAGGAGCTGCTCCAAAAAGGAAATAAAGAATTGGAAGTTAAAAGGAAAGAACTTGAGGATAGGATTAAGGGCACAAAAGAACTTGAAATCAGAGAGAAGCAATTAGAGAAGAAAAAAGAAGAAGTTGAAATTAGGGAGAAGCATTTGAAGAGGAAAAGGGAAGAAGTTGAAATTAGGGAGAAGCAATTGAAAAGAAAAAGGGAAGAATTTGAGGTGATGGAGAAGCAACTGGAAAAGAAAAAGAAAGAGGAAGACCAGCTGGAAAAAGAGTTACTCGAAAAAGGAAATAAAGAATTGGAGCTGAAAAAGAAGGAATTTGAGGATAGGATTAAGGAATATGATTTGAGAGAAAAAGAGCTTGAATTGAAAGAGAAAAAACTTAATGATAAACTTCATGCTTGTCTGAAGACGAATCCAGTTGAAACTGTAGTTGATGAGAGAGCTATTAGTAACTCTACTTCTCCTCAATTTACATTTTCTGTGGAGTTGGATCAGCTGGATATCCGTATGTTTCTAAATGAGCGTGAAATGAACCTTGAGTCACCAGATGAAGTTTTTAAGGATCTTCAATTATCCGGGGATCCTGTATACTTTGTACTAACTGCAGTGGAGGCAGTTTACCCTCCCTATTTGAGGAAGGTGGATATGGTGTTTGAGGGAAGGGTTGCCAGTTGTTGTATCCTTTTGTTAGAGCAGCTACTTAGACTCTCCCCACAGATTCAACCTTCTGCAAAAAGTGGAGCATTTAAACTTGCAAGTGAATGGAAGGCAATTATTGAAACTGGAAATTTATTGGAGGTCTTAGGCTTCTTGTATCTTTTGGCATCCTTTGACTTGGCTTCTACATTTGACGTAAAGGAGGTCATGAATTTTGTGGAGATTGTTGCTCAGAATCCACAGACACCTGAATTGTGTCGTCTTCTTGGTTTGACAGATAAAATACCTGGTGATTTTCGGTGTCTTTTTCAATCTGTGCTTCCAAATTTTGACACTTGACGTTCATACTTACTTTCTTTTTGGTTTACCATTTGATTGGTTATTTGCTTTGTTTTACAAAAGATTTTGTACAATGAGCTGAGATGTATGCTTGATTTTTTTTTTTGTTAAACTTGCCTTTTTGTTGTTTTGCTTTTGATTGCTCTTTAAGTTAAGCATACTTGTCAGTTAGCATCGCCTTGGAGAATTGCAAAGAAATATCATATTTGGATTGACAAATTTAATTTAGTGCTTTGAGTAGATTTTTCATGTTTGGACATAATGATTTGTCCTCCTCTCTTTTCCTCCAAATAACTAATTTTAATGTTTTTTTTTTGGGAATTGTACTTTCATTGAATTAATATCATTTGCAGTTATTCAGTTCTATAGCTATGTAAACTTTAATTTTGTCCTTATATGAAATTATTTGTTGATAAAACATGAAATTGTAAACAGCATTTGCAAGTGCTCTGTCTTTTACTACATATAATTTTCCTTATGTTAATATCAATACCTTCTTTCAAGATCCAATTCCTTTGGAATGGATGAGATAACTAGATGAGGGGCCTCTTTAGGATTTTGACGTGCTATGGGGAGCTTGAGACTAATTTATTCTAATAGTTACTGGGCTGTATTGGAATCTTACAAAGAGTACAGAAGTATAATGAAGTCACTTCTGTTGAAGTTGTCTTAGTCTTGGTAGTCCTCCTATACCTAAGGGCCCTGTTCTTAAGCATGCTGTGGAGGAGTGATGGTTACCTCTATGTTTACTGTACTTGCACCACGTCCAGTTGCAATGAATTTCTGTTCGTGTAGCATGGCCATTGACCACATCCCACTAATGCTGTTGTTGTCTGTTGATTCCAGTGCCAGTAGGGCTGCCACTTTAATTGCTGCTGCAATGACTTTCACTTGTGTAGTGTCATTAAATTCCTAGTGCTGTCACTATGAAGACAGTAGTTGCAAGTGCCTATCTTCAATTGGAATGATAGTTTTTAGTGCTGATGTTATGATATTCATGGTATGAATTATTGCTGTGTTTGTAATATTTTCCAATTATAATTCAACAAAATATGTCAAAGGATTATTAGAAATTTTACAATGAAACTTTATTTTATTTTGCTCCTGTGAAGTATTGAAAACCAATGAAAAGTTGGAATGATCAAGGGTGGGTTGGTTCAGTTTTGTGAAGTGTATGTGCTCCATTAACTGCATAGATATTCTTAGGGTGAAAGAGAATATTAGGTTTCTTTTTGGTAGATTTTCCTTCTAGATGCATACAAGTTATTTCAGTCTCTTAAAAAACAATTGACAGCGGTTTATTTGTCCTCTTTGAAGTAAAATACTGGGGACTGATCAGACACTTAGTGTATACTCTTGGTTGCTGAAAATTAGTTGAATTTAGCTTCTGAAAGTTGATTAGTAATTTTTTTTTACTAGCCAAGTTTAAGTGAAAATAATTGGACTATAGGGAGCAGCCCTAGGTGCTTTTTTACACAAGTTTGGTTCCTTTCATTTGTTATTATTATTTTTATTATTTTTAAGAAGTTGTTCCCATGGACAGATTAACAAAAGCTGAGGCAAATGAGAACTGGCCCGGAGAATGGAGTGAAAGAATTTTCATTTCTTTTAGAATCCCAATGGTTGTACATCCTTGTTCAACTAATAACCTGAGAATCTAGTTCTCTTTTTCCCTTTTGTATTGATATGCTGAATGATTTACCGTAATGGTGGCATTTGAATACGGAGCTCCATCTCATATTGAAATTTCCTCATCTCAAATGTCTGTGACGTTTGAGTTACTTTCTACTTCTTTTGGTTCTGCTATCACATATTCCTTTCTGCAATTATTTCTCATTGAACCATTTTCATCTCTCCGTTTGTTGACAGAGTGATTATGTATTGGATTAATGGAACATTTTGAGGGAAAAATTCTAATGGTAGGAGGGAAGGGCCATGGGGAAGGTCTGCTTACATATGTTAGTGATTGTTTTATTTCTCCAGGCTGGAGCTCAGATAATTTGGAGGAGGTTAGAACGACTGCTTCCCAACTTCCCTTGGCAATCTGGGGAGACTAAAAGTAAAAGAAATGATAATATAGGTTTTGTTTTGTATTTTAAAAGTTAATATTATGAAATATATGAGGTAAAAAAAGGTAAAAATAAGCAATTGATTTGTAAACTCACATTGTTTGGTTTTCCATTTCCACTCCCTCTGTCTTCTCCACTTCCATCCCTCTCACCTCATAAGAAAAGAAATTTAAATATATGTTCCCTTAACATAGGTGAAAAGTTTCCTCAAATTTTTTTCTTTTGGGCAAACACATGTAAGCTACAAGTTTAGACACATAGAACAAATTGATAGAAGAAATTTGATCAAGAAATTAGGGATTTTAGAGGAAAACAAGCGTAAAAACAAGTATTAAGTAGCTCTCTTGAGGATAGTGTGTTGAAATGATTTTCCTTTGGAGTGCAAGTCTGTTTGTGCTGAATCTAGGTTTATGCAGAGCTTAGATGGAGGGGATATTTGGCACATATGCCTATCAGAGTTGCTGTCATAGGAGGAATGAATGCTTAGGGTGTTCTTACTGCTATTATCACCTTTCAAACTGTTTGTTGATTTTCCACAATATTTGAAGTTGATTGCTGCAATTACTGGGGAGAATAGGAAGGGCTATTAGTTATATGTACAGTGCTGATAATTTCTTCTCATGTCTGCAAATGCACTTTGCAGTATGCTTGTCGTTTTCTTTTAGAAATTTGGTTTGTAGAATGTTGAAGCTTTTGTGACTTCTGTTGGTGTTGGGTTATCTATCACCTCTAGCGGAATTTCAGCTTGTTTACTGGGGATCTTTTGATGGACTTTCTTAGAACTATTTCTTAGTGTTTGCTTGGATACTTTGATTCAGGCAGGTTGTTTGTGTTACTCAATACTGTTCATTTTGACAACTCATCGCTTCCTACTTTTTCATCCTGAAAAAACTGATTCTTTGTACAGTGCAGGCTTTATCATGGGTCTTACTAAAAAGAAGCAGTATCTTTTAGCTTTTAAATATGTCTATGAGTTCGACTTGGTTGATAAGATTCCACCCATAGCTCTAGTGAAGAAGCACGTCTCACATTCAAGCTGGGTGGCTAAGACATTGTGTAATGACAGACAAAATACTCGTGAGGCACAAGTATGTGGTCCTTACTTGTGAATTGCCTTTTCTAATTTGATTTTAACTCCAGCACTGTGATCAGGCTTTCAAACTTGCTTGCAGAGTAAAGCTTTGGTGAATGAAATCTCTGCACTTAAATCTGCTATCAAGTCCATCATAGATCATGGTCTTGAACGTGAATACTCGCCTAATCAACTCAGACAAAGAGTTATGCAGCTGGAAAGCCGTAGGGCAAATTTGAAGACGTCATTGTCAGCACCAATTTCAGAAAAGGACAACAAGAAACCTCCTCTTCTTTCAGATAATGCCATCATCAATGCGGCTTGATTACCTTCACAAAATAAGTCCCGCAGGTTTGCTCCTCTGGAAGCAACCCAGAATTTTCAACTTGCTAATGGTCAAAACTTCCACTCAGTCCAACCGTCTTCTAAGCACCACAGTGGGCTTGTGTGCTGAAAGTTATGGGCCTCAAATATGGACATTGTAGCCTGGGAGGTTCAACTCATGTCAACTACTTGGATAGTTACTTAAGTCAGATGTTGCTACAAGTAGGAATATTTTGCATCCTGGTTTTCTTCAAGTCACTTTAGGATGGTCTATAATGGCTTTTTACCATAGTGGATTGCTGGAGAGAGCAGCCTTTTACTGATTTGCAGTTTTCTAACAAATTCTGGTGCATGACAAAACCACTGCAATTCAGAATATGGAATTTTTGGTAATGTAGGTCTACTAATGGTGTCTAGGTTCTAACCATTTTTTTGGTGTTATGTTGGTGCCAATACCCAGCAACTACAAGACCACTCTCCTGGATTTCCGATGGTAGCTTAGTCTGGCATTTTTGGAAATTGACCAGTTGTTAGACATTCCTCTGCAGTTTAAGCATCATTTTGTACAGGTCTTCTGGTATTCACTCAGATGAAATCCACTAGAGGGTTCTTTTGTTCTGCTCACTGAAACGTGTACCAGGCCAACGGCGTTTTGGACAATTGAAACTTCATTGTTGGATCAAGGATTTAACAGTTGCTTTGAATGAAAAGTGGTCATTTGTTTTGGGAATCCTTGGTACAATGTGGACGAATTTCTTTCCTTCTCGTTTCCTGGTTCTTATTACCAGGTATTATCTTTGGAACACATGGACTTTGGCAGGCTTGCAGCTAAAAAACAAAATTATGTGAGGATTGTTAAGAAACATCCTAATTACCAAGGAATGTCACTTAGCCTGAAATGTTTAGCGTTATTTAACAAGCTGTTGCATTTCTTAGTATTGTAGACATGGCAGCGGAAACGATTTAGACGGAACAATAACACGAACTAATTCCATAGGAAAAAACAATGGGTTTTGATACATGATCAAAATTCTAAAATAATAAGATTCAAACAAGAATCTAAGTAGGATTTAATAAGAATCTAAAATTTAGGGCAAACCTCAAGGGACACGGCAAGCCTAACAAACACAAATAAGTTTTATAAATATTAATAGAGGTTTGAAAAATGAACCCTATTGATATAAACATGGCCACGGTTTCGGAACTGTTGATTCCGTTTCAAAACTGACGGTTCCGATTCTTTTAAAAAATGAAATTTAAATCGACCTTTATAGGAAAGATTACGGTTATAATTCCGGAACTTCCGATTCCGGTCCGATTACTGTTTTGATTTCTTCCAGTTCCGGCTCTTGTAGTCTTCTAGTTACGTTACAAGATTCATTATTACAAAATTAACTTTAAGTAAATATGACAAGGACTGTAGAAAAAACTACAAATTTTATTGTATTGTCATTTGGCAAGGAAAAAGAAAAAAATGCATATATTCTTGATTTAACAAATTCCTATTTTTTTGATTTATCAATGGCTGTTTTCTTGATCATTTTAAAGAAATGACTTTTGTGAATTTGTCATAATGGCAAGGCAAACTCAAAGTATCATCAAGTGTTAGTTTAATACCTTGATTGATTTGACTTTAACGCTTTAATTAGATTGGATTTGGATCTAAATCAGTTATTACTATATTTACTAATAAATTGGAATTGGTGG
The DNA here is from genome assembly GCA_013103745.1 of Gardenia jasminoides. NCBI lineage: Eukaryota > Viridiplantae > Streptophyta > Magnoliopsida > Gentianales > Rubiaceae > Gardenia > Gardenia jasminoides. The sequence continues at coordinate 5,056,540 of CM023096.1, read as the reverse complement.
GCTAAAACAGAGACTATTGATACTCAGTGCTGACTATTAAAATTGAATTTTAAATTGATTCAAAGAGGCTCAATCACTCAGGATTTAAGTTTATTTTTAGATGGTTTAAATGGATCTTGAATGGCCGATTCCGATTCGGGTTTAAATTTTTTGTGAACCTAAATTTAAACCTTTAGTTACAGTTATAGTTTCTATTCCAATTTCTCAAATCTGGTTCCAGTTCTAATTTAATAAATCACTGATCCGATTCCGGTCTAGTTTCGGTTCAAATTTGAATTGTGGCCACCCTTATATTTATAGGCTACAAGTATTCTAAATCAAAAAGAAAAGAAAATAAAAATAGGGAAAACATGAAAAATCACAAAGTATAATGACCAAAGGATCCACTTGCGAGACTCTGGAAAGAATCCACGGATGGATTCAAAACGTGAATTGTATCCAATTCGTGGATCTACATTGCTCTCTAGCTTGAATTTGCGGCAAGAATCTGTGGACAGATTCAAGGCACGGATTGCATCTAGAATCGCAATTTGCTTATTGATTCGATTGCAATCAATACTAAAAATAGCAATTCTAGTCCCTCGAAGCTGGCCGAGGTGGTAGAATTGGTGCAATGCCTTCTTACTACCTCAGATTCCAACTTCTCCTAGAACATGTGCCCATTGCACAGGGATTGTGTCAACCCCTTAGCATGTGGACCTGCCAGGGACGCACAATTGGCCGACCATGGTTAAGGAAAAAGCCCGAAAAGTGGAAGACAAGCTTAGGAAGCTTTAATTGGTATTTACTTATGTTTCTTATGTCTAATTAAGGCATTGGAGGGGTTTTAGTAGGCCAAAGTAGCATTTAATTGTATTTTGTAAAAAGGTGCCAAATTACTACCAGTTCTAATTTTCAGCCAGTCTTTCTTATACAAGAAGAGACAACTGTGTAAGGCCCAGCTAAGGCAGACGGCATGTGGCTCGCGAGCGTGGATTGGTTAGACTTTGTAAGTTATTTGGTTGGTTTCAAGTGTGTTGGAAATTTTGTCTAGTGTTGCTAAGTGTTAGGGCAATGCTAGGCGTAGAACGATAGAATTGGCGGGAAGCTAGGCGCACATGAGTGTGGCCATGCGCACCACTTCGTGTGGATCGTTGCTGGACGTGGCAGACTTGAACGTTGGTGACGGTTGCCGACTATTGCTTACTAGGCAAAGGCAGGCGGTTACCTCCCAAGTTGGATAAAACTTATCTTATTCCCTAGATTCATGGACGTTCCTATCACACTATCGGTTGGGTCTGTCAACCAGATTATTGGCTATAAATACTAAGGTTAGGGATACAATAGAAAGAACCCGTAGAGTTGTTCTGTATGCCAAGTGTTTGTAGAAATGCTCCTTGTAAATTCAATGAAATGCAAGGTTGGCCTTTTGGCTATAAACTTCATGTCTTTGTTCCTTTATGTTGCTTAAATGTTCTATTCTGATTACAAGTATTATATATGGCTTTGTGGGCTGACTAACGAGAGTGTACTTGCTAGTGCCATTACATTGTGTTTAGTTGGTTAAGTTAAATACCTCGTAACAATTTGGTATTAGAGCACGGCTCTGATCCATCGGACTGTGCTTTTGCTGTGTGTGTTTTTTCTTCGTGAAAGATGATTGGACATAGCAATTTTGTCCATGAGCATTTGCAACGTCAGGAACTTGCATTCAAAGACTTAATGCAGCGTCTAGGAGATGTTCCAAAAGGCTTCAACATCATGCAGGTTCTATTGCAGACCTATGAACAGATCAATCCCTAAGTGCCTAGTTACACAAGACCATTGGGAGAGTTTCCGTTGTTGGAGATGTTGATGCGTTAAGGAATGAACTCAGTTCTTCCAAGGCAGAGATCTAGACTTTTTAGGCTAAGATTGGTGTATTAAGGAAGGTGGTAGGCTCTTGTGTTGTGGGAACTACCTAGAAATCTTTTGAGGGGAAAGTGAAAGTCCTTGAACCAAAGCCTTTCCAGGGAAATCAAAGTTCCAAGGAATTGGAGAATTTCTTGTGGGATGTAGAACAATACTTCAAGGTCGTGAATGTCCCTGAAATAGAGAAAGTGGTAATTGCATCGATGTACCTTGTTGATGATGAAAAATTGTGGTGGAGAACAGTACAAGCAGACACCACCAGACCCATGATCGATACTTGGGACGCGCTAAAGGAGGAGTTGAAGAATAGTTCCTCCCCACGAACATTTCGTGGAAGGCTAGAGATACCTTGTGGAATCTGAAACATACGAAAAGTGTGCATGAGTATGTTGCATGATTTCAAAATTTGATGTTGGAAGTAAAGGACATATTGGAGGAAGATAGACTCTACACCTTCATCCATGGACTTCAACTGTGGGCGCAGACAAAGTTGAGACAAAATGTTCAGACCATGTTTCAGGCTCTTGTTGCTATCGAAAGTTGATGGATTTCAAGATTTCGGGATCTAACAACGACAAGAAGAAGGAGAAGGGTAAGGATAAAAAAGGTGGTCAGTTTAAAAAAAAAATACAAGAAGAAGCAGACCTTTACTACCATCACTGAGACCAGTGATGCTTCTGCTTCTAAGGATAAACAGATGGCAAATCCAAAAAAGGATAGTTGTTACATATGTGGATGACCATACTTGACCCGAAATTGTCCCAAGAAGAAGGACCAGAATGTCAATGTAATTATAGCAGAGGATAAGAACGATCAATTTGGTGGTCAGGATGCACGGGTTAACCCCATGCAATTCCTAAACGCCATCACGGGTATAAGTGTTGAAACTCCTTATAATAGGTTGATGTATATGCAGGTTACTCTAAACAGTAACCCTATGCTGGCAATGGTGGACATGGGAGCATTTTGTTGTTGTGTAACTGAACAGGTGGTGAATCGGTTCCAGTTACAATTGAAAGACTTAGACTTTATGTTGATGCCTATAAATTCTGAAGCTAAGCCGGTCCTAAGCATGGCGAACGTGGAGTTAGAGTTGGGACCATGGAAGGTTTGGTGCAACCTCATGGCAAGACCAATAGATGACTTTGATTTGATTCTTGGCAAGGATTTCATGGTGATGAATAAGATCTACCCAATCCCTCATTTAAATGGCATCATGGTGGATGGTGACCAATGCCCTAGCTTTGTTCCAGCAGCAAAGTTGCCAAAACAGAAAGGTAACCAACTTAAGAATGTAGTGATGGCCATTCAGATTGAGTCGAGTTTGAGGCGAGAAGAACTATTCTACCTTGCCGCATTAGTGGAGACCAAATCCGACATGTACCAAGAGGTGCCAGATGCTGTTGCTTGGGTATTTGAGAAGTAGAACAGATCATACCTGTAGAATTGCTCAGAAGGCTTCTTTCCCTATGTGTTGTGGAACATAAGATAGACTTGATTTCAGGAGTCAAGGTATCGGCACAGGTTCCATATAAAATGTCCCCTATGGAGTTGGCAGAATTAAGACGCCAATTAGATGAGTTGGTAAGCTATCGATCAATAAGACCATTAAAGGCTTCCTAGGGTGCCCTGGCACTATTTCAGAAGAAGGTGGATGGCTCGCTCAGATTCGGTATAGCTTACCGAGTCTTGAATAAGATTACCATAAAAAATAAGTACCCGATTCTGAATATATATGACTTGTTCGATAGGTTGGTGTGTGCACAATACTACACCAAGATTGACTTGAGATCGGGGTACTAACAGGTCAGAATTGCCGAAAGGGACGAGAAGAAGACGACTATGGTTACTTGGTATGGTTCTTTTGAGTTTTTGGTCATGCCCATTGACTTGACAAATGCACGTGCTACATTTTGTAAGCTTATAAATGATGTCTTATATGATTTTCTAGACAAGTTTGTTGTCATCTATGTTGATGACTTTATTGTCTATTCTGAGTCCTTAAATAACCATGTTGATGTGAGCATGGATGCCAACGTGTGCTTACAAATTCGTATCAAATTCAAATGCGCCGAGTTGATTCATTCCAAGTTGTTTTATTCAGAAATTGGTTCTAAGATGATCAGCAAACTTGGAAAACGTTGGTCAAGCGCGCGGAGGAAGGAGTGTGAAGCTGAAATGAGGAGAAGGTGCAAGATGCGCGATCCGCGGACCGATCCGTGACCCAACACCTCGCGGATCCTGGTCAGAAGTGAATTTTGTGAGATTCGCGGACCTATCCGCGAACCACTTCTCGCTGATCCGACCCGCGAATCCCAGTCGCGAACTTTTTTGTGATTTTCCATTTTTCATGTATTTTCCTTATTTTGTTATTTTCATTGGTTCAATGTCTGAATTAGGATAATTTAATAATTAGTTTAGCTCTTTAGTAGTTTCCTAAAAGATAGAGCCATGTTGGCCTATTCTAGTTAGGTTAGGTTTTTAGTAATTTGAGTCCAAGTTACATTAGGATTTTGAGTCTTTGTAAAGGCTATAAATAAGCCTTCGTCTCCAATATTTTTCATAAGACTTTGAGTAATAACATTGAGAGTTTTCTCTTTTCGTGTTCTTTGGGAATGACCCTTGATATAAAGTGAATGAGTTCCTTTGTTCAAGTTTAGGCTTATCAATTCAAGAACGCGTTGAGTTGTGGCGCCTTTCTACCAAATTCCTTGGTTCGCTAATTCGCTAGATTGTGGGTTGAGATTCAATTCGTAGGTTCGCAATCTCGAGGGTTAGAGGGGTCGTAGGATTTCCATCCCTTTTGTACCCATAACCTGTTCAAGATAGATCATTCCGCTGCGTCGCCAATTCATTTCTTCAAGAGCTGGAGTTTGGAGATTCGGGTTCACATCACATGTTGTGCACTTAAGAACCGTATTCCTTAAGTTGAGGGAATACAAGCTCTATGTAAAGAAAGAAAAGTGTGAGTTTTACAGGGAGCATATCATTTTTCTTGGCCATATTGTTAGTGGCAGCCGAATCCTGATGGATCATAAGAAGGTTGAAGTAATCATTGACTGGTTGGCACCCTAGAAGATTGTTGAGTTGAGGTCATTCCTTGGGCTAGCAATTTACTATCGGCACTTTATCAAATGATACTCAAAAATGGTAGAACCTTTGACGGACCTTTTAAAGAAAAAAGATCATGGTTGCGGGATGGTGAGTACGAGAATATATTCAAAAAATTGAAGGAATCTATCACTTCCACCTCGGTGTTGCAACTTATAGACTTCACCAAACTCTTTGAAGTGCACACCGACATATCTGATCGGGCGATTGGTGGGGTGCTCATGCAAGACAAATACCCAATTGCTTTCTGTAGGTTCCGAAGACAACTTAAGGGATGTGAATTAAATTGTTTAATAAAACAAGTAAATATAGCAAGAATTCACCCAATAAAACAAGTACAAACTATTTCTTAAGTATGTACAAAGATATGTCAAATTAAACACAATACAGGTGTCACAATTGAGCAATAAGAAAAGAGATAGAAAGAATTGCAAACTAAATTTTCAAGTTGTATCGAATTTGGATAAAATCCACTAGTAGCTTCTTCAATTGTTGGTGACGCTAACCAACTTGTACAAATGAAGGTTCACTCCTTCCTCACTCTAAAAGCCTTTAGTTGAGTCAATGAGTTTTACAACTATCCTAATTAACTCTTAACAAGTTACAATTGAAAACTCACTTAACCAATTAAGAACTACTATTACAAGTGAGACAACCTTCACCAAGGTTTTACTCCTCTTATTAAGTAACCTCACAATTCCCACTTTTCTCACACCTATACAACAAACAAAAAGATTTCTACCCAAATATTTCACTTGTAAGCTTGTATTTCATGTAGGCAAAATTCCCTTATTTTCTTGAACTTATAGGTATTTATAGAGTCTGAGAAATGACCTTAAAAAGCTCTTCAACGTTCAAAAAAATGGCTGTTAAAAAAATAGCCGTTGGAGTTTTGGACGTCCGAACCTTTAACTGTCGGACATCCAAACCGTCCGACAGAACTAGTAGTTATTTAGATTTCATTCTCAATCTGTCAAACGTTCGAACCCTTGTCCTACGTCCAAAAGTATCGTCCGAAGGTGTTGTCGTAAACTATCAGACATTAGAAACAATCGTCCGACAGAACCAGTAGCCATCTCAATTTCCTTCTCAATCTGTCGGACGTCCGAACCTCTGTTCATCGTCTGATCCTTGCGTACGATAAGTTAAAACATTCTCAGTTCTTCTTGAATTGATTTTTTTTCTTCTCCAATGAATCAAGGACCTGTTCTAACATAATTCTCACATAAAAACATTAGTCCAAATCATCATTTTGTTTTGTTATCATCAAAACCTAGGATCAATTCTAATAATCTCTCCCTTTTTAATGATGACAAACCAAATGATGATTTTGCAAGGGAAAGGAGAGAAACTCCCCCTCAATAAGAGTTAAAATGATTTAGAAAATCATCTAACATTCCTTCCCCTTTTGTCATCAATAAAAAAATATTCCCAAATTTTGACAAAGCCAAAGCATTGGAAAGCAAAAATCAAAGCCAGTAGATACAAAGTCTAGAAGAGCAATAAACAAAGCCAATAAATACAAAATAGGTACATTAAGGTCTAATCAATAAGGTCAACAAGTTTAGAGACCTATTTTTGGCCAACAAAATATCCAAGGCAATACACATAAATATTTAGAAGAAAAATGCTGTCGGATGTCCGATCCCCTGTTTTCCTCAAAAGTGTATTTCCTTTGAAAACAATGTTAAAACTAATATCAAGAACCAAACATTCATGTTTTTTAAATAACACATAAAGATTTCTATCACATAATTGACTAACACTTAATAAATTATAATCCAATTTTTCTACTGAGAGAACATTATGAATTAAAGTTTCACTATTTTTACCAACATCACCTATACCAATTGCTTTACACCAAAGGTTATTTTTCCTTTACACTTTTGCTTGACCTTGATGATTTGTGATGGATCACCTCATGTGTCTTGAACATCCACTATCTATAGACCATCTTGTCTCTTTTATGTTGTTCTTCAAGCAAATCTTTACATGAGATCAAGAAATAACATTTGGTACCCTTTTGTTTTTGGGTCCATGAGAGTTAGTACAATATGATCTAACAATCCACATAGATTTCGTGCCTTTTCTTATATTTTTCTTCACATAGTAATCATTTTGCATATGTCCAAATTGGCAACAAAAATGACACATAATATTAGGATCATTCACAAAAGTAGGTTTAATAAATCTAGTTCCTCTTTTTTTAGAAATAATAAAATCATTTTGGCCATGTAAAATATGTTTTTCTTTTCTTTGTAAAACATTTTGTTTCTTTTTTTGGAGAGAAGCATTCAAATCATTAATTCTTTTCTTTAAAAGATTTTGTTCCTCTAACATTTTTTTCATAAAATTTTGTTTTATTTTCCAACTTCTTTTTCAAATCATTTTGCAATCAAAATCAATTTTGTACTTTTTCAAATCATCATTGTCTTTTCTTAAACTCTTATTTTCTTGAAAAAGTCTACAATTTTCTTCTAATAAAGCATTTATTTTTATTTTCAAATCCTTGTTTTTGGCATAAGATTCTTTTAAACTTTTATGCATTTTGATCATAAGAATTTGTATTTCATCATCATCATTTTCTTCATTACTAAGACAGTAATTAGAATTTACCTCATCATCTCCAAAGGCCATAAGTGCTATTTGAGTCGATTCTTTTTCTTCTTCCATTTCTTTATCCAAATTGCATTCATCCCAATTAATTTTGAAATTCTTGAATTTTTGTCTTCTATCATTACTTGCTCTTCCTCCTCTAGAAATCCTTTTATTTCGAAGTTTTTTCAATGTCCTTGCCATGTCATTTAGCTCCACATCTTCATCATCATCTTGTGAGGCCTTGAATGCTATGCCTCTCTTGATCATTGCTTCCTCATTATCTTGTGTCTTTGATTCTAACTTCAACTCATAAGAGGTTAATGAATTCACAAGAAATTCAATAGACATAGAATTTAAATCTTTTACCTCTTCTATAGCGGTGACCTTATTTTCCCATTCTTTTGCCAAGGCATTCAAAATTTTTCTATTTTTCTCACCCAAAGTGTATACTTTGTCAAGCAATTCAAGATATTTAGTAATATCATTGAATCTACAAAACATTTTATCAACATTCTCATGAGGATGCATTTTGAAAGATTCATATTGGTAACTAACATAGATTTTCTTTACTCCCTAACATTGTCACTCCCTTCATAAATCTCTCTCAACTTATCCCATATTTCCTTGGCCGATTTGCATCCTTTTACTCTAATAGATTCATTTGCATCTAGGGCATTGTACAATACGTTCATGGCCTTAGCATTCAAAAAAAGATTAATTCTATCTTGAGCACTCAATTTACTTCTAGTTTTAGTTCTATTTCTACCGGTTGTTTCATCTATAATGGTAGTCTCATAAGGCTCTTCACTAACAATAAACCACAATTCTATATCTATAGATTGTAAAAATATTTTCATTTTATCCCTCCAACTAACATAATTTATACCATTGAACATGGGAGGTCTAATGATGGATTGCCCGTCTAAAAACAATGCATTATTGGTTGCCATCTTTACTCCTAAGCCGATTGAATTTAATCTTAAAGAGACCAAACTCTGATACCAATTGTACGTCCTGAAGACAATCTAAGGGGTGTGAATTAAATTGTTCAATAAGACAAGTAAATATAGCAAGAATTCACCCAATAAAACAAGCACAAACTATTTCTCAAGGATGCACAAAGATATGCCAAATTAAGCATAATAAAGATATCACAATTGAGCAATAAAGAAAAGAAATATACAATTATAAACCAAAGTTCCAAGTTGCACCGAATTTTGGATAAAATCCACTAGTAACTTCTTCAATTATTGGTGAAGCTAACCAACTTGTATAAGTGAAAGTTCACTCCTTACTTACCCTAAAAGCCTTTAGTTGAGTCGAGGAGTTTTATAACTATCCTAATTAACCCTCAACAAGTTACAATTGAAAACTCACTCAACCAATTAAGAACTACTATTACAAGTGAAGTAACCTTCACCAAGATTTTACTCCTCCAATCGAGTAACCTCACAATCCCCACTTCCACACCTATACAACAAACAAAGAATATTTCTACCCAAATATTTCACTTGTAAGCTTGTATTTCATGTAGGCAAAAGTCCCTTATCTTCTTGAACTTGTAGGTATTTATAGAATCTGAGAATGGCCTCAAGAAACTCTTCAACGGTAAAAAAAAATGGCTATTAGAAAAATAGCCATCGGAGTTTCAGACGTCCGAACCTCTGTCGGACGTCCAAACCTATCATCCAACAGAATCAGTAGCTATTTAAATTTCATTCTCAATCTGTCGGACGTCCAAACCCCCGTCCGCGTCTAAAAATATTGTCCAAAGGTGTTGTCGTAAACTATCGGGCGTCTGAAGTGATTGTCCAACAGAACCAGTAGCCATCTCAATTTCCTTCTCAATCTGTCGAACATCTGAACCTCTGTTCATCATCCTTGCGTCTGATAAGTTAAAACCTTCTTAATTCTTCTTGAATTGATTTCTTTTCTTCTCCAATGAATTAAGGACCTGTTCTAACATAATTCTCACATAAAAACATTAGTCCAAACTATCATTTTGTTTTGTTATCATCAAAACTTAGGATCAATTCCAACACTTTCAAAAGTCGCAAGCTGAAGGAGTGCGAGTAGAGTACAGCACGCTCAAGAAGGAGATGACTACAGTCGTGCATTGCCTTGAGATGTGGAAACATTATTTGTTGGAAACCAAGTTTGTAGTGGTAACTGACAATGTGGCTAACACATACTTTGAAACACATAAGAAACTGACCCCAATGCAAACTCGTTGGCAAGAGTTTTTGGCTGAATTTGACTTTGAGTGGATTTATAAGCTAAGAAGGGAGAATCCAATGGCTAACGCACTTAGTAGAAAATAGGTGGGGGAGTATGTGGCCGCTATTAGCACTATTGTGATGAACTTCCAGGACAAGATCAAATGGAAAGCCCTGACTGATCCCGTTTACCAAAACTTAATTACTAAAGTTCGTGAAGGCAATGTCCGTAGATATTAGCTAGAGGATGATATACTCTATGCCAAGAGTAGCCGAATGTATGTTCCATCCAGTTGTGGACTTAGGCAACAATTGTTGAAGGAGACCCACGACGCCTCTTGGGCAAGTCATCTAGGAGTGGAACGGATGAGGGCTCTGTTGTTGCATAGCTTTTATTAGCCAAAAAATGGAAGAAGACATTGAGGTCTACATGAAAACTTGCCTCGTCTATCAACAAGACAACGTAGAGATAAGAAAGGAACCGGGCTTGTTTGTAGTCGTTACCTATCCTTAATTGACTGTGGCAATCCGTCTCAATGGACTTCATCTTAGGATTTCCTAAGGTTGATGGTATGGCTAATATTTTTGTAATTGTTGACAGATTCTTTAAATAAGTCGTATTCATTGGTGCACCTAAGGCGTGCCCTGCTGATATAGCTGCTGAGTTGTTGTTTAGACATATTGTAAAATACTTCCACTTGTCCAAAGATATCATTAGTTACAAGGACACAAGATTCACAAGCAAGTTATGGACCGCACTTTTCGGGATGCTAGGTTCAGAACTGAAGTTTTCGACGGCCGCACACCCATAGACTAACGGGCAGATAGAGAGAGTCAATACCTTATTCTAGGAATATTTGAGACACTATGTGAAAACTAGTCAAAAGAATTGGTTGGAGTCGTTGGACATTGCGCAATTCTGATACAACTTGCATAAGTCTTCAGCAACCAAGATGAGCCCTTTTGAATTGGCAAATGGATAACAACCTCTGATACCACATGAAGTTGCTACTTTGGGTAGAACCTGTCATCCAGCCACCTCGTGCCACACAGGAGCTGACAGAGGAAGTAAGGGACAGCCTACTCTTGGCATAACAATGGATGAAGAAATATGCAGATTAACATAGACGCGATGTGGAATTCTAGGTTGGGGACCAGGTGATGCTAAAGCTACTCCCTAGATTTAGAAGAAGGTAAGTAGCAAGACCGTCCATTGAGGGTTAATCCCTAAGTACGATGGTTTGTTTGAAGTGATAAAAAAGATACGACAGGTGGCTTACCATTTGAAGTTACTAGACAGGCTCAAGGTTCACCTAGCCTTCCATGTGAGCTTCCTAAAACCCTTTAACCAGGATGAACGGGATAAAGGAAGGAGGCAAGCCAAGCATGATCCACCTCCACCAGTGATCCACAAGCAGTTTGACAATAAGGTGGAAGCTGTGCTAGATCATAGAACGATGGGGCAAAGCAAGAAGAATAGGAGAATGGACTATCTGATCCATTGGAAAGATGACTGCATTGGACTCTACTTGGAAACGTGATGTGACCCTATGGCAGTTTGATGATAAGATTGCTGAGTACCAAAAGAACCTGAGGAAGCTGACCAAGTTGACGAGGGCATCAACTTCTTTAGGTGGGGGTGGTTTGTCAGCCCTGTAGTGTGTAGACTTGCCAGGGATGCACGGCCGTGGCACAATCGGCCGGCCATGGTCAAGGAAGAATTTCGAAACGTGGAAGACAAGATTGGGAGTTTAGATTGGTATTTACTTATGTTTCTTATATCTAACTAAGGCACTGAAGAGACTTTAGTACGCTAAAGAAGCATTTACTTGTATTTTGTGAAACGGTGTCAAACTACTACCAGTTCTAGTTTTTCAGCCAGTCTTCCTTATATAAGAAGGAATAACTGTGTAAGGCCCAGCCAAGGTCGAAGGCATGTGGCCTGGAGGCGTGGATTTGTTAGGTTTTGTAGGTTATTCAGTTGGTTTCAAGTGTGTTGGAATCTTTGTCTAATGTTCTTAAGTGTTGGGGCAATGCTAGCCACCGAATGACAGAAAATGCCAATTCACACGGATCATTGCTGGACGCACTAGACTTGAACGTTGGTGACGGTTGCCGATCGTTGCTAACTAGGCAGCGGTTACCTGCCATGTTGGATAAAGCTTATCTTGTTCCCTAGATTCATGGACGTTCCTATCAGACTATCAGTTGGGTCTGTCATCTGGATTATTGGCGATAAATACTAAGGCTAGCAAGAGACTAAGGGATACAATAGAAAGAACCCTTAGAGTTGTTCTACTCCTCAAGTGTTTGTAGAAATGTTCCTTGTAAGTTCAATGAAATGTAAGGTTGGCCTTTTGCTATAAAATTCATATTTTTGTTCCTTCATGTTGCCTAGGTGTTCTATTCTGATTACAAATATTATACATGAGTTTGTGGGCTGACTAGTGAGAGCGTGCTTGCTAGTGCCACTATGTTGTGCTTAGTTGTTTAAGTTAAGCACTTAGTAACGACTTGTCTAGTGCGTCTTATCCCTCCTTGTGGTTTGCAGGCTATTGCACAAGGTGGGATTTACGTAGTACCCACTTGTGGGTAGCGGTTATGGGTTCCCTAGTCACAAAAAAAAGGGCAATTCTAATGCAACAAAGAAATATTCTAATAAAAACTAAGAAATCTACCATAATTTAGAGACCTAAATGATTCTCAGGTAGCATTATTAGATACAGAAACAATTCTTAGGTAGCTTTATTAGATACAAAGGACGGATTCCCAAACTCAGGGTTCCTCATTCCTTATCAATTTGAATACGATTAGCCTGCAAACTATATTCCAATCATTTTGGTTCGTATCTTTGATTCACTAAATATTGATAAATTGGTGCCAACTTTATGTTCTGTGGAACATTTTTGAAAATCTGTATCTGTTTTGAGGTTCATGCTAAAATTTTGTCTCGATTGTGAAAGTTCTGCCGAAACTTTAGGGGAAGTGACTTATATTTTGTATTTAATGCAGTGAAAACCTTGTCTAATCTAATACCTGTCTGTCAGTAGCTCCCTGAGCGTGTACCACTTTTACACGATTTCTCATCCAACAACACTGAAAAGTAATCAACAGAACTGAAACCACAAACCGCTTAATCAGCTTTGCGTTCTTGATTTGGCCAGTATCTTATGTTGGAGATGCTAATAAATTGACTGGCACTGAACTTTCAAGATTTGGCTTTTCAAATCCTAATCAAACATGCCTCGACATTAATACTGCATAAGATGATCAAATAAGAGTTTGCCAATTTCTGCAAAGCTGTTTCATCAGCTTTACGTTCTTGATTTTGCCAATGGTGGTCAATACTGACTCCATGGTAGATAATAATTATAGTACCCAAATTTTAGTAGTAAATTGAGGCTTTTACATAGTCTACGGAACTGAGTTAGATATGCATGCCACCTACCTAACATTATCTCTTTGGCATGCACATGAAGTCGCATTGCTCAAAACATACTTAATGGTAGGGTTCTGCGATGTGGATATATCAGTAACTCTCGGGGGTTTCGAGAGTTAGGGTGCGTTTGATAGAAATGAAGTTTGAAACTGAAGTCTAAAATCTGAAATTTGAATTCATTAAATGATTGAATTGTTAAATATTAAATATAATACATTTGAATATATATCATATTCAGTGATAAATGAATAGTTTATCACTTATTTTTGGAAACTTATCACTTATTTTTGGGAGCAAGTTTTGCCTAGAAAATTCAGTACCACTTAATTCATTCAGATGTTCTGCTTTCAATTACCAAATGGTTTGAACGTATTAAAATCTGAATCTATTAAATTTAAGTGCTAAATTGGGTTATCAAACAGGGTTTTAGTTTTAACTTTCATTTCATTTCTTCTATCTAATGTGGCCAAATGAGAAAGAAGAATATGTTGTATATAAATTAGGAAGTTGATATGGGTTGGTTGTGGTTGTTATCTCTCTCTGCCTTGACAACATGTATATAAAGCAAAATTAGGCGTTTTCTTGTGCTATATCTATGTTGCAGCTGGTTCGAGGATTGGATTTTTTCTTTTTCTTTTTTTTTTTTGATAAATCGAGGATTAGATTTTAGACATTGTACAAAGGATTCTTGGTAGTATGAGAGACGTGACTTCGACAAACGTATATAAAACTTCACTTGCTACTTCTATCGTTTGAGACTTTAAATACTATCTAAACATTAACTTGAGAAGTAGAAATATCTAAAGAAAAGAATTAAGAAGTAGAATAATGATAGATTTTGAAAAATTAGTAACACAAAATAGTCTATAACTTTTATATTATAGTATCTGTCACATTCTTATTTTACTAGTAAAAACTGCTCATTAAAAAAAAATAGAAAGAGAGAATGTGAAGAGAGAGGCGCGAAAGAAAAATTGTGAAAAATGGAGAGATAAGAGAGAAAAGTAGGTGGCCTATGAACGAGAAATTATAAGATTCAAGACAACAAGTGGGGAAAAAAAACTGTTTTTTTTTTTTTTGACAGGTAGAAATGAAAAAGTGATTATGTACCTACAATGTAGCTTCAAAAGCTTACCTTAGCTGTAAATATTGTCACATATCACAGTCCTTTCTAGTTCTGTGTATTTGGTTTTTGAACTTTTCAACCCTTCCATTTCTCATAGGATCTGTTCTTCCCTTCCCACTTTCGAAGGGAAATTTCAAGTTCCCCTTTCTTGGCTCAAAATCTTCCCACTGGCGAAGTATGCATGCAATACGGAAGATCTAAAAGAGCGGGGAGTGAGGAGTTTGCTGTATAGCAGTTTTGGACGTTATATAAGAAAATTCAAGAAATACTTGCAAAATCCTCCAAGCAAAGGAATCCAATTTCCCTTTGAATTCCAATTATTGGAGATCTTAAAATGATAAATAAATGCTCATCAACATCCTGCCAAACAAGGGTTTTAATCATTCAGACAGGAGACATAAGATGGACACCAATTTGTCCTTCTCAGGGTAGGTATCTTCAATTGAATAGGACTTCACTTGGGTGAAGGACGAGTGGGTTACTAGGAAGGTCCCCCCCCCCCTCCAACAAAAAGACAAAAAACAAAAGATTAAAATGACTTTTTCTCAAAAATGTTATGATCCTTCTCCTTCTTAAATCTATCTTGGACTGATTTTTGTAGTAGTTCTTCTTGTTATTAGATTATTAATAGAAGATTAATTTCTTGATTTAACAATATGTAGCACTAGTAAACCGTATTTATAACTTTTCTTCCATACGTACTATTGTGCCCTGTGCTTATTTTGCCCCCTTCCCCTCCCTTCAGCATTTTGTCAAAGTCTCTTGCCCACCGGACCTGACTTTTTCTACAAAATGTTAAGATCCTTCTCTTCTTTTATAGTCCTTCTTGTTATTAATTCTTAGTAGAAGATTAATTTATTTATTTAACAATATGTAACACTAATACATTATAATTAAAACCTTTGCTCTTCCATATGTAGTATTGTACTCTAGGTCCAATATTTGTCCTTTTTCTTTTGTATTTAAACAAAATACTCTAAATAATTTGGTTTATAGCAAAAAACCATCATTTTAGTAATAAAAATTAAAACTTTTACTTCGCATTTAACATTTTTTGAGTACAATAAATCACATGTTTTATATTTTAAAATTAACAACTTATACGTGCTCTTTTACCTCTCAATTTCTCGCCTACCCCTCCCTCCAATTCCAAATTATGGCTTCACCATCGAAATAGGTATTCCAATTGCATGCGTCCTGATTCCTGAGTAGATATTTCTCTTGTTTTTCTTGAATGTTCTTCAATAGACATTTTTACATACGTCTTTTTTTGGGAGGTCTACAACCATTATATGGCAATAATATAGCAGACGAATTATTAGTGCCTAGCGTTTGTTTGGGTGTGGATAGAAAATCTATAACAATGAAAAATGACAGTCTTCACAAATGTAGTTACCATGTATCCTTGATACACAAAATTCACTTAAAAACATTAAGGTAGTGTCTGTGTGCAGGAAAAAAATGTGTGATGGAAAATTAGGTTTTTTTTTTTTGCCTTCTTACAAGTTTAGTTGGTAGAAATATTGAAAAGTATTCTTGTATTATTAGTTGGTAGGAATGTTAGAAATTATACAACATCAACTAAACATAAAGTTCTGAATCTTGTTTGAAAAGAATTTTACAATTTCAAATAATCCGTTCTAATTTCCTGTCATTTAATCCTCATGAAGTCACATGGTCGTCATTTTGACTTGTCGTCTGAAACACACATCTCTTCTTGGAAGAATTATCAGAAAAGGAAGGAAAAGAAACAAAAAAAAAAAAAAAAATTCATTGCCGATTTAATCATGGAGAAACACTTCTTCTGAAGCATGCCCTTACTTTTGTTTTAAGCGGTACTTTAACTTGCACCAAATAAAGGATACTTTAATTTGCACCAAAAAAGAGAAATAAGAAAGATTACGTTAATTAAAAAAAAAATAGAGTATCTTGATTTCTTGGACCAGCAGGCTCTCAAACAACCTTAGAAAGAAATGTTCATCTTTTCTCTACTTTCAATTTTCCCTTCTTTTATTACTTATATATTTATCTTCTTTTATCATTTTCTTGTCTTGATTTGGTAAAGTCACATGTATTAATTGCAATAATATACCAAGCAAGACAATATTCAGCTGACATTATAACTTGTCTACAAAAAATTTAAAAGAAAAAAGTAAGATTGTTAACACATGTGCCTCACGTAAGCACACACCAAAAAAAAAAATGGTGGTTATACCAGGAGTATTTATATCTACATACTAGTCTCATTCGAGTGGAAGAGGACAGAAGGCAATGGTGTGAGGTGCATTTTTTGGACAAGTAACTTGCCACAAATAGATAGCAACAAAAAAGATTGAATCACCTGCTCACCTAACCCCTCCCACCAACCCCAAAGTCACCATCTGAAAAGCACTTTCCTGGTTCAAGAAAGTGGGAAAGTTGGCCATGTCTACTAGGCAGCACCTCATGCATTAGTCAAAATCAAGTCCACAAAAATTGTAGTTGTTGTTGTTGTTGAGCTTCAACTCTTGACCCAACTTGTATATGAACTACCAGTGGGGTTTAGGTATTAGCATTACCTCACCGACCAACGGCTCCCTCTTTTTTTTTAGTAAAATAAAATATACTTCGTCCATGAAATCTGCACTAATGACAGAAAACACATTCAATGTACAACAAATACAACTAATTTAAAAAATTCTAAATTTAACAGATCTAAAAAATAACAGCAATCATATTGTAAAACTCCAATAGTTCACATATATCACGAGTAGTCCAATGCATATCTGTGCATGTCAACGTCATCAAATTAGATTTACAATCCAACTGGCTCCCTCTACCTTATCGACAAAAGAACGCAAAGTAACTTCATACGTAATCTTAGCCACAGTTGGATTAATGCATTTAGTTATACCACATTAAAGCTGCTTTAAAATATTTTTAATTGTTGTTGTTGGTGGTGATGGTTGACATTACAGATTCCCATTATTGCTTTTATGAGTTGTTGACAATTTACATGAGCAAACAAATTTGACTTAACTGGGAACAAGCTATTTGTAGTTGGCGAATAGTTTAATTTATTAATTAAATTATGCTGGAAAATTTAAGATGTCCTTTCTGATTGTTGAAGTATACAAGAATATGTGGGATAGTTTTTCCTTCCACGTTTAAGTAGCATATCAAGCTTGGGAAGATTTGAATTCTAACATCTCCCAAAAGCATTGATCATCCCAAACAAGAATTCAGAATGCCAAAACATCATGGGTAATATCATATGATGGCATAGCAATTTTTCATTTTCTGGTCTGTCGGTAGTATCTATATTACGCCTAAGTTAATCTATACCAGGAAAAATAGTAATATTTAACCTTTCTATTCCGTTATTTTCCTATGATTGACCACTTAATATTTCTATTCTTGGAAACTTGCCAAATCTTAAGTTGGATTATCTCACTGTTATACTCTAGATGCTCACCAGGTTTAACATGGTACATGGTTACTAGACATGATGCAAAAAGCATTCCAGTTAGTTTCCCTTTATTGCGATTATGGGAATACTAAACAAGTTATGAGCAGGCTTAACTTGTAAAATTACAATATTATGAGAACTTTAATAAAGTATGTTTTTCATTCTTATAAACTATAATATGCACGTCACTTCTCAAAATTTGAGATTGGAACGCAGTATATTGTTTGTCAATTTTCTAAGGCCTATTTGGTAATTCAATTTAGCATTTAAATTTAATGATTTTAGATCCTAATATGTTCAGACATGTTTAATAAACAAAAAATAAAACATCTCAATTAATTAAGTGTCACTGAATTTTTCAAGTAAAATTTACTTTAGAAAGTAAGCGATAAACTATTCACCTATCACTTAATGTGATATACACTTAAATGTACTAGATTTAGTACTTAAGAATTCAGCAACTTAACGGATTCAAAATGGTTGGTTGCATTTTTATAATTGGATTAGATATCCATGTTAATTGAATTAATCCTCTCTAGAAGAGATAAAGTCATCTCATGGGGGGTCTTGGTATTATTTATTCGGGGATAATTGTGAGAGGGGATAATGATTTGTCAGATTCTTTAGACAATGCCTAACTATATTAGTAAACCAAACACTGGATAACAAGGGTGAGTAATCCATGATGATTAATCCTCCCAAAATTAATTATCCAAAGATGAGTTATCCCATCTCATCCAATCAATGAATGAACCCAAATGGTATTATTTTCAATTGCTGCTGTCTTCTATAAGTATGATGATTTTCAAGAAGGCGTTGGATGGTAGGTAGGCCACTCTAATTTGTTCTATCTTAATTTCCTTTTTGGTCCTACCATGGTTTTTACTGATCTATTTTCTTTTTTCTGTCGTCCTTGTCTTCATATATTATAGACAAGTGCCGTAGGTTTCAAATCTAGAACTCAAGTAAGTAAGAAAGAAAGTATAATATTTCAAATTCAGTCAATTTCATTTTGGTCCTCCAACGTGAATCTAATAGTCAATTTGGTCCCTCCACGAAAAAAGTCTCAATTTGGTCTATCAAAATAGTATAACATCTCAATTCGGTCCCTCAAATTGAAAACATATTGATTCTACAAAGTGGCACAAAATCACAATTAGGTCCCTTAAAAAATCTTTATTTGTCTCTTTGAAGTAATAAGCATGTTCCAAATTGGTGCTTCAAGCCTATTGTATCAAAGACATTAACTAGTCCCTGATTATAGAAAAGATTAAATTACAAAAAACCGCGAAGTTGTTTTGTTTTGCAACTCCAACAAGCATTCGTGCCATATTGTAATGATGATAAAGGTGTGCAGAAGTTACGGGTGACATTGATTTAGAGCAATTTAGGGGCTTCATCAAAGGGAAAAAGATGAAATAAGTGCACGAAATTTTAAGCTAAAGAATGCATTTTTTATTGAAATCATTAAATTAGGAAAAACTTTTAGTCGAGTGATGAATTCAATTTCCTTGGTTTTGTAGTTGCGGTTTGATTTTTTTTTCCATAGTTATTGAACCATTAATACATTAAGTTTGGAGGACAAAGTTGGAACAAATTTTCAATTTGGATGACTAGATTAATATTTTTTTTTTCTAGCTTGAAGAACAAATTGAGATTTTATTCTATTTTGGGGGACCAAAACGGAAGTGTCCTAGTTTGAGGGGTCAAATTGAAACGTTCTGCTGCTCTGGATTTTGGCGGATCATATTGAGATCTTTTTAGTTTAAGAAAAACATAGTAGGTTCAAAAATATGCTTAGCGGGATATTTGATTAAATAGTCTGACTAGTAACCTTTTAATAGAACGAAATATATTCCTTTTCAAATATAGAAGAAAACTGAAATAGCAAAACAAATGCACCTCAAAATTTCAACCCTCACAATTAAGAGAAGAATTTAATATTAACATCGTTGGCAGCAAAGAGCCAAAGCCTGTATTTATTCAAATGAACAAAGACTTGAAGTTATCACAACTGGTTAGGAAATGATTGACAACAAACTAGAAGTCTTTTATTCATCTTTACTGCGACAAAGCAGAAGAGCATATTTACAAACATTTATTTGGTTCCTTCATGCTGTTTTTGTTAATTTATCACAAAATGAAAAGGTTTATGTGCGGGCAAGATCTGAAATACCGACATGAGATGCAAGGTGGATTCCGGATCAATGCTTGCAACACAACACAAGAACTCGGAGTGAGGCTTTTGTCCATTGTCATTCCGATACTTAAATCAGCATTATTTTCGAGTGGGGTAAGTATGAGAGTGAGAGTCACTCCAATACTTAAATCAACACTAGAATTCTCATCTATGCTATGCACGGGTTTATATTTAAAATAATAATAATAATAACTAATAAATTATTTGTAATAGTTATATAAAAAAGTTAAAAATCAAAAGATTATTATTTTAAAAATAATTTATATTCTATTTTATGTGTCTTATCTAAAACCTTAAAATATATTAAAATATCTAGGAAATGATTATAAAAATATTTATAATCAACATTATATTCTAGTGGGGTGAGTACGAGACTGAGAGTGAGATTACATACTCCTCAGAGAGTAAGATGAGAGGTATTTATGTTGATTGGGGGGAGAGAGCGTGCTTGTGTGTGAGTGAAATAAAGAGGGTAGGATCCATATGCTAGTTTTATAGTCCAAGATAGCTTGACAATATTAGACTTGATCCCTATCGCATTAATCAAATCATGTTTGCCATCTGAAATTACATTTGGACTACAAACTCAGAAACTCAATCAATCTTGAGGTTATCAGT
This sequence comes from Gardenia jasminoides, assembly GCA_013103745.1. Lineage (NCBI taxonomy): Eukaryota > Viridiplantae > Streptophyta > Magnoliopsida > Gentianales > Rubiaceae > Gardenia > Gardenia jasminoides. The sequence goes on along the minus strand of CM023096.1, from coordinate 5,035,894 downwards.
TCATCGGAGCAATCTAGTGGGCCAACAGCCGAGGTTGGCAGTGCTCTCTACCGTTTATATTTATAAGAAATTTTGAAGTTTACTGTTTACACATTCACTTGACCGGTCAAATTTTTTACCATTCCAATCAAATTCAAGTCAACAAAATTCCTTGAAGAAAGCGTCAACCTTCCCGTTAAACACGAGTCCCTTCTCATTGTTGGTTTTAGTATCATGACCGCAATTTTAGTAGTACAGCAAATTTCTTCCAAAAGACACATTTGTCCTTCCCAATGTAACCCAATCTTCGAAAGGTGGCAGGTTATATATTTTTCCTTTTCTTTAAAGAAAGAAATACTACTATAACATTAAATAATGTTGAGACTTGGAATGGAGTTCAACTCAATAACCAAATCTACATCTAATTCTTGTATAAGTACTCTCACCTAATGTATAAAGTTAAATGAGTTATGTTGAGACCTACGATTCCGTTCAACTTCAATTACCCACTCTACAAGGGACGAGTCAAATGATTTTCGTGGATTTAAGAGACGAAATTGGTTGGTCAATTTCTCTTTTAGTTTTTGAGGGAAAGAATTTTATATGTTTTTATTTTTCTCTAGACTAGGGGATGCAATTTGTAGCCAGATAGTTGGTCGGAATTGGAATCTAGAATGAAAAATGGTGAATGAATGGGATCATTCTCCCAAATCAAGATTTCAAATTTGAAAAAATGTTGTGCATTGTGCATTATTGGGAAAAATCTTTATACTGACATGTAGTAAAATTAATTTGAACACCTTAATAATGCGTCAAATATTTGTGTGTTCCCAAAAGAAAACAAAAATTAATTGTGTGTTTCCAGAGAAAACAAAAATAATTGTATGTTTCCAAAGTGGAAAAAAAAAAAAAAAAAAGGAGCAATGCACTTTTTGTAATACAGATAACAGTTATACACATATGGCCCAGTTACAATTTCGCTGGATTCTTTATTCATGTTAGGTGCATTTTGTTTCTATTCCAAGTAGCCTATATAGGGTCCTAGACCTTTGTCCTCAACCTTCCTAAAAATATGCCGACCCTTTTCATTTTCGTTTCAATGCGGGAATTGGTGACCTTCGTTAACAACAAAATGGCACATCACCTCTTTATAAAACTACACTAATAGTAATTGTATGCACCATAAACATTCCACTAACACATTCAGATTTACAGAAAAGAAAAGAAAAAAAATTCTCTAATCCCAAAAATAAACAATAGATAAAAAATTTTGACGCCGAATTTTTCGAAATTCTGATAAATCCTTCAGCTTCGAAACAATCCGTACATGTTTTCATAGCCAGATCTATTATTTGGTGATCACAAATATAAACATGCATGAATTTTACATATTCTAAGACAGTTCAAAAAAATTGCTAATACGACGAACAATTTTGAGAAAATTCAAATCTAATGAAGCAAAAAGTGATAGAAACAAAAAAAAAAATCTGGCTAAAAAATCTTTAACAAAAGAGGAGAAAATTCATGCTAAAAAAATTTTGAGGAGGGAGATAGAAAATAATTAAAAGAGGAAAATGGAGAGGGACCAAATCTAGTCCCAAAAATGTTTTTTGGCATACCAATAGAGAAGAAGGATGGGGTCTACCTCTTAGACTTTTGAAACTTAGGGAGATTTTTGAGGTAACTTTTGGACACAGTTAATTGTAATTAAATATTCAAACAAACTACCGTAATCTCTATTTGACAAATCTAATGTTGTAAGATAAAATTAAATATCCTTTAATTTCTTGAGTCATATCAAGCTCCAAGCTAGTTTGCTTAGTCATTAGATTTTGATTCTCCGACAATTTGACTACAATGTGAAAATTAAAAGCTTTGAATAATTGGCGTCGGTTGGCTAGTAGTTTGACTAGTCTATTCAAAATTTTCAATTAAAACTTTATTTGTAAAAAAAATTATAGTAATATTTTCCCATAAACATTTCGAAGATAACCATCCAAATGGAAGAGAAAAAAATTACTCCCTCTGTAAATTTACTATTGTTGTTCAATAATCTTCTTTTTCTCTATAGAAAAAAGAAGGGGTAAAACAAAGCAAAATGAGATAATAGCGGGTGGGAGAAATATATTCTTATTTTAAGGTGAGAAATACAAGATTCTCAACTATTAGATAAACCTGGTTAAAAAAATTAGCTAGGGGAGGATAGCATTTACATTTATGACAGTTTCTTAATGCCACATTGGAATATAATTTCTCATCATGGAGGTAGATCGAGAAAACACTAAAGGTGCACCACTCTAGGTTGGAGGTACCACTACAATTTAACTCCCTCTAATTTCTTTTATTATTATTATTATTCTAAAAATCTAGTTGTATCCTTCCAGAAGTAAAGTTAAGGGTAAGACAATTGCTGAATATATAAACCACTAAATTACATCATATTCTCTTGAAATTGAACACTTATGCATTTATTAGCTTTTTAACTTTTTTGGACGGCACCTATGCATTTACTAAAATGGATTTTTGAATATTAAACCAGACCACATGAGTTATTTTAAAAAATCTGATTTTTTAAAAAAATCAATTTTACAAATTAGTTTTTTCAAAATTAGAATCGGTTGAGAATAGGCTCGTAGTGTTTTCTAAATATTTTTTATCATAGTTTTGTCTCACATAAACATTTCAAAAAAAATATTACTGCAAACCATTCCTAAAAAACTCTCAAACATAACCATCCAAATGGAGGAGAAAAAATTTATTATCCCTTCGTAAAGTTACTCTTCTTGTTCAATAATCTTCTTTTTGGTTTTTAATATAACAGAAGAAGGGGTAGAACAAAGCAAAATAAGATAACAGGGTGTTGTGAGAATGAAGTCATTTTTCAACTATTGGATGATAACCAACAAGTTAGTTTAATTAGCCAGCGGAGGAGAGCATTTAAGACGTTTCTCATTGGCACATTTTAATGTAAATTATCATCGTGTAAGTTAAATCAAGAAAACACAAAAGGTGCACCACTCTAGCCTTGAGGTAAATTCTGACTCTCTCTATTTCTTTTGAATTAATTTTTGTATAAACTATTGTGTATATACCATCACCTTTTAATTTATGTCATTTAATTCTATTTGAATTTGAATTTCATTTTTTGCACATGTGGTAGTGTGATCAATATCGATGAACAAAATTTGTTCTTTTTTGCCCTTTTACAAGAATCTGGCTGGATCCCTTCCTGAAGTAAAGTTAAAAATAAGACAATTGCAATAAATATTGAAAAAAATAAACCACTGAGTTACATCATATTCTCTTTTGAATCCTTAGGGGTGAGAAGGGTGGAAGAGCTAAAAAGGGTGACATTTCAAAAAGTGTAGGATAATGCTATCATAATTAATGCTAAACAAAATCCTATACTAAACTGCATACGATTTAATTGATAGACACAAACTAATAGATAATCTATCTCATTGATATTAGGAAGGTCGTTTGTTGTAGGTGTACTCTAACCTCTCGTTTGATACGCTGGAAAGGTCTAGAATGGAAAATGTTTATCACTCTAGTGTTTGGTAACTAAGTCAGAATGGAATGTTAATTCCTTTTCTCATATCTGGTATAATCATATTCAGAAGTCAGAATGGAATGGAAAAAACTACTGTATTGACTTAATTGGCCCTATGTGTAACATTCTATATATATATTGAGTTAGAGACAAATAAATTATTAATTAATAAAGAACTTTTAATAGTTTAAAATCACAATAATTTATTAAGTAAAAATATAACTTCTTAATAGCATACAATTACAATAGGTGAATACTAACTGTAATACAATTGCAATAGGTGAATGCTAGTTGTAACTAAATTAAATTTTTAAATGCATGCATGTTGAATCCCATATATTTTTAAATGCATGCATGTTAAATCCGTCCTTCATGCACGTTAAATCCTCTACTCTTGATTTTGCGTCTGAAGGGTTTTAAGAACTATTTGTAAATAGGAAATTGTAATTTGCTTAGTAGATGATCTAGTGGGTTTTCCCTTTTTTTAAATTTTTTAAAATTCATATGAATGTATTTTGGCATGTTATTGGTCGTTTGAGTTAACAAATATTATCATATAATCCAATATTTTGAATAAAAATATTTTAAAAATGTCAATTGAATATTTTATTTCAAAGTAAAAAGAAAGAAAAAATAGACATACGATAGCAAGAAAGAAAAGTTAGATAGAGATATAAAATATAGGAGGTTAATTTTGATTCCTATAATTTAGGTATTTCCTAAATAGAGTGGGCATGGGCTTTCCTAAATTTTTGTGAAGAATGGAATTCTAGGAAAAAGTTGGAATAGGCTTTCCAAGGGGAAAGGCCTTTCCAACAAAAGATATCCATACCAAACACTAGAATGGAATGAAGAAGTTGGAAAGGCCTTTCCATTCTAGGCCTTTCCAACATACCAAACGAGAGGTAATATGAATGTTTCGTTTGATGTTGCAATAACTTATAAGGAAGTGTTTCTGATACAAGTGCTTTTAACAAAATTATTTTTAAGTTACCAAAAACTGGACTCTTTCAGTTACGAAAAATTAGCTACCAAACAACTTAAAACCACTTTTAATGCTTAAAAGTGGTTTGTTTGTGAGCGCACCACAACCCGAACGGGATCTAAATCCATTTTTTTCCATGCTTATCTCCAAGTTTCTAGCCTTAACTACCAACTCTATCCACTAATGAAAACCCAAATGGTAATTTCAAATGACTTTCGCTTCAAAGCTCAGGGGTTGTTGAGATGCGTGGATTTGGAAAATTTTCTTCACCTGGGGAAGGTGTTGGGAATCACATGAGAGGAACCCACCCCTAACCCCCACCCCAGTTTCTCTCTTTCGTCTGCTTCTCGTCTTACTTGGAATAGTACTTATGCTATAACTAGTCAATGCTTCATCATCCTTGATTCCTTTCCCATACTTAGCTTGGAACCTACATTTTTCTAAAGTAGTTGGCTTCAAGTTTTTTATTTATCTGAGGAAGTCTTTTCTTGAATCAGTTCCAGTCAAAACTTGCATTACCATTTCTTTCGTCTCTTTACTATTTCTTGCCTCACCACAACCACCCCCACAAGTGCATGCATCTCTCTCTATATATATAGCATTTAATACTCCATCCTCATCAGCAATTCATTTTTGAAATTGCTCTGTTTTCTTGGTGATGATATCCAAATAGGACTCCAATCCCACATTACTCTGTTCTAGCTTAAAACACATTCTTTTTGTATTTCTTGAATTCATTGTTTCTTGAACTATTGAATTGATTCCAAGATTCTTTCTGGTTCTTTGATTCTTTTATCCAAATGGGTAGTGTGGGATTCTTGAAAAATTCAACAATGGTTTGTGCTCCATTGATGGCTGAATCAGTGGAGCAAATGCTGAAGGATATGCGAAAGGCAAAGGCAGAAGGTGCTGATGTTGTTGAGATTAGGCTTGATTGCATAAAGGGTTTCCAGCCTCAGATAGACCTCCAAATCCTATTGAGAAACAAGTCTTTGCCAGTCATCACAGTTTTTAGGTAAGTTACCAAACTGTGTCCTTCCCTTTTTTTTTTTTTTTTGAAATGTAATTAAAAGGTATCGAATCCGTAATCTTTCACTTATATTCCCTTTCCCGTGTCATCCAACCCATGAGAGAATATAATTAGGAGAATATAAATGGCATTAATGACAAAATATAGCAGTTAATTTTCACTAGTCCAACTTCAAATCTTAATACAAAAATAAATGATGGTGGATTCTTATATTCTGGGAATTATTCTGTTTGGAGGAAGTTTTGATTTAGTAGATATTACATTTTGTGGACGGAGACAGTGGTAGAGTTGCATTTCGCTTGTTACTGCAAATTGGTTCGAGCTCCTTCTAAGGTCGAGTTTCTAGCAGACATAAAAGTGGTAAGCGACTGTTTAATGATTTCCAAAAGAGTTTTGCTTAAAAACGTATCCGTGAAGAGGACCAGATCTCTATCATTATACGTGTACCCAAACCCCAAGTTTGGTGGCGCAGGTTACCTCTCATATGTCTTGTACCCTAGCCAGGTGGTCCCACAAGTGTGGCTTTGGCCACATCATGCTGACTGTGCAGACTCTCAGCTGTAGCCGTAGGTGGTAGGTGGTAGGTGGGCATATGCTGTAGATAAGGAAATGTCCTGGCTACACCTTAAGCAATGCTTAGGACGAGCTTTACCCAACTTTAATGCTTACGTGGCACAATTCCATTGGTATTTCATATCAACTTTGATGGAGCTCGGGCAGCGACAGCTTCCCAAATAATGAAGGGCTCAAAATGAGCCAATAATGCTAAAATTCAAACATGAGATAACACCACTTACAACAAAAAAGTAAGAGCTCACACGGACAATATTTGAATATAGTATCTCTATTATAAAAGGTGTGAAAAACTATTACATTGTTCAAGAATGATTGCACTAACAACCGTCCCGCCTCTGCTTCCTGTTGGGTGCTTTAAAAAAAATCATCTATTTTTTTCGATAATAATAGTAATCTACACTACTTCTATACTATGGGGGAGGGAAAGTCCGATGGAGTTTGTATGAGAATTGGGAGTTGAACCTCAAGACCGTACAAGCGCACTACTTTATTGTGCATTTTCTAGATTTTTTGAACAAATCATAGTTCTTTATTGTAATGCACTAGGTGGGGTTTAAAAACTCCAACAGTGTAACGGACAGTGCTTATCTATATGATTAGTGACAAGAATTTTCTGGCAAATAAGGAAAAAATAGTTAAACATATCCAAGCTATGTCAGGTGGCATTGCTACGTGTGTGCCATGACCGTGCAAGATCGATAAAAATATCTTGGCATGGGTGGGTATGTGGGAGGCGCTTGCAGGAGAAATTCGGTATGCACTTTAGTTAGGTGCTATATGTCCATTCTAAGATTACATGTGAAAGTTGTTGTATGGGATGACCCCGTCTACTTTGTATTTCATGAGAACTTTATTGGACTATATTAGTGTGTATTGAAAATTTGGGATACTATAGAACATTAGAATGAAAATTTCTGCTTAATTCTTGTTAATTATGCTGAAATATGTGCAAGTATACATTTAAAAGAATCTAAAAGTAAAAAAAGAATAATAATGCTAAAGCAATTGCAAAAAAATGAACCTAGCTGACAGAATGAGCAGAATCATGTTTTCTCAGTTTCACTAACCTTACTTAATCAGTTTGTTTATAAATATTCAAGCGTTTATTTATAAATAATCAAGCATAAGCCTTTGCTGTTCCCACTCAAGATAATAATTTAACTTCTGTTGGCTTCTATCATCATTTAAAACTGCAGAGCAACGTCTGAAGGTGGTCAGTATCATGCTGACGACAAAACACGGTTGGAAACACTTCAACTGGCTAAACAATTGGGAAGCGATTACATCGAGTATGAACTCAAGGTGATCATTTCACAAACATAACACCAGTATTGATTCTGAACTTCTCAGATGTTACATGTATGTAGCTTTGACTTCCAGGGAGGTCTTAACATCTGCAGATTTAAAACCATTGCATTCTTCAAATAATGCTAAGACTTTCAAACTTCTGAAATGAAATGCATATTTTCCAAATAACTGCAGTAACAGATACAGGTCCCAAATGACATAAATGTGTAAGACTATCATCTATGCTACTTTGACTCTTCACTTTACCCTATTGTACCTGTGACAGACTATTCATTTTGCACTAGAGTAGCCATGTCCACAGGACTTCTGGACCTCAGACCGAGTAACATAGGCTATCACTATAGCTGAAATTATCATCTATTCCTGTGGTAGATTTTGCTATAAAGTTGAAATTTTGAATCATCCTAATCACCTGGAAAATGCTTGGAAGTTGTAATGCGAATCCGAAATCACTTGAGTGTTTTTGTTTCTTATGATACAATGGTTGACACTTGTACTCGGCCTGTGGCAACCTTGAACTAATAAGTTAGCATTCAATTTGTCTAAGAAGCAATCTATCCCCTCCCTTTCCTAACATTTGCACAGCATCAAAGTAATAGATATTGAAAAGATAATAAAAAAGCCTTGGATCCAATAATTACTCTGAGAAAACTTAGGATTCCATGCCTTCATAAATTTTGAATTCTGTAGAAGGTTGATGTCTAAAATATAGTATTTGCTTAATTGCTGCCCCTCTGTGTCAAGCTATTTGAGTTCATATCTTCTCATTTCCAGCGTTGTGGTCCACTTAAGGACCGTGAGCTCGTGTAACAAAAGTTTACATCACAATTACTAGAATTTGCAGAAGAAACTAATTATAGGGTGCTGCAAATGAGATACAAGAATCAGACATGAGCATTAGCATTTACCTGTTAAAGACTAAAACAGCTGCTGAAGTAATTGTCTGTACCTCTTGTATACAGCTTGTATTGTTGTTTCTAAGATTGCGACTTGGTTTAAGAAAGCAATGCCAAACAAACTAAAATTTGTGGTTCCACAGCGCACTACTCAATGGAAACTGAAACAAAAAAGGCAACTATGGTGCAATGTCGTTGGAGTCCTCTTATGAACCACTATCTATAAGTCATCATGATTGATACGAGATCATATTTAGATTGCTCAATCATATCTGCACGGGAGTTAAGCCTGACCAATATGAGCATGTAACTCACTTAAATTATGTGGCTTGCAGTTTTTGATGTTTTTGTAACTCATTAGCCATTGCCCCAGGTAATATTTAGTGGTGGCACTTCAAACTCACAAACATACAATCACCAAGTACTCCTAAAATTCTTTATTTTACCACTAAAGGCTCCACAGGTACCATGATCGCAATTGGCAGACTATGCTGATTTTTTTTTTTTTAAACCTCCAAGGCTCAGTTCTAGCAGCTATACTCATGCTGTACAATCCATCATGTCAGCCATTTGGTGTTTAAAACCATTGCTAAATTGTCAACAGAAATTTCAGGATTAATTTGGTATTGAAACAAGGCAAGGGCTTCAATCTCGATGAACCCGAAGTTCTACCTTGTATGTCATGAATGACACTTTTTTCAGGAACATTAACCATTTTCACTTTCTTTTTATTGTTCTTTACTAGTTCTTTCCAACAGACAAAGAATGACCTTGAAGTCGACTTTTCCATCTCTTCAACTTATTTGATTACACTCACAATGTTGTCCTGCAGTTGAGGTTTTTGATAGATATTCAACGCCATGTATATTTTTTTAAATTTTTTCTAATGCCACAAGCTATTAATGATTAACTTGATTTTTGTCCTTTTCTTCAGGTTGCCTCTGATCTCATAAAAGAAGGAAAATTCCATCAATCTAGTAGAAGTAAGACAATTGTATCTTTGTATATTAATGCTGTGAACTCTTCAAAAGAAGAGCTCAGCCAGCTTGTTGCTAGACTTCAATCAACGGGGGCAGATATCATCAAACTCGTTCTCGATGCAGATACTATTACTGATACAGCTAAAATTTTTCATCTACTTTCCCACTGTCAGGTAAGATAACTACAGAAGAAATTGAACTTATCCAACAGTATCCACAGGAGATATTGCCTTCAAGGGGAAAAATAGTGTTTCACCTCTGTCATTTAAGAGACATGATAAACACATTAGATCATTGTGAAGTACATGGGGTGAATCCCAAAGTCAGATGTTAAAAAAATGTAAGATGAATAAAGGCCAAGTATGATGCCATCTGGTTTCCCCATTACACAGAGTTTATTAGAAAATAACCTGGACCATTCTGCTACATGGTGAACACAAACTTGTTCTTTTGGTTTGACACTTATGGTCTGTGAAGAAGTCAGCTATATGAATTAAGTCAAAAAATAGGGGTCCATAATGTGAGATCCATACATATAAAACAGGAGACTTCAGTTGTTTTAATCACCAAATATTCATAATGAAATATGACAATACAAGTATGCAGATAATAAATTTTATTTAACAAGGCTTCTAACTGTTAAAATGCAGGTTCCACTCATTGCATACTCCACAGGAGAAAGAGGTCTTATAAGTCAGATACTGGGGCCAAAATTTGGTGGCTTTTTAGTATATGGATCTATTGAAGGAAAGACGGTGCCTGGTCTTCCCACTCTGAGTGGTCTTAGAGAAGCATATGAAGTTGAGTGTATAGATGCAGATACTAAAGTTTTTGGACTCCTTTCAAAACCAGTTAGTCATAGTAAAGGACCCCTTTTACATAATCCTACACTCAGACATGTAGGATACAATGGAATATACGTCCCAATGCTTGTGGATGATCTCAAGGAGTTTTTCTACGTGTACTCAGGTCCTGATTTTGCTGGTTTCAGGTATGTCATAGTTGAGGTTTCACCTTCTTAATGAAAAGGTTAAAGTTCAAGACTATGGTGTTGAATAGTAGTTTGACCAAAACTCGAACAGGCCAAAGATGACATGTTTTGTTAACTATTTGATGCCTAGCTCAGAAGTTAGAACCAATTCTTCTCTCCCTTGATCCTCCCATAACAGACAGGAAATAAGTAAAAATTGGCTTTCTTGCGCAAAGATGATCAGTACACCCACTACATGACACCTGACTAGTTTATGCCTGAAATATGCTTGCTTGTGTTAATTTTCCAATTCTATGAGAAATGAATTCTTATATTTACTCTACAAAATTGTATTTTAACGTAGTGTTGGGATCCCGTACAAGGAGGCAGTGCTGGATTTTTGTGATGAAGTCCATCCACTTGCTCAGGTGGGTGCATATACTACAAGATGTGCTAATTTTTGCTGTTTTTAACACTGCAGTAAGCATTCAACACTACATCTGTTAAGCATCTTGGTGCCATTAAAGAGCATGTATCTGAGACGTTGTATACTTTGAACGGAATGGTATGATTGTGGAGTTTTAACCAGAAAATATCATCATATTCTATGCTGCCTATGAGTACAGCTAGAAAAGGCACATTACTGATTTTATGAAGGAAATGTTAAAGGATCAAAAGGAAACAACTTCGGGTCTTTTACGTTATCATATGCTGATCGTACATATAATATTACTAGGAACAGTTATATGCTACGGGACTTCTTTTAGCCAAGTTATCTCGGAGTATACTTCCACAACAGATATTTCTTTATATGCGGAAATAATTACTGTTTTCCAAAACCAGTGTCCTGGCTGCACTCCCTAACATATGATGTTTCTTGCTACTCCCCATGATATACCAACTCATGAATATTTCATCAGTCCATAGGTGCTGTTAATACAATTATCAGGAGGCCTAAGGACGGGAAGCTGATAGGCTATAATACGGATTGTGAGGCTTCTATAACTGCAATTGAGGATGCTCTGAGCAGTATGATGCTTTATAACTCAAACTTTTCCATTAGCTGTGTAGCGTTTATCTATTGAGCTATCATGTCGCATTTTGTTAGTTAGCCTTAAGCTTCAACTAGTTCATAAATATCTGATGAGGAATTAGATTGTGTCAATTGTGGTATCTTTGCAGTAAGGGGAATCATAAATGGTGATCCACTCTCTTCACCACTCAATGGTAGATTATTTGTTCTGGTCGGTGCCGGAGGTGCAGGAAGAGCACTAGCATTTGGTGCTAAAAGCAGGGGAGCACGGGTGGTGGTTTTTGATATCGATTTTGGTATGTAAATTTTGTGTTACCAAACATAACACATTCTGCGGTATTATGGTTCAGAAAAAACAAGCATCTAGGACTAACTTCACTTAATTAGTTTCACACTTGTTACAGTTCTGGTCGTGATAAAGCCACTCAGCAAATACTGATCATCTGGCCTGCCAATGCTGTATGCTAACCTGACATATCTGTATTTGTACTCTTTAACAGGAAGAGCAAAATCATTAGCAAATGATGTGTCCGGTGAAGCATACCCATTTGAGGATTTAAGTAGTTTCCAACCTGAGAATGGTGCAATCCTTGCAAATGCAACCCCTTTAGGAATGCATCCAAATACAGCAGACAGAATCCCTATTCCTGAGGTTTTTATTTTACACCTAAGTTTTCTTGCTTCATTTCAACAAATGGTAGCTAACACTCTGTTTCTTTTTGTAGATAACCTTGAAGGAATACAGAGTTGTTTTTGATGCTGTGTACAACCCTAGGAAAACCAAACTACTAAAGGATGCTGAGGCTGCCGGAGCCATAATTGTTAGTGGAGTTGAAATGTTCCTGCGACAAGCCATTGACCAGTGCAATCTTTTCACTGGTGGCAAAGGTACAAATTTGCATCCCTTACCTGGATGACATTCACAAAGTCTAGCAGCCTAATACAGTCTTTCATCAACATTACTAATCTCAACTTCGTAACATCCACCTTTTTAGTTTTGATTTAATTGAATATTTTCCCTGGCATCATCATATGCAATCCATCGCGAATTATTACCATAGAAAATCTTTTGAAGTTTGCAATCAATAATTTTAGCAGGTTTATGCTCTCTTTGCAAAATTTCATGAATCTTGAAGTGATGTATATGTGAAGTCCACTTAGTCAGAACAAATTACTCACTGAACCAAAATCTGTTCAATTATGCTCCGTTACTTCTCTTGATCCCTTTTCTTTTTCTTTTTCTTTTTCTTTTTTTTTTGATATGTGATGTTAAATTTTTTGCCACAACATTTTTGCAGCACCTGAAGATTTCATGCGCGATATCATCATGGAGAAATTCTAATTTATCGCAGAAGGTGTCACATGTGGTGTAGTCTGATAATTTGACTGAAGAGAACCAAACTAGTTAGAATGATGAATAATATTCCATCAAGAAAAGTATTTAGTCTCTTTGAATTTCATTTGGTTATAGTTTAGAAATTGTTCCCTTGGATTTTTGAGTGTCTTCAAATTGTAAGTACACGCATTGAGCTCGACCTTGATACACAGTGCAGATCTAAATGTTGTATAAAGCAGGAGAAGTACAAGAATAAAAATTCAAGAGTGTATTTGATAGAAACAAGTTTATACAAATGGGGATCAAAAATTGTAGAATTCAAAGCGTGTAATCACTTTCCTTGAAGTTTGATTGCCCCCACTATCTTGCTAATCAGGTATCTGGGCAAAAACTCTAAGATACAATGAATTCTAATTAGACAACCAAATAACAAGTTTTTGGATTTGTCTAGACAAGAACAATTATACTTAAGTTAGTTTTTCCTGGTGTTAAAACAGTTGACATGCAACCATTCAAAAGGATGTGAAGTTCCTCTCCAGAAGGTGCAAAACAAACAATTTGAACAAACACACTGCTTCAGGTTATGCAGAGCAATTTTCCAGAAATCCTTCTTATTTTGCAAACTACATTAACAATCCCCCACTTAGTTTGCAAAACTGAATGTCAAACTAACACTGAAGATTCATGCATAAAGGAAAGTAACTTTTGTCTTAAACTTTCCTTTGTTGAGAATTAGGTCTCAGCCTGGTTTGATAGTTCCAGATTAGACGTGGGCACGTCTAACTCATAGGAAGTCTTTTGTTTTATTATCAAAACTCTAGTCTTTAAGTGTGACCACTAGGCGTGGGCAAGCTTAACTCATAGGAAATCTTTTGATTTATAGCTGGAATTGGGCACACTTAACTCATAAGAAGTCTTTTGATCGCCAAAACGAAACACACATTTAAGTAAAGTCTTTGGTGGCTAGATTGCTTAAACCAAGACTCACAAAAATAAGAAATATTACACACATGAATCATTTAGCATTCATATATTCACAACCATTTGTAGCACTATTACTGGTCATGTATTCATCCTATTCATGATCATATACAAGAGATCACCCAAAACTCTTGTTAGAAGCGGCACCACTTCTATGACCATATAGGTAAATTATATTTCTAGTTTTAACAAATAAAACACAAGAAATATATTTATGAAGAGATACTTCTCATCCTGCTCACTTAAGAGTAACATTTAACACTACCAATCGGAATGGTCTACACATAAAAAGTAAAAATCATAGGGTTCACTATCATTTGAAACAACTTGTTATTACCCTTTAAACCTTTCAACTAGGGGTAGTACTAGAAGAAAGGTTGGGTTACCATTGCTAAGTGATTTTAGTACAAGGGTTTTAATCCCATTCCGAATGTGGTCATATTCACTAACTCTCTTATTAGAGGTTTAGTCAATGGATCCCAAATTTTTGTGTTCTTACATACACAATATTAATAATATCATTTGCAAGCATCTGTCTTATAAATGCATGCCTCAAACTTATATGTCTAGACTTACCATTGTAAACTTTATTCAATACTCTGGACATAGTAGCTTCGCTATTACAAAAGATAGTTACTGGAGACATCGGTCTAGGCCAAAGATCAATGTCAAGCAAAAGATCTCTTAGCCACTCAGCCTCTTTACAAGCTGAAGATAGTGCAATAAATTCAGCTTTCATAGTTGAATGAGTTATCACCGTTTGCTTCTTCGAAACCTATGAGATAGCTCCACCACCAAACATAAAAATCCAACCACAAGTCGGTTTTTGCTCACTAATGCTAGTAACCCAACTAGCATCTGAAAAACCCTCAAGAAAACTAGGAAGACTATTATAAAAGAGTCCAAGATCCTTGGTTCTCTTAAGATAACCAAGCACTCTACCAACAGTTTTCCAATGATCTTTACTTGGATTTTTAGTATATCTAACTAGTCTACAAACCGAGTATGAAATATCCGGCCTAGTGCAACTCATTGCATACATAAGACTACCAATAACACTAGCATATTGTAGTTGGACTATTGGTTTACAGGTATTCTCACACAACTTTAAGTTAGGATCAAAAGGAGTGCCAACTTCTTTCACATTTAAATGTTGATACTTCTTTAATATTTTCTCAACATAATGTGATTGAAACAAGGCAAAACCCCCACTATGTCTCTTAATTTTAATCCCTAAGATAGTATTTACTTCACCAAGATCCTTCATCTTGAACTTAGAAGACAAATACTTCTTAGTTTCTACTACACCTTTAAGTGTAGTACTAATAATTAGCATGTCATCTACATACAAACAAATAATCACACTATACTCACTATTGGATTTAGAGTAAATGCACTTATCAGCATTATTGTACCTAAATCCACTAGAGAGTAAAACAGATTCGAATTTCTCATGCCATTGTTTTGGAGCTTGTTTTAAGCCATATAAAGACTTCACTAGTTTACACACCTTATGTTCATTACCCGAGACTACAAAACCTTACAGTTGTTCCATGTACACTTCCTCGTCCAAATCACCATTTAAGAAAACCGTTTTAACATCCATTTGATGCACATGAAGGCTAAAAACAAAAGCCAAAGCTAGTAGCACTCTAACAGAAGTTATCCTAACTACAGGTGCATATATGTCAAAATAGTCTATTCCTTCCTTTTGCCTATCGCCTGTAGCTACTAACCTAACTTTGTAAATAAGAATAGTTCCATCAATGGCATATTTCTTACGAAATACCCATTTACAACCAATAGGTTTAGAACCTTGAGGCAAGTCCACAAGAACCCAAGTATAATTAGACCATATTGAGTCCATTTCATCATTCATTGCCTCTTTCCAAAATGCAGCATCTCTTGATTTCATAGCTTCGCAATGTGTCTTAAGATCATTCTCTACACTCAACAAAATTGGAGTTTTGTTTAGTAGAGAATCTCTATTTCCTTCTACTAGGAAAAAAATAGCCTGAAGAGACACAAAGTTGGCGGGCAATTATTTTTCCTTTCTTTATCTTTGACTTCTCTTAGGTTCACTAGGAGTATCAATTTCTTTTCTTTTGGTACCACTAGAAGAGGCTGCATTTGGAGAAAATGGATCTATATTAACTGTTGAATCTCTAAGAAACCTATCTTCAAAGAACTCAACATCCCTTGATTCAACTATTACATTTGAACCAAGATCAAGTAGTCTATAGGTTTTTGAATTTTCTGTATAACCAATGAACACACTCTTAAGTGCTCTAGCTCCCAATTTAGTTCTTTTATTATCAGGGACCCTATAGTAGGCTATACAACCCTAAACTCTTAAATAAGAGAGATATAGTTTTCTATTTTTCCACACTTCATAGGGGGAAATTCTAGTTTTTAAGGAAGGAATTCTATTGTGAACATGACATGCAATTAACAAAGCTTCACCCCATAGATTATTTGGCAATCTTGAACTCACAAGTATGGAATTGACCATATCTTCAAGAGTTCTATTTTTCCTTTCAGCCAAACCATTTTGTTGTGGTGTATATGGAGAACTAGTTTGGTGTAC
The DNA here is from genome assembly GCA_013103745.1 of Gardenia jasminoides. Classification (NCBI taxonomy): domain Eukaryota; kingdom Viridiplantae; phylum Streptophyta; class Magnoliopsida; order Gentianales; family Rubiaceae; genus Gardenia; species Gardenia jasminoides. The sequence continues at coordinate 5,019,680 of CM023096.1, read as the reverse complement.
AATTCCACTTTCTTCACAAAATTTTGAAAATTCACTAGGGAAGTACTCACCCCTCTATCACTCCTCAAAATTTTAATTTTCTTATTCAATTGATTTTCTACTAAAGTTTTGTACATTTTAAACATACCAAACACTTCTTCTTTGTGTTTCATAAGATACACGTACACAAACCTAGAACAATCATCTATGAATGTGACAAAGTATCTATTTCCTCCTCTAGTTAGAAAACCATTAAATTCACACACATCCGAATGTACAAGATCAAGCATTTGTGTTTGTCTTTCAACTTTAGGAAAAGGCAACCTTGTAATATTGACTTGAGCACAAGTTTCACATCTCTCATTTTCAAGGTCATTATAAGAAATTAGGCCATCTTTAGACATAAATTTCAGCACTTTATGACTTACATGACCTAACCTACCATGCCACAAAAAATAAGAACAACTGGAAGAAGTAGAAGCCAAAGAGTAAACAGAAATATCATTCACTTTATTAATACTCAATTTGAACATTCCATTACAAGAATAGCCCTTCCCTACAAATACACCATTCTTAGACAATATTACATTACTTGACTCTAGTACAGCCTTCAATCCTTTCTTGTTAAGAATGTCCGTAGACACTAAATTCTTAACAACATCAGGAACATGAAGCACATTGTAAGGATCAACTTTTTATGGGATGTGAATTGAAGATGCACATCCCCTTTGCCATGACCTTGGCTCTCACTCTATTTGCCATGACAACTTCATGACCCTCAAGAATTTCATAATTCTTGAACTAATTCTTATCATTGCAAACATGAATTTCAGCACCAGAATCACACCACCAATCCTTTCAAGGCGTAGGTGTTGCCATATGAAGTTCAGTTACTGTACCAAGAGTCATCATTGCTACAATTTCTGCACCCTTATCAACAAGATTAGCACTGAAAGCAACATTTTTCTTTTGTTTCTTGTTGAGTTTACACTCGACCTTATAATGGCCTTTCTTACTACAATTGTAGCAATTTCTATTTTTCTTCTTATTGTCTTTCGAATTTGTAATCTTAGACATCTTTGTCTTATTACCAGAATTCATTTTCTCTTCAACCATATTAGCCTTAGGAGCATTATCAATTTCTAGTTTTTGAAGTATTCTAGCCCCTTCTTCAATCCTAAGATATTTCAAAACACTAGATAAAGTTAAAGTTTCAAAAGTGTGAAGCAACTTCTTTTGGTAATCATTCCATAATGGTGGCAACTTAGCATTATTGCACCAACTTGGAAAGATTCAGAAACTTCAACACCATAGTCCTTAAGTTTAGAAACTATCACTTGAAGATTATGAATTTGGTCCATAAGAGAAAAGGAATCAACCAACCTAAACTCAAAATATTTTTACTGAGAAACTTATCTGTGCCTTGCTTTTGAGTTATATACTCTCGCTCAATTGCAGCCCAGATTTCCCTTGGATTTCGTACTCCTTGGAACATATCGTAGTAACTACCCGAGAAGGTGTTGAGAATGTGGCCTCAGCAAATGATCTCATCCTCTTCACGCTTTTGTCTTTGCTTTGTCATTTCCTCGGACTCACCCTCCACTGGAGCAGGAATTGCCAGAAGATTCAAATTGAGAATGTAGGCCACCTTCAACGCAGTGAGAAAGAACATGAGTTTATCCTTCCAACGGTTGAAGTTGGGTCTGGTTCCGTCAAGTTTATCCAACTTGACGAAATCTTGATTCACCACTTTAATGGCACTCTCTTGTGTGGACTCTATTCTTGTCAACAGTCAAACTTCGAGATTGTTGTATAAAGTAGGAGAAGTACGAGAATAAAAATTCAAGAGAGTATTTGATAGAAACAAGTTTATACAAATGGGGATCAAAACTTGTCTTGTAGAATTCAAGGCGTGTAATCACTTTTCTTGAAATTTGATTGCCCCCACTATCTTGCTAATCAGGTATCTTGGCAAAAACTCTAGGATACAATGAATTCTAATTAGACAACCAAGTAGCAAGTTCTTGGATTTGTCTAGACAAGAACAATTATGCTTAAGTTAGTTTTTCCTGGTATTAAAACAGTTTACATGCAACCTTTCAAAAGGATGTGAAGTTCCACTCCAAAAGGTGCAAACCAAATAATTTGAACAAACACACTGCTTCAGGTTATGCAGAGCAGTTTTCTGAAATCCTTCTTATTTTGCAAACTACATTAACAGTAAATGATCAAAAGGAAATAGAAAAAGGGAAAAAGAAGTTAAATTCGGGATTTGTTGTTGAAGGGGACAAATCTTTTTACTTTGCTTGCACTTGACATGGACAAGATTGAGAAATTACACACCATGACACCAGAAGTAGGTTGAGTTTGTTTTAATAGCTGCAAAAACTTCTAAATGGAACTGGGATTTCACATCTTTTTGTTCTTCTTTCTTACCTTAGTTTCATAAACGTTGACTGGAGAGAGCCCCCGTTTTGGTGGTTTTTTTGGTGTTTTTTTTTTTGGGAGTGTTTGGGGTAGTAGTTGTAGAATTAGAGACTAAAATGATCCAGTGGAGCCATTTCTAGTCATGATTCCTATAAACCACCAACCGTGGTGAAATTACCACATTTTGCATTATGCGAAAAAGTTGAAGTCCTAAAATTAAAGTTGGAGAAGTCTTGCATTGCTAATCTATTTAAAGATTCCAAAGAGTGTAAGTACTTAATGAACATGTTGCACAATTTCCTCATGCTTAATGACCATGTTTAACGTTCCTTGCGTGTCTCTAAACAAAACAAACAAACTACTAAAATCCTACAAATGCAATTACGAGTTATTCGAGGTATATGGTGTGGAAGCAGAAGCGAAAACGTGAAAAATAAAAGGACTACATGAACATCTTCTGAAAGAGACACATAACATGAACCAATCTCGGACATGAATCAAACATTCTTAGAAATGTGAAAAAAACTCACACAATTGGAAAAAAACCAACAAAAATTTAATTAATATTTGATGAAAATTTATAATACAAATAACCTAACTAAGCCTATTTATAGGCTACAAAAATTTAACCTAAAAGGGAAACAAAAATAATGTAGAAACTGTAAAACTGCTCCAACTTCATGACTGGCCGCAATGAAGTCTAGTGCTGGACGTAGAGCTGACTGCATTTGGTCTAATGTTTCTTCTTCACCGATACTATTATAACTAAATTTAAAAAAATAATTCAAATAAAATTAAATAAAAATACTACAACCATCCAATATTATTTAAACTTACTTGACTTTAAGACAACGTAGTTAAACTTGGATAGGATAGCGACTCAGCTAGACTACTGGGTTAGGGGTCAACTGATCAGATCGTTTGGACCATTCTAAAAAATCCATTGACATCCACATGATGTCATAATTATTTTATATTTTTATGAGTTTTAAAAAATATTTAAAATTAAATTCTTAGTTATATTTTGGTAAAATATACTAAGTTTTTCAAAAATATAAGTCTTATTATCAAATATACCGCTAAAAATTATAAAAATTTAAATTCATATCTAAAATATATTCATTCTTCAAAACTACTTGAAAAATTAAATTAAAAAAATATACCCAATTCGAGATCGTTCTATTGGAAACATGACTTTCTAATGTAAGTTGGAATAAATGATGATAAATTGATAAGATGATAGGGATGAAAATTCTTACTTAGAAATCATTTAAGAAATGTAAGTGATTTTAGTATTTACATTAAGTGGATCACGTTTTCTTATTTCTTTAAATAAATGAAAGTTTTACAATTTAGGTAACTTAAATCATGTTTAAAAAAAAAAGAAAGAAAGAAAAGTTTGAGAACCGGGTCAAGCAATTTAACTGGATCACTAGTTATGTGCTGCTGACCAACCTAATTAACAGGCCGGTCTCGCTGAGTCTTATGTGCTGCTTTTGGGTAGCCCTATACAAAACTACAAATTATAGAACCAGGAATTTCTTGTTACGTATCAAACTTTTCCACTCAAAAAGAACTCATCCTCAAGTTCTATGAAGAAACTCGACGCTAGAGCAAGAAAACAAACCGACAATTCTCCTACAAAACTTGTAGGCCTGAACAACAGCACAAATTTTTGCACCCGGCCAGAAACAAGAAGCTTCATACTAGATTCCTCAAAAGCCTGAAACCCGATAACTTCGCTATCCTCCATTGTTAAGATAACTTTTATTATTTTTCTCAAAGTGATATAAATCCCAATTTGCTGGGTCTTGATAGGAAAATATTCACTAGGAGGAAATTTTTCAGTAATAATTGTTTTACTGAGATCAATATTGCCCGGATAACTATAGGGGCCTTTTACTCGACAAGTTGTGAATCTGGTGATGATGGATTCATGAAGATTTTATCAATCTCGAGATCAGTAAATTCATCCAGTCTTGCAGACTCCATGGTTGTTGAGTCAATCTTGGCTTGAGGATCATCAGTTGGGAAAGATGGAACAAACTCGGCCTCTCCACCTCTACACCATTGAGTTCACAGATGAACTCCTCCATTTCTTCCTCCTCAAACTTGGACTCCAGTACTTTTGGTTTAGATTTTATTAAAACGACTAGTGTTGTAGTTTTGCGTATCTAGTATTGATATTAAGTGATCCCACATTGAAACTCTTATAGATCTGATAACTATGAGAACTTAGGGAAGAAACTGCATTGCACGAGCATCGAGATTGTCAAGAGCGAATCTCCAAACTATACACCTATGACACTATAGATTTCTTGAAATAGCTTTTTACTTTGAACCCTCAACCCTATTTCACTTTGAACCCTCAACACAGATGATGCAGAAGACATTTCATACAGTCCACACATGCGTCAAAACAATCTAAGGTAGGAATCCTAACGGCCCTCTCCGCAAAGTCCTCATTTTGAGTATTGCTTCTCTCTAGTTTAGAGAGAGAAATTCCCCCTTAGTGGGCGGCAAAGTTTCCTTTTCAGCTTTTTTCAAATTTCATACAGATGCCCAGAAAAAACACAAAAAAATTCAAAAAAACCATGAGAGTTCATCAATCAGCTTCATTTTCTTAGAATAGTTTTAGTTTTGCTGTAGACTATTTCAGCAAAAATGGCGAGAGAAACCTCGATTTCAGCGATCTTTTGTTATTTAGATTTTGCAGATTCATGAGGAAACCATCGTTTAGCTCTCTGTTTCCTTTGTTTCTAGTTTTGCTTTCCGGTCTTGCCTGCCTTTCTTTTCTTTAGCCTTTCTTAGTGCTGTTTTCTTGCTTTCTGTAGGGGTTCCTGGTCGTATCCACCGGTAGCAGCTTGAGTCTTCTCTTAGTCACTGGTTTTGGGTTTCTCATTTTCTCTGGATCTTGAAGGATATCATCTTGCAGGATGGATAGGTTGGAGGAAATCATGCGAAAATTCACTCTCTCCAGTAAGGAACATAGTGGAGTAAATTTAGAGGAGGATGAACTGTCAAAAGGAGTGGAAGAATGTACCCGAAGCTTAATAGGAAGAATCTGGGGGGAGAAAGCGGCAAATGTAGCTGGAGTTCGTAGCTTTGCTAACAATATGTGGAGTTTTCCCAAAAATCTAAAAGTGGTAGAGCTCTGACCTAATATCTTTCAGTTCTCCTTCGGTGATGAAGGAGAAATGGAAAAAATTCTAAATGGCAGACCTTGGGTATATGATGGTCAACCACTAATACTGGTAAAGTGGAAGGAAGGGGTAGAGAATGATGAAAAGCTTCTCGGCAAGACGCTGATATGGACCCAAATATGGAACTTGCCGTTGCATTGGGTCACAAAAGAGGTTGGCAAGAAAATAGGAAGCATTTTCTTAGAAATGAAGGAGATCATCATCCCAACAGGAGGTAGCAAAGAAGGTAAACACATAAAAATTTTAGTGGAGATTGATTTAAATTTGGCTTTGTTAAGGAACCACAAGAGTTTTAAATGGGTGAAAAGATGGGTAGATTTCAAATATGAAAAATGCCCTAATTTCTGTTTCTGTTGTGGGAAAATTGGTCACAATGAGAAAACATGCAATTTAAAGGGAATTAACATGCACGGGGAGACACAATATGGTAACTGGATTCGTGCTAGTTTTCCTAGAAGCCCCAATAGGAAAAACAATAGAGACAGAGAACAGGAAAATAAAGAAAAGGCTGATCAAAGTAAGAGGGAGGTTAATAGTGACCAGGGAACTAGGAAGAACCTTCTGCTCACATACACTGAAGATTTCCATTACAAGGATGGAGCTGTAGGGAGAGGTGAAGTTAAGGAAGGCCACATCATAACTGAAACACTGATGGGGGGGAAAAACAGTAAGATAACAATGGAAGAGATTAATATCACGTCTATGGGGGAGGGCAAAATTGTTCAAAAGATCATGTTGAGCTAGATAATGGGAGGGAGAAAGGGTCATCTAGTGGATCGAAAGGTCAAACAGATAAAAATGATGGAAAGGAAAATTGGCCAGCTTTAATAAATTCTGACCAGGATCTAATGTGGGTGGATGGTATTTCTGACAGTTCAAATGGGAAAACAAAAGCTTTACATATACAAGAGGAAAATTTGCTTGATGTTAATATTTACAAAACTGGGGACATGGGGAAAGAGTTTACTGAGATCAAAAACAAATGGAACAAGGAGGGCAGAGAATTAAAAAGGGAAAGTAAATGGAAGAGACTGGTTAGAGAGGTAGGGAATAGGAAACCTTTAAATGAGATGACAAACAATATGGAAAGTGTGAATTTTAAGAAAAACAAATTCAGACTAAGGGATGAAAATGAATCTGAAAACATCGTGAAGAAAAAATCAAAAAAATCAATAATGATTACCACAATTTGGTTATAGCTGAGGTGGTGGAGTCCTCCCTAAATGGGGCTCCCAATTCACCATGAGAGCTCTGGTGTGGAACTGTCGAGGTGCTGGGAGCCCCTTGACAGTTCCCCAGCTCAAGGAAGCTTTAAAGCTCCACTCCCCTGCTTTAGTTTTTCTGTCTGAAACTAAAAATCAAAAAAATTATATGAATAAGATTAAACAGTTAATAAAGTTTGATAAGCTTTTTGTTGTCAATCCGGTGGGTATTGCGGGTGGTCTAGCAGTTATGTGGAAGAATGATATTGATGTGAAAAAAATTCTTTTTACTACCTTCACCATTGAGTTACTTATTAAAGATCCTGAGAGCAAGTTAGACTGGTGGTGTATATGTGTGTATGCTAGCACAAATGATCAGGTAAGAAGTGCTCAGTGGAAGGTTCTTAATAGAAGAAAAGAATTGTGGGGAGAATTCTGGGCTATAAAGGGTGATTTTAATGATATTCTCTCAAACCAGGAAAAGTGGGGAGGTATTACTAGAAATGAGAGTAGCTTCAGGGACTTTAGAAATTTTCTGGATGTAAATGAGCTTATAGACATTGGGTATGAGGGTGTCCCATGGACTTGGTGTAATAATTGGGTCAAAAATGGGGAGGTGAAAGAGAGATTGGATAGGATTTTAGGTTCTAGGAGTTGGGTGTCTTTTCTGAAAAATCCCAAGTGCACGCATATACCCAACGAAGCCTCTGACCATTGCATGCTCCTTTTAGACACTAATGTTAATAGGAAGTTTGGAAAATGTAGATTTCATTTTGATAAGAAATGGTTAATGCACGGTCAGGTTGAACATGTCATTGAGAAGGCTTGGCATACTCATCAAAGTGGATCCAGATTCTATAAATTTCAATCTAAGATTAAAAGTTGCAGGAAAGCTCTTCTTCACTGGAATAGGAAAATAAACTTTAATGCTGGGGTTTTGATAAACAAAATTAAAAAAGACATTGACAAGGTAAAATATGAGGATTCCCCTGAGAGGAGAAATAAGTTAAATGACCTTCATAAAAGGCTGATTGATGCATATAAAATGGAGGAATTGCACTGGAGTCAAAAAGCCAGGATTAAGTGGTTAGAAGAGGGGGATAAAAATACTAGATTTTTCCATGCTTCGGTGACTGATAGGAGGAGGAGAAACAGAATTTTAAGCCTGAAGAAGAGTGATGGGAACTGGTGCAAGGATGAAAATGAAATTCAAATTGAGATTATCAGCTACTTCCAGAATATCTTCCAGTCTCAATATCCTGAGGAGTCTTACAACATCCTGAATGGTATCCCTCAAACTATCACAGAAGAGATGAACAAGGATCTGACAAGACCAGTGACAGAGATGGAGATTAAAGCAGCTTTGTTTGCTATGAATCCAAACAAGGCAGCAGGGCCGGATGGTATGTCACCTTTATTTTATCAAAAATTCTGGATGATTGTCAAAAAGGATTTAGTGAATGCTATTTCCAGCTTCTTTCACTCTAGTCAGTTGCTGAAATCAGTTAATGAAACTCTCATTTGTCTTATTCCTAAAGTTGCATCTCCCACTCTAATTACTCAACTGAGACCCATTAGCCTCTGTAACATTTCTTATAAGATTATTGCAAAAATTCTCACAAATCGAATGAAGCATATTCTGTCAGCTTGTATTAATCCATCTCAATCTGCATTCATCCCAGGTAGACAAATCATAGATAATATCTTCATTGCTCATGAATACATTCACCTTCTAAATAACAAAAGAACTGGAAAAGAAGGCTTCTTAGCCATCAAGCTGGATATGTCAAAGGCTTATGATAGGGTCGAATGGGCTTTTTTAAGAAATGTTATGGCAAAGATGGGTTTTTGTGAACTTTGGATTGATTGGATTATGAAGTGCATTTCCACTGTTACTTATTCTGTTAATATTAATGGGGAGAAGCAGGGATATATTCAGCCAACTAGAGGGTTAAGGCAAGGAGATCCTCTATCTCCGTACCTTTTCCTCTTGTGTGCTAAAGGATTCTCATCCTTGCTAAATCAGGCGATGGTTCAAAAAAAGATGACTGGACTGACCTTAGCCAGAAGAGGCCCTAGGCTCTCTCATCTCTTTTTTGCAGATGATGCACTGATCTTCTGCAAGGCAAATGAAGAGGAAGTGAAGGAATTTCTGAGAATCCTGAAAGTGTATGGAAAAGCCACAGGCCAAGTTATCAACTCAGATAAGTCTTCAGTTTTTTTCAGTAAAAATGTGAAAGAAGGGAGGAAGAGGCAATTACTGGATCAAATGGGAGGGATGAAAGAAGCAAGGCAAAGCAAGTATCTGGGGCTGCCTTTGGTTGTTGGGAAATCTAAAAATCAGGTGTTTGAGTTTATTAAAGATAAAGTCAGCCATAGATTGAAGGGATGGAAGGAGAAACTACTGAGTAATGCAGGCAAAGAGGTTTTGCTAAAGTCAGTTGTGCAAGCTATACCAGCTTATGCTATGTCTTGTTGCAGATTGCCAAAGTCCTTATGTAAGGATGTGTGCAAGGAAATGGTAAATTTCTGGTGGAGGCAGAATAAAGAAGGAAAAAAGGTTCACTGGACTGCCTGGAAGGTATTGGCTAAATCAAAAGGAGAAGGTGGACTGGGATTCAGGGATTTGGTGGACTTTAACACAGCTCTCTTAGCAAAACAACTATGGAGAGTGATTACAAAACCAAATCTGTTGGTAAGTAAGGTTTTGAGAGCAAAATACTTCAGAGGTAAATCACTATGGAACTCACCTGTCAAAAGCTCAGACTCTTGGTGTTGGAAAAGTTTAATGAGTGCAAGGGAAGTGTTGGAAAAAGGTCTGAGGAAAAGGGTGGGAGATGGCAGGACCATTGATATTTGGCAAGATAGATGGCTATCAGGGCTAACGGATGGAAAGGTGGGTAAAGAAAAGCCTATAAACTGTGAGATATCTAAAGTGAAGGAGTTAATTGAGGAGGGTAATTGGAATGAAGAATTGTTAAAAGAGCTGTTTGACAAGAATGTGATTGAGGAGATCCAGAAGGTGCCTCTGAGTTGTCATGCAATAAAGGATAGTGTATATTGGCCATGGACGACTACTGGGGAGTATAGTGTCAAATCTGGTTATCATATGGCAAGGAAGTTGGGAACAGAACGTCTGAAGAGAGTACAGAGGGAAGCATCCAGTAGCAGAAATGAAGAAGGGGCAAAATGTTGGAAACTGCTATGGAATTTGAATATGAAACCGAAATTGAAACACTTTATATGGAAGTGCATCCTCAATATCCTACCAGTTAATGAAGTTATTTGGAGTAGATGCAAAAAAGGTGATCAAATATGTAAGTGCTGCGGGGAACAATCAGAGTCGCTGGAACACATGTTATTTACTTGTGAGCATGCAAGAAGAATTTGGAAACTCGCACCAATTAGTTGGGAAGGACTCAATGCATTTACAGGAACGTTCTGGCACTGGTGGAATGGTTTATTGGAAGCAGTTCACAGAGATGAAGGGGAAAGCCATATAACCCTGACTGTGAACTTGCTGTGGCAGATATGGAAATCCAGAAATGGAGTTTGTTTTAAAGAAACAAGATTGGAATCAATTTCTGCAGTTAGTAAAGCAATGGAGGAATGGCTTGAATTTCAGAAACTGCAGGAAAGTCAGATGATGAAGAATAGTTCAATGCTTCACCAGAAGGAAGCTAAAGCAAGTTGGAGACCTCCAGATGTGGGAAAGATAAAAATAAACTCAGATGCTACTCTAAATCAAAAATCAAACAGGGCTGGATGGGGATTGGTAGCTAGAAATAGCTCAGGCAAACTAATAGCCACATGGGCCTGCCCGAGAGGAAGATGCTCAGAAGCCAAGTTAGAGGAGGCCATGGCAATCAGGGAAGCAATGCAAAAAGCCAGCAGAGAAGGATGGCCAGCAGTGGAATTCGAATCTGATTGTAAGAATCTAATAGACAAGATCAATGCAAATGCAGCTGACGCACAGATAGACACTGTCCTGAAGGACATTAGTTTGTTAAAACGAAAATTTAGTTATTGTTGTTTCTCTTTCATCCGAAGAGATTTCAACACTGTGAGCCATAGGCTAGCCAAGTTAGCTATAGGAATGAAAGTTTGTACAGAGTGGAAGAATAGCTTTCAGTCACGGATGCTTGAGGCTGCACAGGACTTCTTGAGCTTCCAAATTGTAGTTAGTTTGTTTTGTCTTATGAATGAAAGTCTGGTATCGTTTTGGAAAAAAAAAAAAATCTAAGGTAGAAGTCCTGTTTATAGGCTACAAAAGTTTAACCTAAAAAGGAAACAAAAATAATGTGAAACCCTTAAACGACTCAAACTTTATTATGACTAGCCACGATGAAATCTAGCATTGGACATAGGACTGGTCATCGGGCCGAACTTTGTTTGGTCCAACATTCATCGGGTTGAAATTTGTCTGGTCGTACGTTCCTTCTTCGACGACATTATTACAACTAATTATAGAAATAACAATTCAAATAAAATTAATAAAACTGCTAATAAAAATACTATGACTACCCAAAATTGTTCAAACCTGATTGACTTTCATGCAGTTCTATTGATATAGAATGACAGATTATAGAATTAGAGGTTCCTTGCTCTGTATCATCTTGGTAAGTAATTTTGTTGAATCTTGCGTTGTTATGAAGGCACATGATCCAACATTCATATCAATTTACAAAAAATCTCGTATACCTATTTAAGAATTTAGTTACTGCTTATTCACTACATTTCTAGTGAGAGAGTATAAGTCAAACATAAATATTTTCTTAAATTGGACATTTTTCCAATACGCAAAATTATTAGTAAGAAAATCTTTATCTCCCTGATTTTTGTTCTTTGATGTGGCTCAAGCCGTTGTTGCTTCCTACTAATTTTACATGTACATAGATTTATAAAAGTAGCCTACAAAGATCATGCTCAAGAAAATCATAATTATAATGAATAGCTATTAGCAAAAGAAGTGACATCTTCTTATAAATCTGTAAATTATATCACGTTAGCTTTTGGAATATTTTTATTTACTTCGAGATTTCTTCAACAATTTTAGAATTCTGAAGTAAATATAGTGTTCGATGGCATCACTGTTTTAATTTTGGTGGTAGTAGATTAGTTCACAGAAGTTGTACCTTGCACGTTTTAGTATTTTACTAATCAAAGGCGATCCGGACTTTAACTGATTTTTTCACGGACTTGTACCATTTCGGGTGAGTGGCCCAGATTATTCAAATTCAACGATGGATCTGGGTTAATCCAATAATCTAAATGAATATTTACATGTGTGGGTGTAATTTTCATTTTTATTACTATGTCTATTTTATATTCAGCAAATTCAATTACGAAAGAAAAATTAATATTACGCATATTTTCCATAAGATTTGTATAAGTGAGTGATCATCATCTATCTTATACTTACAGCTTTATCATAAAAGAAGGGTCCATCATGCTTCCTTACCTTACTCTGATTTTTGACCGACAAAGTTTCGGCTACCTCCCCGAGGACTTCTTACTTGGGCGTCTCAGCCTCCAACCACGAGGGTGACTTCCTTTTGGGGCCGCTTCAAAACTTTGCAGCACAGCCTAGTTTCGTTTCCTACCTCCAGGCGTACTCAGAAGTAAAGAAAAGATGGCAATTAATGAAAGCACCTTCATTTATTGATAGAGACTGTTTGTACAAAACAGAGATGATACACTCTTCTCTCTTATTAAGTATTCATGAGAGATATGTTAGGCGAATTTTACAAAGGTAAACCTTATAGTACTATGGGATGAGGTAGAGATTACATAGGGGACGACTAAGGTTTTCTTTCTAAGTCTGGTTCTGATTCTTCCTTCGATTGTCCCTGATGCGTCTCTTCCCGGCTTTATATAGGCTTCATTCGGATTTCAGATCCGGACTTTAACTGATTTTTTCACGGACTTGTTTCAGTTCCGCGGACTTGAACTCTTTATTTTGAATTCCGAAAATATCTTCTGACGTAAGGGCTTACGTCTTATTCCATACTTTGACAGCTGGACGAGGCTTCTTCCTCCTTTTTACTGCAGTTTGGACACGTATTGATCTTGTGCCGTCTCATCCTGCAAAGTGTCTTTATGGCCTTTTGGCTGGATCTGATGCGGCAACTTTCTAATAATTTAATTTTCCAATTTAGATAATTCAATGCATGAGTCTTCCCCGCATAGGTAGTCATTATTGAAGAGAATGCTCCGTCTCCACCATAGGTTCTAAAACCTTGTTTCGGGGTATTTTCAAGATTTTGTAGGATAATCCTCATTCCAATAGCCCTGCGATAATGTATCTTATCTCCAGAAAAGTATTCATATTCCTTCCTTTCGGGATAAACCTTTATTTCGAGGTCATCATATTTTAGGACTCTGATATGATGAAAGGCATCATATCTATTAGTGTCTTCAAAATCTGGACCTGCTGAAATAATTTTAAGCATAAGGATGTCCTTTGGTCCGTATGTAGGATTATTCTGATAGATATGTTTAACTCCATTCTGCACCCATTTCGGCAGTTGGGATATTTCAGGAAAATTGGGTGTAGTCATATAAATGGCATTAACTACCCCAAAATTATACCATTTTTGGATAAATGTGCTGTCGCATCCTTGAACACAATTTATCCGAGGATAAATACCTGTAAAATCCATATAATATGTATCTGTATTTTGTAGACTGTATAATTCTCTCATAAGAGAATTGTATTCAGTAACGAGCGGATGCTCATTAATAATGTTATTCAGCATAGGTAACCGCTGAGAAGTTGGCTTGCGGTCATATTTTGGTTTCAGAAGAATATTTTCAGCATCTTCCTTTCCCGGTGAAGGGGGAAGATTATCATTTTCGACCCGCTTGAATAGGTCGTATAGAATTTCTTCAACCTTGTCATAAAGGCTGATAGTATTTTTGCCTTGCTCGGCATGCTTGATAAGGAGTTCGGAGACTTCCTTATTTATATCCTGAAAATTAACAATATTCATTACGTCATTGAATGACGTCTGCAACTGAGAAATCTGCTCAGATAACTCTGAGACTTTATCTAGAAGGACTGTCTGCTTATTGATCTGGTCTTCCATCTCTTGTAAGAAAATCTGCAAGAGAATTCTCATCAGACTTTATCAGTTCAATATCAAATATGAATTCGGAGAGAGCCATTTGCCATCTACTTAATCTTTTATTTTGAGGCAGAGGTTTAATATTATTTCTAATAAATGCCTTTACTTGAGTATTATCAATTCTTAATTTAAATTTCTTCGGTAGTAAAAAGTAATAAAACTTGTTGCAACTCTTTACTACAGCGAGTAATTCTTTTTCATTTATATGATATCTTTTTTCTGTCTCTGAAAAGATTCCAGATGAATATCTACAAATTTGATTAATTTCGGTTTTTAAGACTGCGCCCCATACTTCTTCAGAGGCATCTGTCTCTAATACAAGATTATCTTCATCAGATGGTAGAGTTAAAAATGGTAAATTTTTACATTCTTCTTTAATCTTTTTTACTATAGCTGTATGATTTTCAGAAAATTCATATTTACTTTCTTTCTTTAATAATTTTTGTAATTCCTTTCTCTTTTCTGCTAAATTACAAATGAAGTCTGAAGCATAATTTAATATTCCTAAAAATCTTTGTAACTGTTTTTTATCTTCAAGTTTATCAGGGAATTTTTGTATTTTCTCTAATATGTGAGGCTGTAATTTTATTCCTTCATTATTTATTTCTAGCCCAAGGAATTCAATTTCTCTTTGTCCTATTTTTGCTTTTTTCTCGGATAGACCTATTCCATGTTTTAAACATAATTCAGCAAATATATTTAAATGTTCTAAATGTTCTTCTATTGATTCTGAAGCAATTAAAATATCATCTACATAAACATATATAAAAGGATAATCCTTAAAGACTTTATCCATTTTTCTTTGATATATTTGAGGAGCATTTTTTAATCCAAATGGCATAACTAACCATTCGTATTGTCCTTGTGGAGTACTAAAAGCAGTATATTTAATACTATCAATGTGCATTTTAATTTGCCAAAATCCACTTTTACAATCAAATTTAGAGTATATTTTCTTTCGTCTACTCATATTTATTAGAGTTTCCTTATGTGGAAGAAAGTATCCATCAAATATAGTTTCATTATTTAGTTGTTTATAATTTACAACCATTCTAGGCTTATTCCTAACTATCTCAGCATGGTTTCTAACCATAAATGCAGGAGAAGAATGCGGAGAATTACTTTCCCTTATTAATGGAATCTCTAATAATTCTTTAAGTTGTATTTTAAATTCTTCTTTGTCAATTGGATTATATCTCATAGGTTTTACTCTAATTATTTTATTTTCATCTTTAAGTTTTATTTCTGCATAATCTTGATTTTTATTCCAAAATTTAAGAGGATTTTCTGTATAGCTTAATTGTAATCTTGCTTTTATGTCTTCTAGGGTAGTAGAAATTTGTTTAATTTGCAATTGTTTTAAATATAATTGATTTTCAAATTTTAACATTGGAGTTCCTTTAGAAAATTTGGGTTTTTCTGTGTGTCCAACATCACCACGCTTACCTGCGCGAGGTTGAAATGTAAGAGGGGTCTGACGAGCATAAGCATTTTTAAGGCGTGAGACAACAATCCAATGACCACATGGAGTTTTAAAATGTATTTGAGATTGTAAAGTATCAAATAAGACTTTATGAAATAATTGAAGAAAATTATTTCCTAATAAAATATCTAATCCTGTATCAAAGAAGTAAAACGGAGGACATTTAATAAGAAATGATCCTACTAATATCTGAGGTTTGGATATCCCAGAATTTAAAGTGATAGGTCTATTTGATATATCTAACCCTGTCTTGCTGGGTAAATTTTCATGATATTGTGACGGAAAACATGTAGGTTTACATAAACATGTTCCTGATCCACTATCTATGTATGCTGCAAAATATTCAGCTTTATAATCCTTATAGGTTATTCCTACGGGTATATAAATGCTGTATTGACTTGTCATTTTCTATCAATATTTATCTTTTTATCATTATAAGTGATAATTATCCGATCATGGGTTATTGAATAGGGTGAGACGGTGTCTAAGAAACTTGTTCCTAGCATTATTTCAAGAGTATCATTAGCTCCTTCATTTTCTATCAGAAGTCTTATCGGAATTTTCGTGTTAGGTGGGAATCAGTAGTTCTAATTCAATTTCAACAGCTTCATTAATTTCATGTACTTCACCATTGAAGTTTGTATATTGATAAGGATGCTGCAATTGATAGGTTGGTAGGAATCCTACAAGCCTATAAGATATGTAATTTCCGCTAGCTCCAGTATCTATTAAAACATTGCAATTTTTCATAATTCTGCCATCAAAAAATCTTCCGTTTATTTTGTAATTAGTATTTTTTATTATTTTATTATGTGTAAGATGTCGACTACTTCCG
Organism: Gardenia jasminoides; assembly: GCA_013103745.1. Classification (NCBI taxonomy): domain Eukaryota; kingdom Viridiplantae; phylum Streptophyta; class Magnoliopsida; order Gentianales; family Rubiaceae; genus Gardenia; species Gardenia jasminoides. The sequence goes on along the minus strand of CM023096.1, from coordinate 5,003,424 downwards.
ACGCTATTTCGAGTATATAATAACTTTGGTATATTTATGTTGGGTTTTTCTAACAAAGGTTTTTGACTTATGTCTAAATCAAAGTCCTCATCTAATTCAACATTTGTAATCTCCGGTGGATATATTTTACCTATATCAGAGAATAATTTTGGCAAGTCTATAAACTCAGTATTTGCAAAATTCTCAGTATGATGAGTATTTGAAAGTGCATAAGAGATCATATATGTAATAGAATATGGTCTATTTCCATTGAAAAAGAAGTCTTTTCTTTTAAAGTCTTGAATTAAAGAAAGAGTTTTGTCAAAATCTTTATCTTGCAAATTATAAGAAAGTTTTGGATATATATTAAATATCAATTTTTGATATTTAAGGTTTCCTCTAAGAACACCAAGTGTAGCTTCTTCTCTATTTTTTATTCTATTATCTACAATGGCCAAGTCTATCGGTGTATTTAACCCTTCTCTAAAAGTTGCTCTAACGATCATTTGTATGGAACCGATATGGATCCATCCTATAGTGTTTCGTACCTTTTCAGGTAGTTTATTTAATTTATCATAAATATCTTTTTTAGATATTAATGGAATCATAACTTTATTTGTGGTCAAGCTATTTTCTAAAGCTTTTTCCTTTAGATTTATTCCATAAAACATATGATGTTTTCGAATATGAAACTTTATTTTTTCTAATGCAGGGACGTTAAATCCGCTGTAAGAGTTTATTGAAAAATTACTTTTCTGTATTTTTGCTAATATTTTTCTATCTATAAGAGCTTCTTGACTATATTCTCCAAGTCTTTCAGAATGAATATCTATTATATTTGAAGTATTCTCTTCTTCTTGTTTTTGTATTTCATTCATCTTCACTGCTTATATCATATTCAGTATCAGTGTAAATAAATATACTTTCATCAGATGAAATTTCTTCCATTTCTGCAAACTTATTTATTTCAATTAATTCATTGTCATAAATTAAATTTTCAATATCATCATCAACTTCAAATCTCTTTTTATTAAATTTTTTAGGACACTGATTCGCTAAATGTCCTTTTTCCTTACAAAAATAACATTGACAGTCTGTTATATTTCTTCTTTTCTTATTCCTTCTATACATCTTTTTCCTTTTCGGAAATTTTTCTCTTTGTTTGTAATATTTAGCTTTTCGTCTTTTCATATATTTTCTTTTAAAATATTTACGCTTCTTATATCTACTTTTCATTTTATGATAGTAGTATGGAGTATCACATCCTATTTGAGTAGGCATGCTGATATTATTACAACATAGTTTTAATTGTGGCTTTAACTTGCGTGTCTTTCTAAACAATATTGATTCTTCACACCATTTACTTAATTTTTCCAAAGTATGAACTATTCTTTTTCCTAATGTATCTTTAGTTCCTGGATTATATTCTTCTCTTAATCTTTTTCCCCAAGGATCAGGGATTTTTGAGAAAAACATTTCCAAATATGTTTCTCTTTTCTTCCAATCTGTTCGATAATAATAATCTTGAAAAACACAAATATATTTATCTATTTCACACATATCACAGAGTGTTAATTTAAGCAATGCATCAGTATATTTCTGGACTGAATTTTTATCTTTAAAATAACTTCCTTCTCCAACAAATTCAAGTCGGATTAATTCAAGTGCTCTGGTTATCATTCCATTTATGTCTTGTTCTTCACCATATATTATAGATTTTGTCTCTTCAGGTAATGTTTTCCAGTAACGTGAGACACTATTTACAAGGGATTTTTCCAAGAATCCTTTTGCTTCTTCATAGCCTAATTTATTTATAGGCTAGTCTCAAACCAATTTCCCATTTATCTATTGCTTCTTCAAGATTATTCTTTACACAATCTAAATCTAAAATGTTCCAAACGGAAATATTGCTTCGGTGTAGTTCTATCTAATAAGTATAGCCTTCATTATCTAGATAGCCTTTTGTTTAGCTATGTTCATTAATGAAGAGATGAACGAATTTCCGAACCGGTCTTCTTCTTGCATATGAAGATGCGGTCTACTTGATGAAGGTATTTCATTTATATTAGGATTTTCAGATATTTCTGGTTTTATATCTGGTTTTATATTTATCATCATGTTGCCTAATCTATTACTTATCCTTTCTATTTCAGAATCAGAGAGATGAGTAAACGTATTTTCTGAATCACTCATTTTATTCTAGAAATATGTTCAGTCAAATATTCAATGGTAGTTTTATTCCTATTTTCTGTAATTTTTTCTTCTAAATTTTTCTTTTCTAATTTGTCTTTAATTATTTGAATTTCTTTCTTTAGGTCTTTATATATGTATAATATTGTTTTTTGTAATTCAAATAGGTCTTGCTCTATTTTTAAATTTCCAGGTTCTATTATTCTATAGTTATCAGTACTCATGTATGTCTTTGTACAAGATGTAAATTTCTGTTTAAAGTAATCCGTTCTAGATTTCTCTTTTCTATATCTAAGAGTATATTTAACGCTTCTAGTAATATTTCTTCAGAGGAGTATTTAATGATAAGTTGCCTAACTTTATTTATCTTTGCTTTAGCAGCCATATCAGAACTAATAAACCTTTGACATTCTAAGCAGTATTCAATTCTTTCTCCTGTATTCATGGTTGACTTAGGTGAACTTCTGGTAGTGGTCCGTGAGTTCTTTATTGACTCTTCACGTAGCTATTATTTAGCGAGATATCTTTCATTTTCAGCTTCCCTTAGGGTTCGGTATCTGTCATGGCACGTAGTAGGGTGGCAATTATTCAATGTAACATGAAGCCATCTTTCTTCATAGTATTTAATTCTGTTGTTTAATTCCTGTAGCTGATATGCATATTCTCGGACAAGAAATATCAAAGAATTACATATTTCACATTCTTCATCCATTCTAAGGAGATGGATAATACCAGTCAGAGTCATCAAATTCAGATTCGTGATTATAAAATCTAATTGGGACTGAGTAAAATTCTTCAAGATCATTTTCAAAATTATTAAAATTTTCTAAATATTCATTACGATCACTCGGCTCTGATACCATTTCGGGTGAGTGGCCCAGATTATTCAAATTCAACGATGGATCTGGGTTAATCCAATAATCTAAATGAATATTTACATGTGTGGGTGTAATTTTCATTTTTATTACTATGTCTATTTTATATTCAGCAAATTCAATTACGAAAGAAAAATTAATATTACGCATATTTTCCATAAGATTTGTATAAGTGAGTGATCATCATCTATCTTATACTTACAGCTTTATCATAATGGAAGGGTCCATCATGCTTCCTTACCTTACTCTGATTTTTGACCGACAAAGTTTCGGCTACCTCCCCGAGGACTTCTTACTTGGGCGTCTCAGCCTCCAACCACTAGGGTGACTTCCTTTTGGGGCCGCTTCAAAACTTTGCAGCACAGCCTAGTTTCGTTTCCTACCTCCAGGCGTACTCAGAAGTAAAGAAAAGATGGCAATTAATGAAAGCACCTTCATTTATTGATAGAGACTGTTTGTACAAAACAGAGATGATACACTCTTCTCTCTTATTAAGTATTCATGAGAGATATGTTAGGCGAATTTTACAAAGGTAAACCTTATAGTACTATGGGATGTGGTAGAGATTACATAGGGGACGACTAAGGTTTTCTTTCTAAGTCTGGTTCTGATTCTTCCTTCGATTGTCCCAGATGCGTCTCTTCCCGGCTTTATATAGGCTTCATTCGGATTTCAGATCCGGACTTTAACTGATTTTTTCACGGATTTGTTTCAGTTCCGCGGACTTGAATTCTTTATTTTGAATTCCGAAAATATCTTCTGACGTAAGAGCTTACGTCTTATTCCATACTTTGACAGCTGGACGAGGCTTCTTCCTCCTTTTTACTGCAGTTTGGACACGTATTGATCTTGTGCCGTCTCATCCTGCAAAGTGTCTTTATGGCCTTTTGGCTGGATCTGATGCGGCAACTTTCCAATAATTTAATTTTCCAATTTAGATAATTTAATGCAGCGTCTGGAGTCTTCCCCGCATAGGTAGTCATTATTGAAGAGAATGCTCCGTCTCCACCATAGGTTCTAAAACCTTGTTTCGGGGTATTTTCAAGATTTTGTAGGATAATCCTCATTCCAATAGCCCTGCGATAATGTATCTTATCTCCAGAAAAGTATTCATATTCCTTCCTTTGGGATAAACCTTTATTTCGAGGTCATCATATTTTAGAACTCTGATATGATGAAAGGCATCATATCTATTAGTGTCTTCAAAATCTGGACCTGCTGAAATAATTTTAAGCATAAGGATGTCCTTTGGTCCGTATGTAGGATTATTCTGATAGATATGTTTAACTCCATTCTGCACCCATTTCGGCAGTTGGGATATTTCAGGAAAATTGGGTGTAGTCATATAGATGGCATTAACTACCCCAAAATTATACCATTTTTGGATAAATGTGCTGTCGCATCCTTGAACACAATTTATCCGAGGATAAATACCTGTAAAATCCATATAATATGTATCTGTATTTTGTAGACTGTATAATTCTCTCATAAGAGAATTGTATTCAGTAACGAGCGGATGCTCATTAATAATGTTATTCAGCATAGGTAACCGCTGAGAAGTTGACTTGCGGTCATATTTTGGTTTCAAAAGAATATTTTCAGCATCTTCCTTTCCCGGTGAAGGGGGAAGATTATCATTTTCGACCCGCTTGAATAGGTCGTATAGAATTTCTTCAACCTTGTCATAAAGGCTGATAGTATTTTTGCCTTGCTCGGCATGCTTGATAAGGAGTTCGGAGACTTCCTTATTTATATCCTGAAAATTAACAATATTCATTACGTCATTGAATGACGCGTCGCAATCGAAATCTGCTCAGATAACTCTGAGACTTTATCTAGAAGGACTGTCTGCTTATTGATCTGGTCTTCCATCTCTTGTAAGAAAATCTGCAAGAGAATTCTCATCAGACTTTATCAGTTCAATATCAAATATGAATTCGGAGAGAGCCATTTGCCATCTACTTAATCTTTTATTTTGAGGCAGAGGTTTAATATTATTTCTAATAAATGCCTTTACTTGAGTATTATCAATTCTTAATTTAAATTTCTTCGGTAGTAAAAAGTAATAAAACTTGTTGCAACTCTTTACTACAGCAAGTAATTCTTTTTCATTTATATGATATCTTTTTTCTGTCTCAAAAGATTCAGGATGAATATCTACAAATTTGATTAATTTCGGTTTTAAGCTACCATACTTCTTGAGGCATCCTCTCTAATACAAGATTATCTTCATCGATGGTAGAGTTAAAAATGGTAAATTTTTACATTCTTCTTTAATCCTTTTTACTATAGCTGTATGATTTTCAGAAAATTCATATTTACTTTCTTTCTTTAATAATTTTTGTAATTCCTTTCTCTTTTCTGCTAAATTACAAATGAAGTCTGAAGCATAATTTAATACTCCTAAAAATCTTTGTAACTGTTTTTTATCTTCAAGTTTATCAGGGAATTTTTGTATTTTCTCTAATATGTGAGGCTGTAATTTTATTCCTTCATTATTTATTTCTAGCCCAAGGAATTCAATTTCTCTTTGTCCTATTTTTGCTTTTTTCTCGGATAGACCTATTCCATGTTTTAAACATAATTCAGCAAATATATTTAAATGTTCTAAATGTTCTTCTATTGAATCTGATGCAATTAAAATATCATCTACATAAACATATATAAAAGGATAATCCTTAAAGACTTTATCCATTTTTCTTTGATATATTTGAGGAGCATTTTTTAATCCAAATGGCATAACTAACCATTCGTATTGTCCTTGTGGAGTACTAAAAGCAGTATATTTAATACTATCAATGTGCATTTTAATTTGCCAAAATCCACTTTTACAATCAAATTTAGAGTATATTTTCTTTCGTCTACTCATATTTATTAGAGTTTCCTTATGTGGAAGAAAGTATCCATCAAATATAGTTTCATTATTTAGTTGTTTATAATTTACAACCATTCTAGGCTTATTCCTAACTATCTCAGCATGGTTTCTAACCATAAATGCAGGAGAAGAATGCGGAGAATTACTTTCCCTTATTAATGGAATCTCTAATAATTCTTTAAGTTGTATTTTAAATTCTTCTTTGTCAATTGGATTATATCTCATAGGTTTTACTCTAATTATTTTATTTTCATCTTTAAGTTTTATTTCTGCATAATCTTGATTTTTATTCCAAAATTTAAGAGGATTTTCTGTATAGCTTAATTGTAATCTTGCTTTTATGTCTTCTAGGGTAGTAGAAATTTGTTTAATTTGCAATTGTTTTAAATATAATTGATTTTCAAATTTTAACATTGGAGTTCCTTTAGAAAATTTGGGTTTTTCTGTGTGTCCAACATCACGCTTACGCTGAGGTTGAAATGTAAGAGGGTCCTGACGAGCATAAGCATTTTTAAGGCGTGAGACAACAATCCAATGACCACATGGAGTTTTAAAATGTATTTGAGATTGTAAAGTATCAAATAAGACTTTATGAAATAATTGAAGAAAATTATTTCCTAATAAAATATCTAATCCTGTATCAAAGAAGTAAAACGGAGGACATTTAATAAGAAATGATCCTACTAATATCTGAGGTTTGGATATCCCAGAATTTAAAGTGATAGGTCTATTTGATATATCTAACCCTGTCTTGCTGGGTAAATTTTCATGATATTGTGACGGAAAACATGTAGGTTTACATAAACATGTTCCTGATCCACTATCTATGTATGTGCAAAATATTCAGCTTTATAATCCTTATAGGTTATTCCTACGGTATATAAATGCTGTATTGACTTGTCATTTTCTATCAATATTTATCTTTTATCATTATAAGTGATAATTATCCGATCATGGGTTATTGAATAGGGTGAGACGTGTCTAAGAAACTTGTTCTAGCATTATTTCAAGAGTATCATTAGCTCCTTCATTTTCTATCAAGTCTTATCGAATTTTAGGTGTTAGGCGGAATCGAGTAGTTCTAATTCAATTTCAACAGCTTCATTAATTTCATGTACTTCACCATTGAAGTTTGTATATTGATAAGGATGCTGCAATTGATAGGTTGGTAGGAATCCTACAAGCCTATAAGATATGTAATTTCCGCTAGCTCCAGTATCTATTAAAACATTGCAATTTTTCATAATTCTGCCATCAAAAAATCTTCCGTTTATTTTGTAATTAGTATTTTTTATTATTTTATTATGTGTAAGATGTCGACTACTCCGACGCTATTTGAGTATATAATAACTTTGGTATATTTATGTTGGGTTTTTCTAACAAAGGTTTTTGACTTATGTCTAAATCAAAGTCCTCATCTAATTCAACATTTGTAATCTCCGGTGGATATATTTTACCTATATCAGAGAATAATTTTGGCAAGTCTATAAACTCAGTATTTGCAAAATTCTCAGTATGATGAGTATTTGAAAGTGCATAAGAGATCATATATGTAATAGAATATGGTCTATTTCCATTGAAAAAGAAGTCTTTTCTTTTAAAATCTTGAATTAAAGAAAGAGTTTTGTCAAAATCTTTATCTTGCAAATTGTAAGAAAGTTTTGGATATATATTAAATATCAATTTTTGATATTTAAGGTTTCCTCTAAGAACACCAAGTGTAGCTTCTTCTCTATTTTTTATTCTATTATCTACAATGGCCAAGTCTATCGGTGTATTTAACCCTTCTCTAAAAGTTGCTCTAACGATCATTTGTATGGAACCGATATGGATCCATCCTATTGTGTTTCGTACCTTTTCAGGTAGTTTATTTAATTTATCATAAATATCTTTTTTAGATATTAATGGAATCATAACTTTATTTGTGGTCAAGCTATTTTCTAAAGCTTTTTCCTTTAGATTTATTCCATAAAACATATGATGTTTTCGAATATGAAACTTTATTTTTTCTAATGCAGGGACGTTAAATCCGCTGTAAGAGTTTATTGAAAAATTACTTTTCTGTATTTTTGCTAATATTTTTCTATCTATAAGAGCTTCTTGACTATATTCTCCAAGTCTTTCAGAATGAATATCTATTATATTTGAAGTATTCTCTTCTTCTTGTTTTTGTATTTCATTCATCTTCACTGCTTATATCATATTGATCGTTGTAAATAAATATACTTTCATCAGATGAAATTTCTTCCATTTCTGCAAACTTATTTATTTCAATTAATTCATTGTCATAAATTAAATTTTCAATATCATCATCAACTTCAAATCTCTTTTTTATTAAATTTTTTTAGGACACGATTAAGCTAAATGTCCTTTTCCTTACAAAATAACATTGATCTGTTATATTTCTTCTTTTCTTATTCCTTCTATACATCTTTTCCTTTTCGAAATTTTCTCTTTGTTTGTAATATTTAGCTTTTCGTCTTTTCATATATTTTCTTTTAAAATATTTACGCTTCTTATATCTACTTTTCATTTTATGATAGTAGTATGGAGTATCACATCCTATTTGAGTAGGCATGCTGATATTATTACAACATAGTTTTAATTGTGGCTTTAACTTACGTGTCTTTCTAAACAATATTGATTCTTCACACCATTTACTTAATTTTTCCAAAGTATGAACTATTCTTTTTCCTAATGTATCTTTAGTTCCTGGATTATATTCTTCTCTTAATCTTTTTCCCCAAGGATCAGGGATTTTTGAGAAAAACATTTCCAAATATGTTTCTCTTTTCTTCCAATCTGTTCGATAATAATAATCTTGAAAAACACAAATATATTTATCTATTTCACACATATCACAGAGTGTTAATTTAAGCAATGCATCAGTATATTTCTGGACTGAATTTTTATCTTTAAAATAACTTCCTTCTCCAACAAATTCAAGTCGGATTAATTCAAGTGCTCTGGTTATCATTCCATTTATGTCTTGTTCTTCACCATATATTATGGATTTTGTCTCTTCAGGTAATGTTTTCCAGTAACGTGAGACACTATTTACAAGGGATTTTTCCAAGAATCCTTTTGCTTCTTCATAGCCTAATTTATTTATGGAAACTGCTAGTCTCAAACCAATTTCCCATTTATCTATTGCTTCTTCAGTATTCTTTACACAATCTAAATCTAAAAATGTTCCAAACGGAAATATTGCTTCAGGTGTAGTTCTATCTAATAGAGTATAGCCTTCATTATCTAGATAGCCTTTTTGTTTAGCTATGTTCATTAATGAAGAGATGAACGAATTTCCTGAACCAGGTCTTCTTCTTGCATATGAAGATGCCGGTCTACTTGATGAAGGTATTTCATTTATATTAGGATTTTCAGATATTTCTGGTTTTATATCTGGTTTTATATTTATCATCATGTTGCCTAATCTATTACTTATTCTTTCTATTTCAGAATCAGAGAGATGAGTAAACGTATTTTCTGAATCACTCATTTTATTCTAGAAATATGTTCAGTTAAATATTCAATGGTAGTTTTATTCCTATTTTCTGTAATTTTTTCTTCTGAATTTTTCTTTTCTAATTTGTCTTTAATTATTTGAAGCTCTTTCTTTAGGTCTTTATATATGTATAATATTGTTTTTTGTAATTCAAATAGGTCTTGCTCTATTTTTAAATTTCCAGGTTCTATTATTCTATAGTTATCAGTACTCATGTATGTCTTTGTACAAGATGTAAATTTCTGTTTAAAGTAATCCGTTCTAGATTTCTCTTTTCTATATCTAAGAGTATATTTAACGCTTCTAGTAATATTTCTTCAGTGGAGTATTTAATGATAAGTTGCCTAACTTTATTTATCTTTGCTTTAGCAGCCATATCAGAACTAATAAACCTTTGACATTCTAAGCAGTATTCAATTCTTTCTCCTGTATTCATGGTTGACTTAGGTGAACTTCTCGGTAGTGGTCTGTGAGTTCTTTATTGACTCTTCTGTAGCTATTATTTAGCAGATATCTTTCATTTTCAGCTTCCTTAGGGTTCGGTCTGTCATGTACGTAGTAGGGTGGCAATTATTCAATGTAACATGAAGCCATCTTTCTTCATAGTATTTAATTCTGTTGTTTAATTCATGTAGCTGATATGCATATTCTCGGACAAGAAATATCAAAGAATTACATATTTCACATTCTTCATCCATTCTAAGGAGATGGATAATACCAGTCAGAGTCATCAAATTCAGATTCGTGATTATAAAATCTAATTGGGACTGAGTAAAATTCTTCAAGTTCATTTTCAAAATTATTAAAATTTTCTAAATATTCATTACGATCACTTTCGTACCGATACCATTTGGTGAGTGGGCCCATTATTCAAATTCAACGATGGATCAGGTTAATCCAATAATCTAAATGAATATTTACATGTGTGGGTGTAATTTTCATTTTATTACTATGTCTATTTTATATTCAGCAAATTCAATTACGAAAGAAAAAATTAATATTGCATATTTTCCATAAGATTTGTATAAGTGAGTGATCATCATCTATCTTATACTTGACTTTATCATAAAAGAAGGGTCCATCATGCTTCCCTTACCTTACTCGATTTTTTGACCGACAAAGTTTCGGCTACCTCCCAGGACTTCTTACTTGCCTCACCTCCAACCACGAGGGTGACTTCCTTTTGGGGCGCTTCAAAACTTTGCAGACCTAGTTTAGTTTCCTACCTCCAGGCGTACTCGGAAGTAAAGAAAAGATGGCAATTAATGAAAGCACCTTCATTTATTGATAGAGACTGTTTGTACAAAACAGAGATGATACACTCTTCTCTCTTATTAAGTATTCATGAGAGATATGTTAGGCGAATTTTACAAAGGTAAACCTTATAGTACTATGGGATGAGGTAGAGATTACATAGGGGACGACTAAGGTTTTCTTTCTAAGTCTGGTTCTGATTCTTCCTTCGATTGTCCACGATCGTCTCTTCCGCTTTATATAGGCTTCATTCGTTCGGATCCGGACTTTAACTGATTTTTCATGGACTTGTTTCAGTTCCATGGACTTGAACTCTTTATTTTGAATTCGAAAATATCTTGACGTGGGGCTTACGTCTTATTCCATACTTTGACAGCTGGACGAGGCTTCTTCCTCCTTTTTACTGCAGTTTGGACACGTATTGATCTTGTGCCGTCTCATCCTGCAAAGTGTCTTTATGGCCTTTTGGCTGGATCTGATGCGGCAACTTTCTAATAATTTAATTTTCCAATTTAGATAATTCAATGCAGCGTCTGGAGTCTTCCCCGCATAGGTAGTCATTATTGAAGAGAATGCTCCGTCTCCACCATAGGTTCTAAAACCTTGTTTCGGGGTATTTTCAAGATTTTGTAGGATAATCCTCATTCCAATAGCCCTGCGATAATGTATCTTATCTCCAGAAAAGTATTCATATTCCTTCCTTTCGGGATAAACCTTTATTTCGAGGTCATCATATTTTAGGACTCTGATATGATGAAAGGCATCATATCTATTAGTGTCTTCAAAACTGACCTGCTGAAATAATTTTAAGCATAAGGATGTCCTTGGTCCGTATGTAGGATTATTCGATAGATATGTTTAACTCCATTCTGCACCCATTTCGTTGGGTTATTTCAGGAAAATTGGGTGTAGTCATATAGATGGCATTAACTACCCCAAAATTATACCATTTTTGGATAAATGTGCTGTCGCATCCTTGAACACAATTTATCCGAGGATAAATACCTGTAAAATCCATATAATATGTATCTGTATTTTGTAGACTGTATAATTCTCTCATAAGAGAATTGTATTCAGTAACGAGCGGATGCTCATTAATAATGTTATTCACATAGGTAACCGCCGAAGTTGACTTGGTCATATTTTGGTTTCAAAAGAATATTTTCAGCATCTTCCTTTCCGTTGAAGGGGAAGATTATCATTTTCGACCGCTTGAATAGGTGGTATAGAATTTCTTCAACCTTGTCATAAAGGCTGATAGTATTTTTGCCTTGCTCGGCATGCTTGATAAGGAGTTCGGAGACTTCCTTATTTATATCCTGAAAATTAACAATATTCATTACGTCATTGAATGACGCTCAGAATCGAGAAATCGCTCGGATAACTCGAGACTTTATCTAGAAGGTATGCGCTTATTGATCTGGTCTTCCATCTCTTGTAAGAAAATCTGCAAGAGAATTCTCATCAGACTTTATCAGTTCAATATCAAATATGAATTCGCACCGGAAACAACCCCGACAAAATTACAACTCTGAAAATGGGCCTTTTCAGTTTTTAAATTACTTTCTCACAAGCGCTTAGTCTTCTGCATTAGGCCCATTACCGGACACTGGCGGTGGGGAGTGCTTTAAAGTTTAAAATACTGTCACACGTGTAAAGGTTTGATTGGAAATTCTAATAGATGCATTTGAATACACAAATTATTTTAAACACTATTTTACTTATATTATAAACATATTTCTTAGTAATTTTTTAAATATTTCTGATCACTTTTTTATCTAAACATATCACATTATAATAAAATACTACAATAATTATTTCAAATAATCTCCTATCTAGAGATACTGCATATAGAGGAAAGAAGCATCACTAAATAATAGTAATGCAATGATTTTAGTGCCAGAACTCAAATCTTGATACAGTAGCAAAATTTGATTCGATTGCTAAATTTGTTCAAGTTAAGATTGCACTTATATTTACAAAGGGTCATCTCCACTTTTTCCTTTTGGAACAAAAGTTGTTGTGGACTAAAATTTCAACTATGACAAATATCATTTGCCGTAGTAACGAGTCATACATTTTGACTCACCATTAGTGCAAAACACTTGAACCACCCTTTGAAACCATGATTCTAATGTCTATGGGAAGAATTTGTGTTAAAATGAAAAAGACAAAGAGAAAGTGGTAGTAATTCTAGTCATCACTCTCTGAAACGTTAAAGCATTTTTTCTTAAGAAGGCTTCAAAGAAACAATTAGAGCTGAATCAATTATATGGAATTCAAGGCTTTTTCTCCGGCCTCATTTTCCAATTCAGCATTTTAATTAATTAGGTTCAAATCTTAACATATTTAGACACGTTTGATAACTAAAAGTAGAATATCTTAATTAATTAAAAGGCATTGAATTTTCTAAACAAAACTTATTATAAAAAATAATTGATAAACTATTCACTCATCACTTAATATAAAATATGTTCAAATGTACTAGATTTCATAGTTCAAATTTTAGTTTTATCAAATGTATCTTAAGTTTACTAGCAATTCACAGAATTACTCCCTACTAAACTCTGAAGTCACATAATAAATTTCTTAAAGCATAAAGTTCGACAGGAGACGCAAGCTATCAAGCTATACAAATCTCCTTCAATATTGAAATCCAAAATGTACCAGCAAATCCTAACCCATTTTCATTCTAGTTGTGTTCTATCTGCTGCCCCAGTTGTCATATTAATTGAACATGTTATCCTATGTTGTATTATTCTTATTATTTATTTTGTTCCCAATTGTGGGCGTTGCCCTATGATGTATGACATTCAACAGTAGCTAAAAGAACAATAACATGGATATATGACACACCAAAAATAATAATAATAATAATACAAGTATGGTTCAAAATTTTTACAATTAATAATATAAAAGAAACTTCTCAGGTAAGTTGGACAGAAATCAGAGGGTGGTAGCTGGAACATATGGGATCATTCTTTTATTGTTTTGCAAGAAGGAAGAAATATGCAATTTGCAAAATGCCTAACAAAATAGGAACTGCAATTCATAAATTCTCTCTTTAATTTTGTATAATGGGAGTAATGTGCATTATATCCATTCGTTTACGTCCATGTAAGATTCCATGTTGGCCAAGCCAAAAGACAAAACGATTCCATGTTATGTTCTTACACTATGCTTAATTTTGCACTGACATTGTTGTGTTCTTACACTATGCTTTGTTTCAATTGCTCTCTTTGGATTGAAGATATTTTCAAAATTTTAATCCAATATTACTTATCATTACATTTTCTTAATGGGGGGTGGAATGGGTTGGGCTGTTTGAGGGGAGGGAGTGTAAGTGAGAGGTCCCGGGTTCGAGACCTCCCACTCACACTAAAAAAAAAAAATTTCTTAATGTAATATATGCGAGATAATAGAATTGAAATACAAGACTTATTATTGAAACTATTAAGTTCCTACCTAAATAGATATTTGTATGCTTGACAACTTGAAGGACTAAATTGCCAACACTAACACGAAAAGGAAAAAGAAATCATCAGCACCAGTTTATTATTGCAAATTATTGTAATTTTCTTAAAAGAAAGTAGAGTGTATTAACTACTCCCTCCATTCTTATATAAGTGTCTTGAATAACTGAATCTCTTAGATTAAAAAAGCTAGTTAGTTTCTAAAATTCAGTAAAAATTTTATCTGAATTGTCAAAACTCTTCACATTTCCAATTGCTTTTATGTTTAATGCTATAAACACTGCATTTAATTTTAAGGGTAATTTTAAAAAGAAGTTTATAAATATTTTCTTGATGTGATAAAATGATAGATAAAAAGGAACATGAATTTGGGATACATATATAGAAACGGAGGGAATATTAACCATCTTCTTCACAAATTCCAAAAAACACTTATTCCCACAGTCTAGTTATGATATCCAAATGTCTACTGTATCATTCTCATTCTATTTTAACCATATTTAAATGTCTCGTCTGAAATCATAGCCATATTTCTTACCCTGTGTTAAATTTTCCTTCCACTTTACCACAAAATTGCATAAAGACCTAGAAATCAACAATCCAAAAATTAACTTCTCCCTCCCTCCCACTTTGATAGTCTCGTTTTCTTTTTTTGCCTGTCCCAAATTACAGTCCACTTTCCATTGAGAATGTTAGTTAGCTTTTAATTTTTCTAAAATGCCCTTATTTACTATAGTTTGTTAATAAATATAACTACCCTATTTAATGTAGTTAACTTTTCCAAAAGCATATTGGTAATATAAAAAGCCATGTTTTATTATCCTTCCAAACTTATTTATATCAATAGAGGAATACTAAAAGTCATCCAACATCTTAGCAGAGTGATTAGAGATGAAAGAGGGATATGGTTAAAAGGTTTCTGTGTTAACCTTGGTAATTCATCCAACATCTTAGCAGAGTTATGGGGAATACTCTATGGGCTGCAACTGGCATGGGAGAGTGGGTACCGGAAGGTGCTAATTGAGTCGGACTCCTTGGTTGGGATTAAGTTAATAGAGGATGGTGCACCAGACAGCCCCCATCTTAATATCTTAGGCCTAATAAGGAATTGGATGGAGAAGAGCTGGAATTGCACACTGTGCCACGTCTGGAGAGAAGTCAATAGAAGTGCCGATAGACTCGCTAGGTGGAGCCATGAGCTGAGGCTAGGACTCTCAGTTTTTGAAAAAGCACCCCAGATAGTTAAAGAGGTTTTAAATGAGGATGTTAAGGAGGTCTCATTCCCACGTCTGATTACTGTGTAACTGGCCAGTAGGCCTCTAATGTACCCAAAAAAGTCATCATTTTCTAACTTTATGTAAGGATATAATAGGAAAGTACTCTCCTAAATTTAGTCTACCAATAAATCTACCCAATTTTTCTTAATCTGTGTGGAAAAACACATGGGACTATCAAATGGGACGGAGAGAGTGCTAAACAATGAATTACTAAATAAATATGGATTCCATTTTTAGACATTGTAATGTGAATTGAATACCAGATATATGCATACACGCACACAAAATATGTGTGTGTGTGTGTGTAAGTAGAGTAGTTACACTAACCTTTCCTTTAGATTTTGCTAAAGTTAGGGACATTTCATCTTAATTTCAAAATAATAGGATCCTTACATCTTAATTTCAAAATAATACGAACCTCCCCTACAAAAAATGCCTTTACAATGACATAACTAGTTATTTTCAAAAAAAAATTAAGAAAATAAGATAGAGCTAGTTTTTTTCCTTCAATATTTATAGTTGAAAAAACTATATATATATAGCAATAAAATTTGGCCCGCCACTTTTTATTTTAGATTAAGTGCTCGTATTTCCCAAAGTAATCACAAAATCTCTTTCCATATCAACTTTTCATTGAGTTGAAAGCTATTATAATTGTTGGCTGGATGGAAAGCATTCACAAGGGTGGTTCATAAAATTTTAAAAAACCAACAGGGTAGGTCCATAAATTTCGTAGAAGCTAGGGGGAGGTACGTAAAAATTGCCTACCATCCCAAACTGACTCCAGTCTCTCAACAACCGGAAATGTAAGTAAGATATCAGTTAGGGACCAAGACTTGAATACTTGACCAAGAAATTACATATTCACATGCCTCGTTGCTAGAAATATAGAAACCAAATCTAGCACATGGTGAAAGCCTAAATTCTGCCTTGATGGCAGTCACTCAAGAAAATCAAACATAGAAGAGCAAAAACTATCCCCCCCCCCCCAAAAAAAAAACCCAAAAAGAATTGCTCGGATATGAGATATATGACATTTCACGTGATATTCGAATCTTGCAATTATTTTAGAACTAGTTATCTACCTAGGTATTTGCACATGCGTTTTAGTATTTGTTAAGAAGTTTTTTGATCGAATACTAACAAAAAAGAACTAAGATACAAATTTTATTTAATTCAAAATGTCAAATATAAGACTAAACTAAACCTAAAAAGAATAAGAATAGTCAGTTCAAGACTTGTAACTTAGAAGGGATAAAAGTAGTTTTTATTTTCATTTTTTTATTTATAATACATATATGACATTTCACGGGCTGTACGAGCTCACAAAATAAAAATTTAGGCTCTTGCAATTATTTTTACAATAAATGCCTCTGCTTTACGCCAATCATTGCTTATTTTGTACATCGTGGTAATGGATCCTTCTTGGCAGTTGTTTCTACTCTAATCCCATTCAAGCTAGAACAAATATTGATAAACTGAATCAGCGAATGCATTCAAGTCCTAAAGTCCCTCGCCTAGTCTAATCTACCTATGCTTTCAAGAATTGGCATTTCACATATACCACTATTCTTTAATTCTTCTTGCTTCCTTTTCTTGCTCTTTCTTTTTTTTTTCCTCCCTTTTTGGACTTTCAATTAACTAGAGTACCATTCTCATCCTATTTTGCTTAAACTTAATTTCTTTTTCCTTAGTTAAGATTCCTTGCCCTATTTTTGTTCCTTTACACTCTTCCTAGTCCATGGTACTTTTCCTTGCAATTGACAACACCGAGTCGCATGAAGTGTTTGAAATCAACACTTCCTATCAATAGGTGAAACAATCTTTAGTCTAACAAGAAACAGATAATTTACTCAATCAATTCCATGTTTGGACATGTGTGCATATGAGTTGACTATTAGCTAGCAAAACTTCCTAGTGAAACTAGGCTTCGTCTGGCAAGAAACAGATGAATATTAACTACTCAATCAGTTTGGATTCAAATTTTGGACATGAATGAACATGGATTGAGTATAGAAAAACTTCCTATAACTGTACAGTGAAACTAACTTTAGTCTCACAAGAAACAGATGATTAACTACCCTATGACTGTAGATTCCATCGTTTTAGACGTGTGAAAGTAAGTTGAATACTGGCTAGCAAAATTACTTAAGTATTAATATACTGGACATCAAAGATATTAGTTGAATGAATGCTAGCAACACATAAGGTGCTACGAGCTGGCCAAAATTTTTATAATACTGAACTATTTGAGGATTAGGAAACAGATGAGAAATGAAATTTGATGATTGAAATTTAGATGCTATTAAAATGTTAAAAGTTGCCAATGGTTTAAAGTTATATCTGTTCGATAATCAATTGATTTAAAAACTGAATATCATACCATTACATTCAAAATTCACTATAATTTAACCTGAATAGTTTGATTTTATTCTCTTTTTTCCTTTAAAATATCAAATATTACTTCAAAATTTGGATAGATAATTGGACATAGAAACCATGTGTAGGTGTTTTAGGTAGGGTAACACGGGTACGGAATTTTGACCCTAACCTATCGGAATTGAAAAAGGGTCGGGTTAGGGTACCCGACCCTAACTTTCAAATTTTTTTATTTTTTTATTTTTTTACCCTAACTTTCAATTTATTATTGATAAATGACCACATTTTATTAAAGATTTAACAGTCTAAAACCAATTCATTTCAAAAATCCAAGATCCAACACATTTCATCAAAGATTTAACAATTCAAAATCAACACATCAATATTCTATCACACATTTCATCCAACAATCAAACCAGTCTCTCAACTCTCAAGTATCCAATACAAATTAAAGTTACAATATCTAATAGACAAAATAAAGTTTCATTACATTTTTTAATACAATTTAAGCTAAAAAGTTTTGATTGTAGGTGCTTAATTACAGAGAAAAAGTCAAACAACCACACCAACCTAGTATATACTACCACTACTACTAGTCTATAAAAATGAATTGCTAATATGATAATTTTAAAAAATAAAAATATCCCTGAAACCAATAGCAATAACAAAATTATGAGTTAACCCCCAAGTAGAGAATAGTAGAGGATAAATTACCTTAAGCAACATTTTCTTGGTACACTTGATAGAAAAGTTGAAGAAATAGGAGGATAATAGGTTGAACTTTTACTAGAATTTCAACGGTGGTCATTGGTCGATATTTTGGAGAGAAAAATGTGGAGGTTTGGAGTTGGAGGAGTGAAGATAAGAATCGAATGTACTACTCTTGGGTGTTCAATTAGGGTTAAAACTTAAAACATATTAAATAATATATTGACCTAATTTTTTAATATTTATACAATATACCTACAATTGGGGTAGGGTACCCTTGGTTTTATTTTTCTGACCCATTGCATTGAGATTTTGCAGACCCTAATATGATCCGATGAGAAAAATCGGATCTGTACTAAATTTCGATCGGGTTTTGGTGGGTTTTTTGCCCACCCCTAGTTTTAGGAATATTGTAGGCGCGTTTGAAATAGATAGAGAGAATAGCTTTCATGTTAGGGACAAGTTTTTTAATCCCCCGGTTCCATTTTGATAGTCCTAGGTTTTTTTTTTTTTTCCATGCAAATTAAGAAAAAGTGGTTAACTTTGTTGGAAGAATAAATTTCGGTTACTACTTTTTAAAATATCCTTACATTAAATGAAGTATGACTAATCATAGCCTTACATTAATTATTCATGGAAAGTTGAAATGACAGGCAAGAAATTTTAAGATGATGACTTTTTATTCCCCTATTTGATATACATAAGCTTGGAAGGATTGTGCAGATTTTCATGGCAAACGATATTGCCAGAGCAATTATCTTCTTGTCAGAGCACATTTTACTCAAATATCATGACTACCCTCAATCATTCGATCTTATATACGTTCATTGATTTTTCTAAGATTCATTATGCATTAATTACTCCTATTTTCTCTCTCTAATTAAATATTTTCTACTAAGATCTCTCACTTTTCTTTCTATTATTCTCATTTCTCTCTTTCTCACTCACACACACTAATAGATCTACTATTTTATAATTAAATAATGTAGTTTTTACCTTAATCTTTTCTTGTATCTTTTTAGTTCTATACCCTCTTGCTTTTTTTTTTTTCAATTTTGAAAATTTTTTATTCATTTATTTATTTTTCACAAACAGAACTTCATTAGCTCCAACAAATTTTAGTTTAAAATAATTATTATTATGATGTTATTGTAACTCAATGCTTAACATAAAATTTGTTTGACATGCAATATATATTTGTCTTTGAAATTTGCTTGTTTATCATGCCTTTATGCAACTAATACTATTAAAATTTTACCATCTTTTCTTGTTTTATGCTTGTCATGTAAGTCTTGACTTTTATTATTTATCAAGTACTCATATTTATCATGTAAGACTTGATTTATATCACGTATTCATATTCTCTAGTAATTAAATGAAAGTAAATTTAAATTATATTACGTTGTATATCCCATGAATAGTGAAAATAAAGTAAGGCTATTTTTTAGAATTATTTTCATTTTAAACTTTTATTTATTTTGACTTAAATTGTGTTGTGTTTGAAAAAAGAACCTTTTGAGTAAAATTATCAAAATAAAAAAAGAGCATGTAGAATTATTATACAAGAAATAATTTATACTAAGAACAATTTAACAAATCATGAAAATAATTGATGAATTAATGTGTATGTGTGAGAGAGAGAGAGAGAGAGAGAGAGAGCAATGTGAATAAGTAAATAGGAAAAAAACTATAATTGGAGAGAGAAGAAGGGGAGTAATTGATGTTTAATGAATCTAAAAAATCAAGAAGAATATATGGAATTGAATGATTAAGGGTAACTTTGGTATTTGAGAAAAAATTACTTTGACAGAACATTATTGTTCTGGCAATATTGCCGCCGGAATTTTCATATACCAATATGTTTTGAAAAAGTTAACTGTATTAAATAGGGCAGGTTGTACTCAATAACAATGTATATTAAATAAGTTAACATTAAATAAGAGTATTTTAGGAAAGTTAAAACTTAACTACATTCTTCATCAGGAAAGTGGACTATAATTTGGGACAAACGAAAAAGGCGTTACATACATCTCATTGTAAAAAGTGTTACATTAATTATTCCATATAATATTTCAAATAACCTCCTATCCAAATACACTATAAATGTGTTCCAACTTTACTTCATTTTGGATGCACACTTTGAAAATTATTCCTCCATCTCATGAAGATAAACTTGTTTTTGTATTTGTCTTAAATCATAACTTATTTCTTTTTCAAAATAATAGTTGATGTAGCAGTTGCATGATGTGCTCATATTTAATGTACAGTTTTTTTTACTAACAAAAACATGAGTCATCTAGTACTCTCTGTCCTATAAAAATAGGTTACTTTTATTTTTTACATAGATTAAGGATTCTAGTCAATATAGTTAAGGCAATTATATTTACTTTTGACTTTCCTCATATACCTTCCTTTAAGACTGGATAACTCATTGAAATTAAATGATTTATATTACTCAATCATTCTCAAAACTTATTATTTAGTTTCTCAATGGTAGACTCAACCTAATCAAAGTTAAATACTTGAATAAAATAAATAAAAAATGAAAGTACTGACAAAAATGTACATCAAATGTGGACATGTTATTAAATAGACAAGATAACTACTCTTTACAAAAGGAAATAAGTTTCTAATTTAGGATAAATAGAAAAGGGAAGTGAGCTATTTTTATGGGGCAGGGAACATTAAAGCTCTATTTCTTTGATAAGCAAGTCATGTAAGAAAATATGTTGTGAGAAAAGTGAAGTGAAATAAGATAAAGAAAAAGAAAATTAACTTTCCCACATGTATTTGGTTAACAAGAAAACGATGCAAGAAAATACAAATTCTTATGTTTGTTTAACCAAAGCAGAAAAATTATTGTGTTCACTAATAGAAAATATTCGATATTGAACTTCTTCATTTTGGTATTATATATACACACACACACACACATATATATATATATATATGTGTGTGTGTATGTGTATAATGTGTGTACAAGTTATTTCAATATATATATATATAGATATAAAAACGGAGCATAAAAATGTAAAAGGAAAAAATAGTAATGTCATATGAATTTAATAAATTATTAAAGAATAAAATGTCTAACTACAATCTGGTTGTCTGAATTATGAATTTTAATATATTCTGATTTATGCAGATGTTTAGAATGGAGGAAATAGTTTAGAAAGAAAGGAATTGTAAAAGAAATCTAATTAGTTGAAACTTTCCTGTAACTTGCCTTCCTACCAATTTTAGCAGGAAATTTTTTACTGGAAAATGAGCAGTTAGGGGAGAATTTTATGTGGTGGGTCTCATAATTTTCCTGAAAAATAAATGCTCAGAATTTGTAAGAAAGTTGTTTTCATTCACTTTCCTTCCCTTATCCTGGTAAACAAACACTATCTAAAGAGTGATAAATTCAAGTATGATTTAATAACATGAGCCAATTCTTAAATGGAATAATTTGGGTCATCTTACATTAATAGACTGGAAAATAAGGAAAGTACTAACTAAAAACAAATGCTTTAACTATATTAACTTACCCTTCATCATCTCCGTAAGAATGGATGTAGGTTTATTTTTATAAGACTTAGGATAATTGGCTTATTGTGTAGCAATCGAAGTAGTCCTATCTTTGCACTTCTTCATCTGTGTAAGAATGGAAGCATGAAAGTAGGCTTATTTTTATGAGATCTAAGAAGTAATATGACAATATTTTACTGAAAACACCTATAGAAAAAAACCCAGAATCAAAGCCTAAGGCCACGTTTGATAACACAATTCAGCACTTAAATTTAATGGATTCAAATCTTAATACGTTCAGACCGTTTGATAACCGAAAATAGAACATCTGAATGAATTAAGTGGCACTGAATTTTCTAGGCAAAACTTGCTCCCAAAAATAAGTGATAAGCTATTCACTTATCACTGAATGTAATATACATTCAAATGTATTAGATTTAGCACTTAACAATTCAATCACTTAATGTATTCAGACTTTAGATTTCAAATTTCAGACTTCAGTTTTATCAAACGCACCCTAAGTTTCTTAACTTCTTGCTAAATGCAAGAAATATAAAACACAAAACATAGATTGGGTTCTAAAACTTTGTCTAAATTGGGTTCTTTTTGTATTTTTTTTCCCATTACAGGGCTTTTCACGTAATGTATAAGCCTATAAGAGGAAATTTTAGAAACTTGCATTTTTTTTTCCAGCAAGTACATTTGCTTAGAATAACTTGTGACGCATTTTATACATTGTGCTAAGTAATCTCCCTGAGAAATGGTTTCTTACCCGTAAAAATGTAGGACCATTTAGTAATGTTTATGTTTCGTGTTCGTAATTTTTGCTTGTAAAATTTAATAAACAAAAACACAAAACAATGTTTAATAAAATTGTTTGCGATATATATATGTATCTATGTATATATGTCTATGTATTTATGTATGTATGTATATATGTATGTATATATCTGTGCATATGTATGCACGTATGTATGTATATATGTATGCATGCGTGTGTGTGTAGAGAGAGGGGTGTTTATGTGAAAGGACTTGTTTTTGAAATGCCAAAATTATTTTCAACCGTTTACAAGTCAAGTACGATAAAAAAAATTAATAAATCAAGAGTGTATGTTATTTATTCTTATTTACACTCTTCCACTATTATGCATCCCATATTATCACATCACACCTACGCAATTCGGCCACACACAGTCTAGACAAGCCAGTCTTAACCCGACCTTAGGCATATTATTTGAGTTCAATTAGTTAGGTTTTGACAAGTTCAAACAAAACTCAATGAATAAATCCTAATTTTGAGTCCGAATTTGACTTGTCCAAAGTCCACGTATATGGCCTAATCTCGGTCCTTTTGATTAATATAGGCTTTGGAGCGAGATCATGCTAGCTCTTTTTTTTTTTTTTAAGTGGGAGGTTTCGAATTTGAAATCTCTCACTTACACACTCTCTTCTCATACTACTCAACCCACCTCCTTTCCTAACTGAGGTTGAGCCAGCTTGAATTCTTTTATAAACATATTTTTAGGTTTTAAAATGCTTTTCATGTTTATGTAAATAGAAGAAAAATATAAATATTTATAGTTATCATGAATAAAAGATGTAATGCATTGAAGTTCATTTACTCTTTACAAACACTTAACTATTTCATAAGAATTCCATTAATGTTGAAATTAACATGTACAATCACATAAAAATTATTCGTATGTGATGTTTATAACTTTACCGGACCTTATTTGGGTTAAGCCTAGTGCTAAAAGACAGACCAAATTGCTTGATACTCAAATCAAGCTCAGTTCGATAAGAGCTTCTTCTAGTCTTGTTCACCAACCAATCAAACCAAACCTGAACAACAATTTATGCTTGATAAACTGTCAAATTCGGCTCGAACTTGGTTCAATTAGCATATAAGTGAAATTTACATGTAAAAAAGTTCAAGGAACTTGAGTTCGACTTGATAAAAGTTCGTTCAACCTTAACTTGAGAAGTAAACACGCCATATTTGAATAAAATTTTAAACTGATCAAAATAGTCTAACAAGTTTGAATATTATGTTCATTTTGTTCAAACTTATTTATATCCCTAACTGAGCCTAATTTGGCCCAAACATAGACTGTTGTTAATTGGGCTCTAACTTTGAGCCCACTTACCCCAACCCTAATTCAAGGAAAAGCCCTAGTTTGGAGAGGTCAAAAGGGAGAACTTGTACCAGTACGGCTCCATTGACTATTCTATTTAACCTACTTCAAAATCCCCCATCAAACACAATGTACGTCGTATTTGGCATATTTTTCAGACAGCAAATATTGGTAAACATACTTAACTTTACAAATGTTGCCAAACATATTTATTTTCACTTTTTTTAAATAATGTTGTGAATCAAACACGTTTTTATTCTGCATTTTTCTTAAAACTAATATAAGTGTTTTGTTTCAAATATAGCAACAGATGAAAATGGAAAAACAAAAGGTTTCTTTTTTGGCAATGGAAAAATAGAAGTTACTAAACGGCCATAATAATTTTGAGTTGGATGAATTAGAAAATTCATTACAGTCCTAATATTCCTAACCTAGTTGATCTACCCAAACTGTTAAGTTACGGCAGGTGGTAATTTACATAGACCACTACCTACATAAGTTATCATGTCTGATTAACTAAAAGAAAAATTCTAGGCCAAATGCTATATGACTTAAGCAATAAAAACAAACTAAAAGTTGTCCCACCTCTTTAATTTTAGGAATTCCTATATTTTTATCTAATTAAGTAAGAGGATATATCATGAAAATGCATTTACCTAATTCAGTACTTAAATTTAATGAACTAATATTAATATGTTCATACGTGTTTGATAACAAAAAATAAACCTTCTTAATTAATTGAGTGGGTCTAAATTGTGTAGATAAAATTTACTTCCAAAAATAAGTTATAAACTATTCACCTATCACTTCATGCATAATATGCTCAAATGTTAGGATTTCAATATTTACAATATAATAACTTAATGGATTCAAATTTCAAATTTCAGTTTAATCAAACGCACACTTAAAATTAATGGTTTCAGATCTGAATATGTTTAGGTGTGTTTGATAACTAAAAATATAACATCTGAATTAATTAAGTGGCACTTAATTTTTTAGACAAAATTTACTCTAAAAAATAAGTGATAAGATATTCACTTATCATTTAGGGTTCCTAGAAGTTTGAAAACTAAAATTTGAAATTTAAAATCTTAAATTTAAATCCATTACTTATAAATTGTCAAATATTAAATTGGATACATTTGAGTATATATCATATTAAATGATAAGTTAATAGTTTGTCAATTATTTTTTGGAGCAAGTTTTACTTAGAAAATTTAGTGACACTTAATTAATTCAGATTTTCTATTTTTAGTTATCAAACACATTTGAACATATTAAGATTTGTATCTATTAAATTTAAGTATTGAATTGGATTATCAAAGAGGGTCTTAATGTGATATACACTCAAATATATCAAATTTAGGTCTTGTTTGATAACTTTGTTTAATGTTGAAAATCAATTTATTCAGAATTTTTTGAATTCGGCATGTTTGGAAATAGAAATGCCTTACCACTTAATGTATTAAGCACTGCTTAATTTATGTACAAAATTTTAAGTGAAAATTTTTCACTGAATCTTCTAAATTAACTACAAATATTATTTGTCTTACACACATAATACACTTTAATACTGTTTTTGCACATTGTACATATTTATTTTCTTTATATTCAACACACGTATACACACACGCATATAGACACACTCTCTTACACATAAATGCATACACTTGAATACTACATCTAAATTATTTTATTATTTTCTCTCACACACACATATATTTTTTTTAACTAAATGCAAAAATAAAGGCAAGCTTTTTTTTAAGATAAAAAATAATATTTGTGCGATGTTTCAATTCACCATTATAATAACTTAGTTATCAAACAAATATAATTTAATCAATTTAATTAGTGTAATACTTTCAACACTTAATTTTAATAATTTAGAATTCAAAGTTTAGTTCTATCAAATGGACCCTTAGTACTTAACAATTAGTAACTTAATAATTCATATGTAATCCACCGATCATGGGTTTGAGTCATCAAAAGGGGTAAAAGGGGAACCACTATTGATCCTCTTTAAAAAATGAGGAGGGAAAAAAAATTTAATAGATTTAGATTTCAGGTTTCAGATTTTAGTTTCTAGAATTTCAATTTTATCAAACACACTCTTAAGTGATATACAACTTAAGCGATAAAAACAAAATAAACGATGGTCCACCTTCTTGATTTTAGAGATTTTCGTACTTGTATCTATGGCTTAAGAATGTTGTGATGCTTTCTATAGGTGAACTCTAACTAAAATAAGAATTCACTCACTATGATGCCTTATTATTTCGCCAAGCAGACAACCATTTTTGTCCTGTTTGATTTACCAACATAAATTTTCTTTTTTTTTTATACAGATTAATCTTTTACACATTGATAGTGTATGCACTATCACCATTTAATATATGACAACTCATATGAATTTAAATATAAAATCCATATTTTGCTCATATGTTATACATCCAATCATGATAATGTATACACTATCAGTGTATATAAAATAAACGTTTTTTTATACATATGATATGTATTTAGACCTATCAATAAGTTACTTGCTTTCAACTTGACAAGAGCTCGTTCAAACTCGGGCTTCGATGATAATCATTCAATGGGCTTAGCTAAAATTTGAACTTGGCCTCTCCCAAAAACTTAATCGGGCCAAGTCGTTATTCTTATAAATTAGCCCGGTCCTATTGAGAGTCTTATAAAATCCAATACTTCACACCATAAATACCACCTGAATAAAATATTTACACTAGGTGTCCAGATTCTTCCCCATCTGTATTTTCCCCTGCCTCTCCTTCCACCTCCCAAACACTAAACTAAAACAAAAGATATTTTTGGGGCAAATCAACAAATTTCAGGGAGAATTGAGGGTCTTCATCTGCTGTCCTCTTCTTGAGCTCTCCTCCCAAAAATTTCACCTTTTCATTTTTCTTCTTTTTGGCCTTTCCCGCTATATTTTTCCCTCTTTCTCCGTCTGAAAATCTCGAAATGTTCATCTACTCATAAAACCTGGCTACAGCTTTCCCATTAATTTCATTTCCATCTTCCAAACCCTAGTTTTGGATTGTAAGTTTTCTGTCCTATTCTCTCTCTTACAAACAAACACACACACACACACAAAAGCACTGCAAGTGTGTGTTTTGGGTTTTCATGCCTTTTGTTTGCTTAGAACAATTTTTCTTGTGGGATTTAGTTGTTGAAGTGTATATGGGTTTTCGCAGTTTGGCAGTGTGGGAAATGGGTTTCAGTTTTTTCCCACTATCTAGGGTTTTATCTGTTGGAACTTTCAAATTTTTTATTCTCTGTTTTATTTATTACAAACATGGTTCTTTGCCATCAAGTTTGCTGCCTCGAGACTTTTGAGAATCTGTTTGGGGTTTGAAGTTATTATTTTGCACTTTCTCACTCAGGCTTTTTATGTTTGAAGATTTGGTTAGTTTGGTCAGTGGCTTGATGGTGAGGCTGGTTTCTGAGAAATGGAATTTTTGTAGTTGTTGATGCTGAAAAGAGTAGAAAATTGAAACTTATTGCATTGTGAAATGCCTGATTCCAATAAAATCCAGGATGTAAATAGTTGCTATTCCAAATATTAGGTATTTTACATTCTTTTTCGGATTTTTGAAGATTTGTGGTTTTCGGGTAGGTGGATAGTAGAAAAAGAGAAAGAGGGGGGGGGGTGCCCAATGTTTGCCTTTTGTGTCAATATGGCTGTTTTTCTGGTTGCTGAAGCAGGCAAATTCAAATCTGTTGCGTGATGGACAGTCATTTGAGATGCTATATGATGTGGATTAGATGATGAGAAGTGATGCGTGGCATTGACTGACTTTTACTTGTTTTGCAAAATTGTAATAACTTAGGTGTCTGTTAGGTAGGCTGTGGATGCTATAAGTTCATAAATATAGGTGCTGGTTACGCTAAGGACTGATAAAAGTGGTATATTATTACGTAAGCCACATTAAACATTTTAGGATAGATGATGAAGAAAGAGAAGGAAAGCCTGGCATAAGCACTAAGAAGAGAGTGTAAATTGATGGGTGAAACTAGTGTTGTATGCAATAGCATATAAATACCACCTGAAAAAATGACCTTGGATGAAGTGTGTAATCTTGCCAAGCTTGAAGAATGTGTTCAACCCCCTGTTATTTTCCAATTTCTAATTTGGTTTGCATAGCAGTTCACAAGTCATTGAATTAGCATGCTGATTTGGGGCATACTTGGCAAAAACTAAACACGGTACTGAGGATTCTGTGCTGTCATTGTGTTGAAATGAGGGCCTTGACAAGGCTAAATGGCATGGTCTAGCAGGTCAAGTCCAATTATGGACATGTTTGGAGATATTTTAGCTGCATAAAAGTCTCAGAAGTATGATACCCTCCTATATACATTTGATAATGCTGTCACACGGGACTGGGTTTAATGACTTTCAAAAGTTAACTTGCATTTTATGTTGTCAGAGAGAATTTGTTTACTTTTTACCAGTCAAGTAAGCCTTCCTAATTAATTATGATGACTACTGCTTGTGAGAAGACATTTCTTTATTTTTCTCAAACATCTCTAATCCAAGTTACCAATTATGCTCTAAACAAATAAAATGTCAGCCATTATGCTGCATGATTTGCCTTGCTTTCTTGCTCTCTTGCTTTCTTAAATGTACAAATTAATACACATTCTGATAATCCCTTAGCCAAGTGGTATGTCAGTCTTTTTAATGCACTGTAAGAGATGTATTAGTTGTCTATCCAATTTGAGTTCATCCCAATGTGGCAAAACAGTTTAATTGCTGGAATGGGGTGCTTGTTTTCCTGAATAGTTGCTTGTGCTCACTGAAAGGAATGAAAACATGTAGGTTGATGTTTCTTTAATCTGAAATGCAATCTTTGCAGATTCAACTCCATTATCATTAGTTGATGGATAATTGAGGCTTCTTGCTAATTTTGAATTGCTGTAACAACTGGTTAGTTACCTGTGTTCCCTTGTTAGTGCAGGTCTTAAATTGTGTTGCACTTGTACAATCTGTTGTTGGATCATATGTTCTGCAAGGGTTGGGGTTTTCAGATGGATATGCCCAGATTGCTGGGTGGAGCTTGCATTTAGTTGATCCACTTTCAGGTAGTAAGATAAATGTTGATCTGCTTTTCGTTAATTTGTAAATGTTTGATTTTATTGTATCATATTTTGGTTGTAGGAGAAATATTTTTAACTTTCTTTTCATTGTTTGGTTTATTTTTCCTGCTTATAGTTTAGTTTGAGAATGTTCTTAACTGGGATCTACTTGGTTGTGCAGATGCAAGGTGTAGTTCTTTCTTTCTTTTGGGTGCTCTAGAAGAAAAAGAAAGAAAGTGATTTGTTTGCTTTATGTGGTCTGTTTAATGGGTGGAGTGTAAAGAGAATCTAGCATTCTTATTTTACCTGTATGCAAGAAGTTGAGATCTCTGCATATTATTGACAATGGAGTGTAACAAAGATGAGGCCATAAGGGCCAAGGAGATAGCTGAGAAGAAGATGCACAATAATGACTTTGTTGGTGCTCGGAGGATTGCATTAAAGGCACAACAACTTTTTCCTGATCTTGAAAACATTACGCAGCTGCTGGCTGTCTGTAATGTCCACTGTTCAGCTGAAACCAGGATATTGGGGTCAGAGAAAGACTGGTACAGCATCCTTCAAGTTGAAAGATTGGCTGATGAAGTGACCATTAAGAAACAGTACCGGAAGCTCGCACTTGTTCTCCATCCTGATAAAAACAAATATCCTGGTGCTGAAGCTGCTTTTAAACTGATTGGTGAAGCCCATGTAGTGCTTTCTGATCCTGGAAAAAGATCTATATTTGACCGTAAAATTGCATGCTCAATTACATCTGCTCAAGGAAAGCTGCCTACTCGCCAGGCTAATGTGAATCCTGCAGCCAAGAAGCAATTTGGTGTAACAAAAAATACTCCAAATGGTTTTGCTGCTCAGGTTAGTGGTCTGAATCATCGTCAAACAAAGCAAGCTAATTCTACACTGGAATCATTCTGGACATGTTGTCCTTATTGCAATGTGAAATACTTATACCATACAGATTATATAAACAAAGTTTTGCGCTGCCAGAAATGTGTAAAGCCCTTTGCTGCTTATGATATTGCTACTCATGGTGTGTTCCCAAGAACTAATCAAAGTCAGCCTGCTGCTCAAGGTGTATTCCCTGGATCCAATCAGAGTCAGGCTGCTGCTCAAGGTGTATTTCGTGGGTCCAATCAGGGCCAGGCTCCTGCTCAAGGTATATTCCCAGGATTGAATCAAAGTCATGCTGCTACTCAAGCTGTGTTTCCAGGATCCAATCAGAGTTACACTGCTGCTCAAAGCGTTCCGCGACAATACAACTGGAGTCAACCTGCAGTTTCTAAACCAAAAGACTTTCCGGCTCATGAAACCCACAGAACCGGTGTAGACGGAACTGCAGGATCAACTTCCAAATTAGGACCCCAGGGCAGTACTAATGGTAGGACAGTTGGTTCTGTTTCTGGTACAGAAACTATGAATTCTATGAAAGCTGGTTTGGGTAATAGGACTGTGGATAATGCAAATCCCTCAGGTGGTGTAAATGAAAGTGCTGCAATTCCAAATGAAAATGTGATGAAGGCAGGCGAAGCAGCAGAAGTTAGAAAGGAAAATAGGAAAAGAGGGAGGAAGCAAGAGTCAGAATCTAGTGGAAGTTGTGACACGTCAAGTAGCAGTGATGTAGCAGACATGAGCTTTGAGGAAATTGCTTCTAATCCTGCCGGTGAGCAGAGTTCTGGAGTTAATGCTTTTCGTGCTCCTAGGAGATCCTCTCGTCATAAGCATCAGGTTTCCTACAATGAAAGTGGTAGCGATGATGATGACTTTGAGAGCCCTCCAAAAAAGCCTAGGAAAGGTAAATCTTCTAATGATGGACTGCAACAAGGTACTGCAAATGATACTCCTAATTTTGCTAATCCTGCAGACCAGAAGGAAAATATTCCTGTTGATGGAGGTGTACCTGCTGGAGATGCTAAGGCTTGTCCTAATCAGGCTGCAGAGCAGGCTGCTGGTGCACCACATGGGGGTGCTGAAAAGGTTGAAATGATTGATGATTCTGAATCTGATGATGATTCATGTCCAGATTTCTTTCAGTTGCCTGATCCAGAGTTCAATGATTTCGACAAGGGTAGAGAAGAAAGCTGTATTGCTGCTAATCAGTTCTGGGCTTGTTATGATGATGTAGATGGCATGCCAAGATTTTATGCAAAGATCAAGAAGGTACACTCTCCTGGATTTAAACTACACATCAATTGGCTAGAGCCTGATCCAGATGATCCAGAACAGATTGATTGGGCAGAGCAGTTCCCTGTCGGATGTGGCAAGTTTAGACTTGGGAATCCAGAGGTTATTCGGAGTCACCTTACATTCTCCCATCAAGTATTTTGTGACAAACATATTGGTAAAGGCCCTTTCATGATATATCCTAGAAAAGACGAGACTTGGGCACTCTTTAAGGACTGGGATATTAAGTGGAGCACTGGCCCAGGTAATCATAAGAAATACAAATATGAAATAGTGCACATTGTTTCTGATTTCGTGGAGGATGCTGGCATCAGAGTTGCATTTTTAGAGAAAGTAAGAGGTTTTGTAAGCCTGTTTCAGCAAAGATGCCGAAATCCAGCTCAATCTGTGTTAATACCATCCAGTGACCTATTCAGATTCTCCCATTGTGTTCCTTCTTTTAAAATGAGTGGTACTGAAAAGGAAGGCGTTCCAGAAGGGTGTTTTGAACTTGATCCTGCATGTCTGCCTGCAAATCCTGATGATATATGTTACCCTCTCGTGGTTGAGGTTGATGACAAAATTTTCAGTACTGAAGCCAACTGTTCATGTTTGGAGGAACCCAAAAAAAATGAGTCAAAATTGTCTGAGAGTGAGATCACACCCAAAAAGTTTGCAGACAGGAAAGGTGGTTTTGTTGGAGAGACATGTATAGTTCGCCGGTCGCCTAGAGGTTTGAAGATTGCGGAGAAAGAGAAATTCCATGCCAGTGCTAGTAGTGCATCTGTTCAGACAGAAACTGCAATACAGATGCATGGTAAAGGAAGTAAAAGTCGGAGTGAGTTTTCTCCGTTGAAGACTGATGTTTCAGTTTCTAAATCTGATGAGCAATTAGATGTACAAATGCAGGAATTAAGTCCTTGCAAAAGCAATAGCATCCACCGGTCTTTGTCTCCGAGTGGCAAGGTTTCAGAAGATTTTCATAACTTCAAGGAGGACATATCTGAAGGAAAGTTCAAACAGGGTCAGATATGGGCAATCTACACGCCAGAGCATAAATTGCCTAAAATATATGGTCAGATTAAGAAAATTGAACATTCCCCGTTTATGTTGTACGTTGCACCACTTGAATCTTCGTCGGTGTCTAAAAGTGCCACACAGCCTGCTTGTGGAACATTTGTAGTGAAAAGTGTAAAACGTCAACCCTTGGAAACCTGTTCCTTTTCACATTTGTCGAAGGCAGATTTCATTGGAAAGAACAGGGTTGAAATTTTTCCTAAGGTGGGAGAGGTTTGGGCTCTCTACAGAAAATGGGATGCTGAATCTTCATTGTCTGAGCTGGAAAATTGTGAATGTTATGTGGTAGAAATCATAGACCGCACTGATGGTCGCATGAAGGTTTCACCTTTGTTACCTATGAAGCCTTACAGCAAATCACTTTTTAGATCTCCTAGAAGGCAGAGATCAGGTGTTGAAACAATGGTCATTGAGAAGAATGAGTTAGCCAGATTTTCTCATCAGATTCCTGCTTTTCAGTTCACCTCAGAGAAGGGAGGCTCTTTAGCTGGTTGTTGGCAGCTTGATCGAGCATCAATTCCAAGGAAATTAGTCCCGGGGAAATGAAGTTGCAGCAAAGGTTTCATGAATCATATTCATGGCTTGATGATTTTTGTGGTGATACAATGATGTAGAACGAACTTACTGAAATGAAACCATTTTGTTGTTGGTCAGGTGAAAGTGGATGGGCTCTGGTCATGATATTAATGATTTTATCATTTGGTCATAGCTGAAGGAGATGAGCTCTCCTTCATCTCATAATTTTCTGCCTAAATCTGCTGGTTTTGTTCTCTCTCGCATAGTTTGATGAGCTTAATTTCAAGATATCTATGAAGGCAGGTGTTGCTTTTCTTTTATTTTTAGATATAAACTTGTTGGGTTATGAGTCAAGTCTCTAAAGTCTCTTCACACACTTCAATTCTTACTGTGTAAACTCTCTTCACACACTTAAATTCTTACTGTGGTTTCTTTTTGCTGTTGCCATCTTTGGTTTTACTGTACCCAATGGCCAGGGGTTCCCTTCTCATACAGTGGATGTTTGGTTTGTGAAGCAAATATATCCGTCAAGGAAGCTTTGGTTTTATGCAGCTTCTCATAACTTAGAAATAGCGTACTACTATTCCAAGATTTTATCTTTGTTGTCTGTTGACATTTTGGATTTAAACCGATGCAACCCACCAAGCCATGCATCACCTATCTCCTTAATGCCTTGGGGCCTAACACTTCTCTACGTTAAACTAATATATTCGTGATTAAGAATTTTCCTTTTCAGTTTGAATCTATTATCATTATCTCTAATTCTTTTTGCATTCATTTATGGCCAATAAATGACATTTTTAAAGTTTGATCAATAACTCGATACATCACCTACGTCTGAGTAGCTTCACAAATTATTGCACAAGTTTTGCTGCTCCTGTAAGGAGAATAGCTGGACAGGTTTTGCTGCTCTCAAAGGAGAATCTAGAGGTGGAGTCTTGGGACGAGACTTGCAACCGTTTCTGAAGGTTCATAACCAAGATTTGGCTAAAAAAAAAAAAAGATTAAGGTTCAGATTACTTTTTGTACATTATTTTTAACATTATATGTGGAGTTTATAAAATTTTATTCTATAGTTACACGTTATTGAAAGTGAGTTACACCATGTGCAAATAGAGTTACATTTATATATTTTGCACAAAACTGGTCCGAACGATTTTTTTAACAACCGTTTATCAGGAAAATCATTTGGAACTCTCGTTCGGAATGCTGCACTAGTTAGTAGTGACTCAGTGTAGGCTCTGTTTTTGGTATCCCAAGACTTCATAGAATCGAGACAACTTTTTTTTTTTTTGTTTTATAGGAAGCTAGAAACAAATTGAATTTAGACGTTGTACTTTTTTTCGTTTCGAGTATCATGAGATAAATGCGAGACTAGGATTCATGGCCCTTTCCAGTTTCTTGCCTCCATTACACTTTGCAAAGTTCAAAGTCCAAACTCCAAACTCAAAGCAACATTGTCATGTAAATGGTTCAGAATCATACCTCTTACAAATACTGCATTAAAAGAAAAATTTGTGTTTTGTTTTTTCTGTTCGAGTTGTATGCTTTTTTCTCTCGTTTACATAAAAGGAAAATATCAGTTTTCTTTTCCTGTTTCTGAAAACTTTACCTCTTTTTTTATTATTATTTTTTTAAATTTACCTTTTTCCTCTTTGAGTATGGTTAAAGAAATGTGAAATCTGGTAGATTATATATTTTAATCACGAAATTTTTTAGAAAATTTTTTTGAATATTTGCTTGACACATTTTACCTCACATAGATTATATTGTTAAAAAACTTAAAATATGTTTTTGGCAAAACCTTTCAAAAACTTCAATCCAAATGTAAGTTGTGATTTTTGGTCTTCGAGCGTAATACACGGTTACCTGTTTAAAGGAAATATCCTCTTATTAGTAATTAAGGGGCCTGATAAAACTGTCAAATCAAATTTCAAAATGAGTATAGGCTAGCTAGTTTTCTTCAAAGAGTTGGCTGACCCATTCTCTAAGGCTAACCTGCCATTTTTATTGACAGGCCTGTTATACAAACACAATACACTATTACTAAGTAAAGTCCCTCCTACCCCGCCCCAAAAAAAAAAAAAAAAAAAAAAAGAAAAAGAAAAAAAGAAGGAAAGTCCAAACAATATCCTAGTCCAAATTTACACACACAAAGAGCAATGGCAAGCTTTCAAATCTGTCCTAGAAATATCTCTTCAAGCAACGACTTATTTGGCATGCTTCTTCTTCTTCTTCTTTTTTTTTTTTTTTTTTTTTCCTGGTGGGGGTAATTGCCCACACTGGCGAAAAAAAAGGACTTTGCCTACACTTTATCACCTCTAAAGTAAAAAATATACATTTTTGCCACTTCAATTTAACAGAGATAGTAATTTTTAAGGATGAAAAGATAAGATGTCATCTTTTAATGTGACTAAAGTACCCTTGGAAGCAAAGTGCATGGTTTAAATTTCTTGGATAGTAAAACCTTACCACATTGAAATGACAGGAAATACTGAAATTGTCCCCATTTGTTTTCCAGTTTGGTTTACTATCATTATCCATAGGTGAATTGATGATAATGGGTTTGATGAAACCAGTTTGTTAATGTGGAATGAATTTTGTAATTTATTATTTTTCTTTTCATTGTTTCTTTTGCTTTTCTTTTCTTTCCCTTTGTTGAAACAGAGCATTTTATTTTCTTATTTTGCATTTAATAGGAATAAAGGTAATTAAGATGATTTAAGAAGAATAAAATGGGCAACTAAGATGATTCCCTAGTGTGGTTAATCAAAACCCATAGAAAATCATTCCCATTAATTTATTCCTATTGACCCCAACAAACATTTTTTATGGGTATAATTAAATTTGAAACCCATAGTGGGAGTTGAAACCTATTTACCAAACACCCCCTTAATTATCTTTTGCTCGATTTAAAGAATATGATATGGTTGTACAAATATAATTATTTATAGTAAAACCGATATATTCATTTTAATACTTCAGTGGACAAAAATTCTCATTTTGTTTTTTAAATAAATTTCCATCTAATTTTACTATAACTACACTTTTTTTCTAAATTTTATTTTTTAAAATTTCTTTTTTTTTTTAATTTGAATGACAAACTGAATTAACATACGAGACAGAGCCCTAAAACTTAATTGATAAAGTAGCTTTTAAATACTAATCTTCCAATATCAATCAAAATTACTGATGAAAGCATAAATGTTTATTGATCATAATAATTAGTACATGATAAAGAGGGTCGTACTCCTCTATAAAAATTACTTTCATGAAGTAATTAAAAGAGGTAAAAATAAAGCAATTAATCCTACATACACAACTTCAAAACTACTTAATCTGCAAAAATCAAAACCATAGATAGAACAAGGCATACATGATCAATGATTAAAGTTAACCACATCATTTAGCCATTCCAGGAAGTTGTCATGCGTCAATTCCCCCTCAGCTGTAACTTCTGAATCATCAAAGAGAGAGCACCATAACCAACCTGATTATTAGCTTCATTATTTCCTTCCACAACTGCTCCATCAAACTCGTTTTGCATCTCTGAAGATGTTGCTGTTGCAGCAACTTCTGATGCCATCCCAATATTTGATACTTGCTCTTCATTCTTGCTTCTACACATCCTCTTTCCAGGCTGATGACTAATTTCCTCCTCTTCAAACTGTGATTTTCTCTCGGCTAAGCTGTCATAGTTATCGTTACCATGACTCAAAGTCGGGGCAGAAAAAACCACATTCTGATCATCATCATCTTGGACCTGAACTAAACCTCCATCATCAATATTGTCGTTGCTAGTTCTTAAAGGTACCAAATTTTCTTTTGGCGCAACAAGTCTTCCTTCCTTGGAACTTCTTGAATCATCCCTCTTTATCCTACAAATCACATGATCATTATTCACTATCCCCTCCAAAGAAATTCCAGCAAGCTCAAATTCATCCATATTCCACTGGCCAACAGTCTCCGAAGCCGACTCAAAAGTCAGGGACCTCTTCTTCCCTATCAATTGGCCTCTGCTATTCCGGACATTCTTGGATGCAGTAGTCCCATGCCACGTCCCACAACCCGCTGTTCTTGCCCTCCTCGTACCATTCTCTGCAACCTTAGACAGCTTGGTGATGACATATATAACTTTCTTGGCTGGATTAACCTTTCCCAAACAATCCACTATTGGTTGCCATCTATCAGTAGTAGTTTCGTTAAGAATCATCCATGGGGTGGCCTCATTCGAGTAAAGACTTTTCTCTATAACCCCGTGTTGTGGGGGTTGGAGACCCAATAGCTTGGGCCTCAAGAACAATGTCAGCAATTCTTCTTCTGTGGGACAGAAGCGATATCCTACTGGTAAATTGTAAGTCCTCATCATCCTGATTAACTAGTTCACGCAAATATTTTTGCTGATCAAATCATTACAAGTATATTGGAAGCCAATATTCTTTCTTGATGAAATAATGTTGCTGTAGTTTTACTTGATGTCTGATGAACTATACTTTCTTGATTAATGCGGGAAGAATTATAACGTTGAAACGATATACAGGGCAGGGTAATATAGGCGGCACGGCACCGAGTCCTGAATCCTGATCGACTGCAAAATCCTAATCAACTCCGAATATGGAAACTAAATATTCGATAATTGGACTTTGGGCCCCCTAACTTGATATCGATTCATACTTTGTACCCTCAAATTTAGACTTTGATGTATTCTACTGCAAATTAACCCCCTTTAATTTTGCATAAAACATAATTGTGTAAGGCTAATATGCGCAAATAAATATGATTTATAATTTTATTTTAAAAAGAAAGGAACAACATTCCTAGCATGAAAGTTTGATTTGTTAAAATATCCATTTTTTTCAATTAAATCAAAAATAAATAAGGGATATTTGTGCCAAACTCTTTGTATTTCCTATTTTCGCATCTATGATTAGTTCTAACTTGAAAAATGAGTTTTTAAAATTGTAATATATCACCTAAAAAGTATAAGAGTTTTAACAAACATATATGTGTCTATTTATCGTAGTTTATATACTCTGTATTTTTACCTTTGGTTATATATCTTTCTTGACTTTTTGATGTTTTGGACTTAGGCTGCCCAATGCCTATCAGGCATGCTTCACTCTTCCCAATGCTTTATTGGAGTTATTTTTGTCTTTAAGGATTAATTACAATAGATTCCCCTAAAGCACAGCAAAATTTTCCCTTTACGCACATTGTTGTATTCTTCTCACATTAGTGCTAGAACTGTATTGTCAACTCCAGCTTTTATTATAAGAAGTCCAAAATACTTCTTCTTCTTCTTTTTTTGTTTTTTGTTTTTTTTTCACTTTCCTCCCCTCCAACTGCCCTTCCAATGCTAAGGGTTAATTATTATAAATCTCCCTAGATATGTAGCTTATCTTGCATTATATTGCTTCATGTGATATTTTTTCTCACTTTGTCCCTAAAAACGTTAGTCCAACAGCAATGTTCTCTAATGGTCAAGTGAAATGGCCTCTAAAATATATTAATATCCCTAACATAATTATGGACAAATCAACATAGCCATGGATTTGGATCCAGTTAAATTTGATCCCAAATTTACACCTTATCAAGATGGAATTAAATCTCAGCTCATTTCACGGCCAAAGGGAAAAAATTACGATTAAATTTTTTTGACAATTTTTTTTGGGATTCATGTGGAGACTCTAAACCTTATGAGAAAAAATCACGATTAATTTTTTTCAGCTAAATGAGAACTTAGGAATCACTAATACAAAATTAAAATGTACAAATGTTACTGATATTTTACAAATGCGTACAGATACTAAACCTTTATTTGCTAGAATTTTGAATGTGAATGATATGAATGTGGCTGCTCTTGTCTTGTTTAGTGGCTACAATTTGATTATTTAATGAGGGGGCTAAAAGAGAAAAAGCTAACTTAGGATGTAGGGTGAAAATCATGTTATACCTAGTGGGACTTTTTGCAATAAATCCTATCTTTAATCCGTTTTGCGCTCATTAATTTATATCCAATAAATGGAATATTGTGGTGACAAGATAAAATTTGATCAAACAGTTAATACATCATCTATATACATCTAAGAATCTTTACAAATTATTGCTTAAGTTTTGCTGCTCTTGCCTCCTGCAAGAAAAAGAGAAGGTGAAATTATATGTCAAAAACTTTAAAGCAAGACAACTATTTTTTTTTCTTGCTTTGGGTTTATGAGAATATGAATCTACAAGATGTAATTTTATTTTAATATGAGATAAATGTGATGCTAGGATTCAATGCTCTTTATAGTTGCTCCTTACACTAGAAAAAAATGTGTTTCAAAGATTCATTTCAAGTAGTTTTAATTTATCTATTTCATTACGAAAAATTTATGTTTTGGCATCTTTGTTCTTATATAGATGCTTTAATCATAAATTTTCCATTTTACAACAAGGTTAAAAAAAATGTTAGGTTTCTCTCTTTTTTTTTTTTTTTTGAAGGGAAACCTGTAAACTTTATTTAGAGTAGAAAACAATTTCTTTATACATTAAAGGCTAGGCCATTTTGATAAAAGACAGAAGATATGTTCTTTCTTTTTTGTTCAAAAGATAAAATACAACTATTTAAGGAAATAGTACATATCGAAGGAGAGAGAAGGTGCTTATATATACTAGTCTTAATTTAAACCAAACTAAATTGTGTGATCTAACCGCCATTCTTTTGCATATAATTCCTCATTAAGCATGGGAATTCCTGATTAAGCAAGAAAAGCTTGATAAGACGATCTTTGCAAATTCTATTAATTCATTTGGGACATTTAAAATAACATTATTTAGTTGCATTGAAACTATCATTATTGATTTAACTGTTTCTGTCATTTGATTTTCTTCGCTTTGCAAGAATTAACAAACACTACATCTATGTAAGAAGTAACACTTAATTAATTTCTTTTGATTTTTTTGTCTATAATTTCCATAACATCCCAGCTTAAGGCATTCTCTAAATTGAATTTATTTGCCTAGATAACGAGTTTTCTATAAATCCCATAGTATATGGATTGAATTGCATAGTAATGATATACCTGACAATCCCACTTACGATACAACTAAAATATTAAAAACACATAGGACAAGTTTTATATAAATGTGCACATTTATCACATACACAATTATATTATCTCATTAATTTTCATCATCTTTTAATATTAATGATTTGGACTATATAAATTAATGACAATGTATTGAAAATGGTCAAAATGAGTTAAGGAATTGCTATTAGAATAAGATGATATATTGTCATTAATTTGTATCATCATTTATCTTATTAGGGGGGGAGGGATGGGTTGGGTGGTTTGGGGGGAGGGAGTGTAAGTGAGAGGTTCCGGGTTCAAGACCTCCCACTCACACTAAAAAAAAAAAAAGGCGAAACACGCACATCATTTATCTTATTAATTTTGGTAATGTCATCATTGATTGAATTTAAATAAGACAAATTTGAAAGTTCAAGATGTAAATTATCCAAAATTAAAGTTTAAGGTGTAAAGTAACTAAAATTAAAATTTAGGGTGCAATATAGAAAAATACTATAAGTTTAGGGATGCAAAGTGGAATTAATCCCAATAGAAAGGACTCCATAAGGGAAACAACAAAATCAAACTATAATTCCTATGTTTGACTTCAGAGGTATTTCATTCGCACCAATGCAACATTGAAGGATGACAACTTCATCGTTTAGAAGCGTAATGAGTTGTTTAATCATATAAATTAATTAATCAATTTGAAATCCAAGTCATGAGTGGCGAATGATAGACTGCAAAATCAGTATAACGCTTTTATTCATATTAATGATTTCCATAGTGATTGATGAAACAATAAAGTGTGAGTATCATTAGCTTTGGATCCTATTGCTGAAGCTTGATACCCATTTTCCCAACATTCTCTCAATTTATTTTAAGAGTCAAATCCACTCAACGCTTTTTAATTATTCACGGATTCATATTTAATCTTTAAAGTAAGATAATTTAGTCCATAAAATATTAAATTTTTCTTTGCATAAAGTAAAATCTGTCTCACTTTAATCCCTAAAGTATAAAATCGTTTACACTTTGGTACATAAAAAGTGAAATAGATTGATGTTGCTTTACACTGCGATGCAACCTCTCCAGATTCAAGTGTTCATTCCATTTATCAGTTGTTGTTCATTGTGGCTTCGTGCTATTTTTGAAGTGCTATAACAACAGG
The DNA here is from genome assembly GCA_013103745.1 of Gardenia jasminoides. Taxonomy (NCBI): domain Eukaryota; kingdom Viridiplantae; phylum Streptophyta; class Magnoliopsida; order Gentianales; family Rubiaceae; genus Gardenia; species Gardenia jasminoides. The sequence continues at coordinate 4,962,194 of CM023096.1, read as the reverse complement.
TTTATTTACCATTGTTTCCTTGCTGGTGTAGGTCTCGGATTGTGTTGCCTTGTTGGTGTTCACATAGTTGTGTCAGATTCTAAAGGTGGCACCTGTCCTTGAGTCGACATAGCACTTAGTTCCTTCACTCCTTGTGTAGTTCGGCCCAATACCACTGGCCTAATCTCACCCCGTGAAGAGACCATATAGGGTTCACTCTAATACCATAATGTCACACTCCGAACACGCAGGCCTGACATGCGACTAGAGTCTCAGCAGCCAAACCCAACTATTTGGGCTCCATCCTCGCTAGCACAAATGGATATCCTAAGTTGAACTTAAATGCCTAAACTCTACTTAAGTATTGGTCCATAGCACTTGACTTTTCCAATGTAGGATGGGGTAGTCATGTCCCGAACCTGCAGGCCCGAGACGAGACCAGAGTCTCAACAGCCAAACCCATCTACTTGGGTTCCATCCTCGCTAGTTCAAAATGGTTATCCCAAGTTGAACTTGAGTGTCTAGACTCTATTTAAGTATTGGTCCATAGCATTTCACTTTTCCGATGTGGGATGGGGTATCACATTCACCCCTTCTTTTTGGACTTTGCGTCCTCGCAAAACCCAATACAATATCATGATTCGGACTGTCCACATGTGTCAGATTCTAGAGGTGGCTCCCGCCCTTAAGTCGACGCAGCACTTAGTTCCTTCTCCCTTTGTGTAGTTCGGCCCAATACCACTGACCCAGTCTCACCACATGTAGAGACCACACAGGGTTCATTTTGATGCCATAATGTCACACTCCGAACCCGCAGTTCTAAGATGCGACTAGAGTCTCAACAGTCAAGCCCAACTACTTGGACTCCATCCTCGCTAATCTAAAATGGATATCCCAAGTTGAATTTAAGTGCCTAGACTCTACTTAAGTATTTGTACATAACACTTGACTTTTCCGATATAGGATGGGGTATCACAGGCTTATCCTAATAAAGTGATATCAGTAGTGAAATTGGGCTGCTCATTTGTACGATTACAATGGAGGATTTGGATAGTGGTTGTATGATAAAACTAAATGCAGCCAATTAATCGATTTGAAAATCTAGAATAGAAGACTATGTGTGTTGTAAAGAATTGTTTGATCCTGTTCTAGGTGATATGACTAAACTAAATGATATGGGTGATGAAAAATGAGGTGTTATGTACAGAAAAATTGTTGGCAATAATAGAAAGTGGATTGGTTAAACTGTATTCTAACATTTTGCTAATGACACTAGGTCTGATGTTAGAATACTTGAAAGCATGTATAAAAGGAAAGTTGGTTTAAATGAAACATCTTACCTGAAGTAGATTAATTGAATGAACTATAAAGATGGTGCAGACATGACTGAGCACTTGAGTAATTTTCAAAACTTGATAAACCAAGCAACTATGTTGAATCTAAACTTAGATGATGATGTGCATGCTTTATTATTGTTCAGTTCACCACCAAATAGTTAGGAAACAATGGCAGTTTTCGTTAGTAATTCAGGTTCAAATGGTATGTTGACAATAGCCCTAGCAAAAGAGGCCATAATGAACGAAGTGCTTAGAAGAAAGGAACAATGAGTTATTAGTGGATTCTAGACATTGGTGATAGAAAAGAAAGAATGAAGGGGGAAAAGTAAGAGCAGAGGACCCCATAACAGAAACGACAAATTCAGAAGCAAGTTTGAGTAGCGAAAAAATAATGCATACTACTATTGCAAAAGAAAATGGCATTATATGAAGGAATGCAAAATCCTAAAAAGGGACCAAGTTGAAAAAATCGTAAAAACAAGGTGAAAGAAAAAGATGAAGAAGAGACTACAGCAGTTGTGACAGCCTATGATGACATTTTTGTGTTCAGTAATGATGGTCATGTCAATATTAGTTGTTATGACAATAATTGGGTAGCTGATTTAGATGCATCCTACCATGTTACTCCTCATAGGCATTTCTTTTCAACCTACATCGAAGGAGACTATGACTATGTTAGGATTGAAATGAGGTCTTATGCACAGTTATTAGTATCAGAGACAAACACTTGGATACAGATATTGGGTGCCAACTAATCTTGAAAAATGCTCGACACATGTCTAATATTCACCTTAATCTTGTGTCCATGGGAAAGCTTGATGATGAAGGCTATTATAGCTCAGAGATGGAGGCAAATGGAAGTTCAACAAAGAGAATCTCATTGTTTCTAGAGGAAAGAAGCAAAATACCTTCTACTTTATGCAAACCAAGTTGGGAAAGGAAGAAGTGAATGCAGTTCGTAATTCCTCCATTAACCTTTGATATAGGCAATTCAGCATATGAATGAAAAGGGGATTCAGACATGTGTAAGTAACTCCTACCTGAAGTAAGAGGTAATGCACTTAAATCTTGCGTTGATCGTATTTATGAAAAACAACACAGAGTTGCATTTCAAAATTGTTTCTCATTTAGAAAGTTAAATGGAAGATAGGTCTTTTGATGGTGATATTTATTTTGTAATTTTTATTGATGACTTTATTAGAAAAGTTTGGTGTTTTGCTTTGAAATCCAAAACCAGGTTTTGGATGTGATCAAAAACTTTCACAACAAAGTTGAGAGGGAAACTAGAAAACAGTTGAAATGTGTTCGTGCTGCCAATAGCGGTGAGTACAAGGGACCATTTGAAAGCTATTGCAAGTCCCACGAGATCAGATTAGAGAAGACAGTACCAAAAACTTCTCAAGAGAATGGGGTAGCAAAAATGATCAATGGATCTATAATTGAACAGGTTAGATGAATGCTCTCCAATGCTAACCTGCCAAAATCCTTTTGAGGTGAGACAATGAGGATTGCAATTAATTTGATTAATCTTTCTCCATCAGTTCTTTTGGATAGTGATATCCCAGGGAGAGTATAGACAGGGAAAGGTGTATCTTTTAAATACTTGAGAGTTTTGGTTGCTAAGTATTTGTTCATATTCCCAAAAATGAGAAGTCAAAACTTGATGTGAAATCGAAGTAGTGTATTTTCTTCGATTAAGGGTATGACATTGACTACAAATTGTATGATCCTGTTGAGATGAAGATGATCAGATGTAGGGATGTTATTTTCCTTGAAAATCAAACCATTGAAGACATTGATAAAGGTGATAAGCAAATATCCTCAAACTTGCTTGTTCGGATCCAATTCCAGTGCTAGTTGATTTTGATCATGGGGGAGCTGAGACAGCATAGAGAGAGGCAATCAATCGTGAAGATTCTGATATTGATGAACTTGCATAAGAGGCACCACCAACTCCACCACTACCACCACTACTACAAGTTGAGTTTAGGAGATCTACTAGAGAGAGAAGAACTTCTAGCAGGTAGAATCCTAATGAATATGTATTGCTGATAGATGAAAGGGAGTCGGTCCTACAATGAGCCTTTAGAGTATGAGAGGAAAGAAGACTGATTGCAAAATATGCAAGAGAAGATAGTATTTATGCATGAGAATCACATATGTGATTTGGTGAATTGCCTAAAGGCAAAAGGGCGTTGAAGAACAAATGGGTCTATAGGTTGAAAACTCAAGAGCACACTTAACAAGCAAAGTACAAATTAAGATTGATTGTGAAAGGATTCACTTAAAAAAAAGGTGTAGACTTTGCAAATTTTCTCTTCTATGATAAAGATGTCGTCAATCCGAGTTGTTCTTGGTATTGCGGCTAAGTTGAATTTAGAGATTGAATAATTGATGTGAAGATAGCCTTCCTACATGGGTGTCTTAGAAGAACAAATCTACATGGAGTCGGTTGGAGGGCTCAAAGAAAGTGGGAAAGAGAACCTCATATGCTGTGTCAAAACAAGCGTGTATATGTTGGAACAGGCATCGGCAGTGGTACAAGAAGTTTGACTCTTTCATAACAAACCATGAATACTATAGGACTACATCTGATGTGTTTATATGAAGAATTTTTTAGATGGTGATTTTATTATTCTCTAATTGTATGATGATGACATGTTGAATGTTGGCTGTGATGCTAATAAAGATTGACAGGTTAAAAAAGGAATTGAACAAATCCTTTACAATGAAGGATTTAGGTCTGACTAAATAGATTCTTGGGATGAAAATCTCTTGGAATAGCCAAAATGGGAAACTTTGATTGTCTCAGGAAAAGTACATTGAGAAGGCGGTTGAAAGATCTAATATGAGGAAAGCTAAGTAAGTCTCTACTCCACTTGGAGGTTACTTTAGACAAACTATCAAATAGTGTCCTATAAGTGAGAAAGACAAAGAAGACATGAAAAAAGTTCCTTATGCTTCAGCCGTTGGTTGTTTGATGCATAATATGGTTTGCATCAAGCTAGATATAGCTCATGTAGTTAGGGTAGTCAGTATCTCTCTAATCTTAATAGAGAGCATTGGAATGCTGTCAAGTGGATTCTTAGGTATTTCAAGGAAACTTCCAACTTGTGTTTATGTTTTGGTAATGGCAAGACGATGCTAGATAGGTAAACCAATGCAGATATGGCAGGTGATCTTGACAATATGAAGTTCATATTTGAGTACTTGATAACTTTTGTAGGCAGGAACATTGTCATGACAAATTAAATTACAAAAGTGTATCACCCTTTCTAGTGCATAGGTAGAGTATATTGTAGCTACTCAAGCATGCAAGAAGACTCTTTGGTTACAAAAATTCCTTTAGGAGTTGGGCATGAAGCAAAAGAAATATAGTTTTCATTGTGACAGTCAGAGTGCTATTCATCTATGTAAGAATCTTACATTTCACTCTCAGTCCAGACATATTGATGTGAGGCATCACTGGATTCGGAATGTGTTGGATTCTAAGTTATTGACACTTGCGAAGATTCACATTAGTGATAATGGTATTGATATGTTGACTAAGGTGTTATCTAAGGAGAGACTCTTGTTTTGTAGACAAGAGACAGGTTTGGTGTAGCCTCCCGAATGAGCTAGAGGGGGAGATAGTTGGGCTTGTTTGTCCAATCCATTTGGTGGGCCAAACTAAAAATCAAAGCCCATTTGTTGTCTTGGTCAATCTTGACTTGACATAAAGATTCCAAGTGATAAATCACTTGATGAGTCCGCCGCATAACTTTCCAAGTGACTAGTAGTTTCTTGAGAGTCATGGTTTTCGTTCTTAGAAAGAAGAAAACTTCAGCCACCAAGTGAGAGTAACGAGGAGAGAGATACTAGAGTTTGGGAGAAAAAGGTTTTGAGAGAGAATGAAGTTTGTGACTTGATGGCCTTGATTGGATGGCTATTTGAATTCTGATTGAAATGAAATTTTACCTACATGTTTCTATCATCAAGCTCTATCCATCTATAGGTGTCAATTGTAGATTTCTTCTTCGTGTGATAACATTATTCTAAACCCACTTTTTTGATAATTGTAGTTTTTCAGAGATAATATTGCAGTAGATTCATTTGGTTGATATTGGTAATGCTATTGTCATTCGAATACTCCATATAAACTTGTGTATGCTTATTATTATTGTGCTAGTTGAAAATTTTGCCCGTATTACGTCTTATAGTTTTTCCTGATTTGGATTTTCTACATAAAAATTTTGGTGTCCTGTACTTCTTACTTCTTTACATTTTATTGTTATTATTGACATCGTTACTTGGTGATATTGGTTTAATCTTATTTTAATTGATACTCAGAAAAAGTAATTTATCCTGAAATAACTCTAATATTTTGTACTTGCACTGGTACCCCTTTCTAACAATCCTGATAAGAACACATTTCCTGGTGCTGAAACTACTCTTACGCTAACTAGTGAAGACCAAGTAGAGCTTTTAGATTGTGGGAAAATTTCTTTGACTATAAAATTGAAATTTCACTCACATCTGCACAAACAAAGTAGCCTTTTTGCTAGGGCAATATGAATCCTCCAGCAAAGAAGCAATTTGGTTTAATGGTTGAATCATCATTAAACAGTGCAAACTAATTCTATACCTGCTGAAAAATCATGTCCGAAATTGTCCTTATCACAATGTAAAATTCCCATACGATATAGCTTATGCAAACATTGCATGAGATATAACCGCTCAAGGTGTAATACCTGAGAACTAGTCAGATTCAAGCTACTGTTCAAGGTATATTCTGCGGTCCAATGACAGTCAGCCTACTGCTGAAGGTGTACTACCAGGATCTAATCAAAGTCATGCTGCTACTCATGGTGTTTTACCAGGATCCAATTAGAGTCAGGTTGTAGCTTAAAGTGACTCTTGCTAAACCAATAGACTTTCTGGCACATGAAACCTACGGAATTGGTGTAGACAGAAGTGCAACATCATTCTATTCTGAATTAGGACCCCAGGCCAAATAGGACAATCGATCTTGATTCTGGTGCAGAAACTACAAGAAAGCTGAATTTGGGTAATAGGACTGAAGATAACAAATCTAGTGAGTGGTGTAAATGAAAGTGTTGCAAGCCTGCAATTCCAAATGAAGATGTGACTAAGGCAGGTGAAGCAGCAGATGTTAGTAATAAAAAATAAGAAAAGAGGGGAAGAAGCAAGAGCCAGAATCCTGTGAAAGTTGCAACACATCAAGTAGCATTTACATAATGGAGATGACGTTCGAGGAGCAGAGTTTAGAAGTTCACACTTTTTATGCTTTTAGAAGAACTTCTCGTCAAAAGCATTAGGTTTCCTGCAATGAAAGTGATACTAATGATGATGACATTTGAGCCATTCAAAACATCTCAGAAGGGTAGATATTCTTCTAATGATGGACTGCAACAAGATACTGTGAATGATACTCCTAATTTTGCTAACCCTAGAGGCCAGAAGAAAAATGTTCCCATTGATGGAGGTTTACCTGTAGGAGATGCTAAGATTTGTAAAAATTGGGCCTCAAGATGGGCTGTCGGGGCACCACATGGAGGTGCTAAAAAGCTTGAAACATGAAATAATTGATGATTCTGAATTTGATAATGATTCACGCCTACGGTTCTTTGCCAAGAATCTTGACTCTAAAGTTTAATGGTTTTGACAAGGATAGAGAAAGTATACTCTCCTGGATTTAGGTAGATAATCAGCTTGCATTTGTCATGATGAGGCAGATGTAATGCCAAGACTTTAGGCAAGTTTCAAGAAGGTACACTTTCTTGGACTTAAATAAGCATCAGTTGGTTGGAGTCTTGATCCAGATAATCAAGATCAGATTGAGTGGCATAGCAGTTCCCTGTTGAATGCAACAAGTTTAGACTTGGGAGTTCAGTAGTTATTCCGGATCACCTTACATTCTCCCATCAGGTGCTTTGTCGCAAACACATGGATAATGGCTTTTTCATGATATATCCTTGAAAAGAAGAGACTTGGGCACTCTTAAAGGGCTTGGATATTAAGTGGAGTTCTTCAAAAACTATGGAAGGATGGAGACTGTCGCTAGAACGGAGGCTTACATTCCAAGACTATTCCTAATCACATCTAAGAAAGAAGACTTGGTCAACTTAAATAGAGTTGTCTTTAAGATGATTTGAAACGGGCGATTCCAGCGAGTCGTTTTGAATCTATTAGTTCACCGAAAAATTTTGATGACTTTATGCAGGATTTTTTTCTTTCTTTCCTTTCCTGTTTTGCTACATTTTTTGTAAGGATTTCAGTGTGTTGTGTGTATTTGTGTGTGGGAGAGACAAGCAGAGTTGTTGATTTCCAACTTTGGATTAGTCAAGAAGGAACTAGTAGCTTGGAGTTGTTTCATATGGAGGAGATGAATCAGTTTTAGAAATTGTAGTATTAGTTCTCCTAGTTTCTTCGACTTTTAATTTTTACCACCAAGTTTTTGTACTTTCTAATTTGACCCACACTTTACTTTTATATTTTCAATTAGATCATTAGCAGTTAACTAGCTAGCTACTAATTTAATAGTTTGTCATTTGTCAAGTTGTAATTAATGTTATTCTTTTAAAAGAATGTAACCTATATAGGGCAGGTACATTTAATTATTATATTCTTATTTTTATTTTTCATTTTTTTATTTTTCTCTTAAACTACTTTTGATTGTTATCAGATGTGATTGATTGACCACGAGTGTATGGTTTCATGGTTTTTCCGATTTTCTTTCTATTTATCATGCTATGTTTAGGTATTTTATTCTACTTTAATTTATTAAAATGGATGTTATCTATTTAGCTTAAATTAACTGATTTTTAGGGCTAAAATTAGAAGAACGAAGTTAAACTTGCAGCTGGTTTTATTGGTTATAGGAGGGTGCTTGAGGTAAAACTTTGACATTCCTCTCTGACAAATGTAACTTTCAAAATCTTTTTTTTTTTACTTTTTTTGCTATTATTATTTGGCACAATTTTTTAATATTTTTAATATATTTTTAAAATAATTTTTAGGATACTAAATGCTTCAAAATATGCATCTAATGGAGATTGCAACCGATATGCTAAGACTGACGTGGAATGCTGATAGCTATAATCGCAACCATGACCATGATTTTAAACCATGGTTCTAACTAAAGTAAATATAAGCAATACAAATATCAAATAGTGCAATCAGATTTTGCAGAAGGTGTTGCCATTAGAGTTGCAATCTTAGAGAAAGTAAGAGGTTTTCTAAGCCTGATCCAAAAAAAAAGCCTCAATGGAGCCTGATCAATGCTATAAACACCTAGTGAATTATTCACATTTTCCCATTGTCTTCCTTCTATCTTTTTTTTTTGGTTCTCTTTTAAAATAAGTGGTACAAAAAAGGTCTTCTAGAAGGGTAATTCGATCTTGCATGTCTGCCTGCAAATCCTGATGACATTGGTTACCATCTTAGTGTTTAGACTGATGACAAAAATTTGGGTGTCGAAACTTTCAAAAAAAAATTAAAAATGATGGCTTTGATCATTCTTATGATCTTTAATAATGTCATTACTAGATGTAGTTGAAGGAGATAAGCCCTCCTTTGCCTCATAGTAACAGACCTAATTCTTCTTCTTTTTTTTTTTGTTCTTTTTTTTACTAATTTGATGAGCTTATTTTCAAGATGTTGTATAAAGGTTCGGTTACTTTTATTTATTTGTGGATATAAGACTTCTTGGATAGTGAGTCGATGCTCTAAATTCTTTTCACCTATAGTTCAATTCATACTATTATTTCTTTGACAGCCAATTATGGTCTTGCTATACCATGTGTTTCCATTCGCATATTCTGGATGTTTGAATTGTGAAATGAACGATATATTCTTCAAGCAAACTTGGGTTTCACATTTTATTTTTTTGTTCATTATTTCCAAACTGTGCACTTTTGCATGTACAATAAAAATTTGGTTACAACTATTAAGCAACATCTCAATATAATTCATGTGTCCCAGTTTATGGTTGATAATTACTTCCTTTGTTTCTTTTAAAATGAGCAGTAGTGAGAATAAAGGTGTTCTAGAAGATTGAATATTGTTTTGAACTTGTTCCACCTACAAAACCTAATGATATTTGTCACCCTCTCAAAGTTGAAGCTGATAATAAAAATTTGGGTATTGAAACCAATGGTTCATATTAGGAGTTGATTAAAACATAAACGAGTAATCAATTGTTGAAGAGTGAGAAAACACATAAGAAGTATTATGTCTCTATTTGAAGTAAACTACAATTCATATGACTAGTATAGAATGCAAAAGCTCTAGTGATTTTTCTACTAGGACATGAGTAGGGAAAGTTTAAAGTGGGTCAAATTGGCAAAACATAAAATCAACTTAAAATATGAGGTTCTGATCATAGGCATGTAATAGGTGTCAAGAAATACATTTAACACCCTAGTTTGGCTGGGAACTATTGCATCTCTTAATGGGAATAAAGGGATAGTGATTGGTAATGAAAGACCTACAAGTGTTAATCCTAATTCTTAAGTCAATTTGGCACTTTTGCTCTATAAACCCAAAATCAAAGGAAAAAATATCCTTTCTACTTTCTCTCTCTTCTCTCGCACACTCTTAACTCTTATATCTTATTTCTCTTTATTGAGAGTTCCCTAAATCTCAAACTCTTTATTTCATTAGCCTCTCCTCCAATAAACAACAATAATGGCAAGAAAAATAGATAAAATGATTGGTGAAGATGTTGGTCAATCTCCAAGTCATTCAAGTGATTTCAAGATTGAAAAAAATTTGAAGATTGGTTCTTGGAAAGTTTTGATAGATTAATTTTTAAATAGAGTGTTGGGAGTGTTCATGAATTGTATGCAAATGTTTAGACATTGAGGAAGAAGGAAAGCTGTGAAAAGAAACAAAAAGGAAATCTTTAGAGGTGCAAAAAAGTGATAGAAAAACATCAAAATAGATTCTCATTAAACATAAAACCAAACAAGTGAAAAGGAATGACAAAAATCCATTGTCATTGAGGAGCTTTTGATAATGACTAGAATAAAGTATGCTTGTATGCACGCATACACAGACACAGACACACACATGTGTGTGTGTGTATGTGTATGTGTGTGTATATATATATATATATATATATTAAAATCTTAAGAATTAAAGATGCAATTGCAAAGATTAATTCATGCATTTAAATTAGTTTATTGAGTCAAATAACTCATGTCTTCAAATTGCATTTATTTAAGATAAATGGCAATGGTTTTAATTAGCAAATAATAAAGCATTAAATCATTTCATCATTTAGCTTACAACTTATATGCACATTAAATTTATGTAATTTTCTTGCATTTAAAAATAAAATAAACACACATTCTATAGAAAATCAAGAACCAATTTTGAGATTAATTAGTTAAGTAGAACACTTGTGGGATGACTATTGTGATTATTTTGTTTGTGTTAATCATTATATATATCGCATTGTAAGTTTTCTTTATCAAAATTCTTATTGTTAATATTATATAAGCACACTTCAAACTTACTCTCATAAATGTAATAATAAATTATATTACTATAAAATGTATAAAATCACTTTCCAAATTTTAAGGATGGTCACCTAGTGATCTGAACAATAAATTTTAGTTACATCTTTCCATTGAACATTTTCCCCTTATTTTGTGTTTCTCTTGTTTTCTATTTCATAATCGAAAAAGATTTCATCTTATATATAAGACAATTATAGTGTCTTGAACGTAAATGGAACATTCTTAATCAATGAAAAGGACTTTTTATATTTATTCTTAAATTATTAAAAGGAATTTAAAAGCAACTTTGAAGCGAAAGAATCTTATGATTTAGGTAAGTCAAGAATGATGATGCTCTCCTATTATTGGAAATATTTTTTTCAAGTTCATTGACTTTTATCCCTCAAAACTATTCTACTTAAACTCTATTAAGTCACATATCTTTATGTTGAGTTTCAAATTCATGACTTCTAACCTACTCCAAATTCTTAATTTTTTAATATAAATAATATGAGTTATACCTATTAGTGTTCTCTAATTGCATATTGTATCACTCTATACCCTAATGTTATTTACACATTTAATGTTCCTTTGTTGAGGAATAAAAAAATGAGGCATCAGCTCTAAAATCAACATTCATATATTTCATGTACTACTACCATTTATGGAGAAAATTTTCGAACTCAATGCTTGTGTAACGGCCTCGAATTTTTTAAAAAAAAATTTAAAAATTTAATTATTTTTAATTTAAAAAATTCGAAAATCCATTTATTTATATAATTATGTCTTTAATTATTTTGTGATATTCGATTTTTCCTCATTTATAATGCCTCATTTAATTTTAACTCTATTTTCCTGCAAATTACGTCTCGAAGCATTTATTAGTGGTAAAATGTCAAAGGCACGTTTTTCGAGGTAAATCCGGGACTGTGAGTGAAATAGTGAAATTAAGTACGGATGATCACTGATAAGTTGGAAGTGTGATTAAATGACTGGATTTGGGTCATTGAAGGTGATTAATTAGGGTTTTGAAAATTTTAGTTATGATTTGGATTAACCTCGTTAAACTTAGAATTTCAACTAATTATTTCTTCCAACCAATTCCTTCTAGCTCTTACGAAAATTTTCCTATTCTTTTCCCCCCTCCTAGCCGAAAATTAGCCCTTAATTTCAAGCATAATTAAGCCCTTATTTTTCCCTCCAAATAGATAAGAATGGCTTAATAGTCAACCTTCATTAAGGCAAGACAAGACTTGTGTCTTGTCCTCCTTTCTTCCTTATTTAAAAAAAAAAAATTGCTTAAAAACCGGTGCATTTCTTCCTCCCTTCACCCGAACTCTCTCTTCTTCCCTCTCTTCATTTTCCATCGATTTTCCTCCTCCATTTCTTGCAAAAATCACCAACAAAAACTTCATCACTCTTGGATTGAACTTGAGCTTGGTGGAAAGGCTTGGGCTAGGAGCATTTGGAAGCTTTTGTTTGGCATTTCCTTGGAGAACTTTCACTCATTTCTTGCAAGAGGTAAAACTAGAAACTTGAACTCCCTTTCATCCATTTCATTTGAAAGCATGTTGTTAGGTTGGGATGTTGAAAGGTTTTAGAAACCTTGACTTATGTGTTTATAGCTTTGAATATGAAGTTGATTTGTGGAATTTGATGACCATGAAAAGGAAACGGTGGGCTCTTGAATTCCCACCAAATGTGTGAAATTGATTGTTAGATGGTTATATGATGTTATCCAAGTGCATTATGTATAATGATGATGGTTAAAAGTTTGATGAAAAACAAAAGAGGAAAACCGGTTAAGGAAGGAAAAATTTGGGGGTTGAATTATCTGATTTTTCCTTGAATTTCGTGGCTACATTTTTGGCTAGTTAAGAGGCTGAATTTGATGTTTAAGTGATTAATGTTAAGCTGTTATTTTGTCCCACAAAAAGCTCTTCAAGAGTTGATGTTATGTGGGTTGCTAAGTTGCAAAGTGAAAGCTGGAAATTGAGGGGTAATGCTGTCCGAATTTTGAGGATTATTTTGTGATATTCTTGCCAAAAGATGTGACCATTTTTGATCATCATTAGGCTTAGGAAGTTCAATACTAGCTTGGTTTCGAAAATTAGGCAAATTGGTAGTGATTTGAAGCATGAACTAGATGATATAAGTGAAGGATCAAAATTTTCCAGTTTTGGATGAATGAGTTGAGCGAACTTTGGGCATGCAGAAAACTGCCTTCCCGATGGTATTTTAAGTTGAAATTTGGTGTGAATCTAGTTGATATATGGAGGTGTTAGTGTGACAAATTTGACAATTTTTGGACTTGAATTCGTCACTCAAATAGCAACTTGAAATCTGCCCTGTATCTTCATATTTCCAGAACTGCAGAATTTCGAACTGCTTCTGTTTGCACTGATGTCATTTCATGCTCGGATGTCAGAATTGAGTTCCGTCAGTGGCTGTTGAAACTTCTTATGTAGGACTATATTGTGTATGAATTTCAGAGGTTAATTAATTTTCTGTAATTTTTGGAGAATTTTCAAAATGCTCTGGATAACCAGCCTGACGAGCACTGTTCCTTTACTGTAGCAGAATGTTTAACGAAAATATGGGTTAATTTCGTCCATAATTTCAATTTGATGTCTTCTGAAAAGTTTTAGATCTTTCAAAGAGGTTTCCAACGGTACCAAATGAACAAAATTCTGACTTGTAAAACTTGAGTTATGATTTTTCAAAGTTTTCAGCTCAACTTGGAAAATTGTCGAACTGTCGATTTTTTGCATTAAACTTGACCAGTGATTAGGAGAACTCATTTTTGTTCCCTTTTAATTATTTTTAGGTCAAAGTGCTGATTTTGCGACTGACCAAAACTTGGACTCCGACCCCTACTTTGTCGGTGAGTTTTCAATGCATGTTAAAATGCTTTCATTGGAACACTTTATGTATGCACGTGTTTCATGACTTGTTATTCGATTGGAATGTGAAACTGAGAATTTGATGGACCGCTCACTTAAAGGAGAGTATACTTTATTGCTCCCTTTTTGTAGAGTCAGAAATTTGATTTTTGCATGTATTAAACATGGGAGATGAAAAACGTGAAATGTACTTACTCTTGGCGTGTGCCTTGAGTAAATTCATTTATTGTATACCATTGAATTATGTGGGCCGGTGGGGAGTAAGGTGGATGGAGTTGCGTGAAGAGTCGTCTACTTGGTTTGAAAGTCGACGGTGTCGACTCGATATTTGCTTTCGTAAAAAGTGGAAATTGGCTCACGAGAGCCCTGTATCCTCAGTTGTGTGTTAATTGAATTTATTTATGTGTTTTAATTATTTACTTGCAATTTTACCGTTTAAGTGCACGTGCATGAATTTTGAAAACTCACGAGCTTTTAGCTCACCCCGTTCTTTATTTTTTAACTTAGGTGAAGAGAATCGTATAGTTAAGGCTAAGCGTCTTGATCTTTTGATTTTGGTCTCGGATACGAAGACATATTTTGTATAATTGTTTGATGTTGAATACTTTAAGTTTCTGGAAGTGTATGAGCTTTGGCTCGAGGATTGTAAATATGTGAAATGGATGACTGTAAATTTTAAGTTTAAATGCTATTCTCGGTTTTAGTATTAATGTTATGTTAAGGGAAATTACGCGTTTAAGTTAGTAATGATTTGAATGCTTGAGTCTGGCGAGTTAGGACCGCTAACCCTGGTTAGCCTTAGGGGAGGCTGTACAGGTGGTATCACAGACCAGGTTAGACGCGTCTATAAAGGAAATTTTTAAAGTTCTTTTAGAAAGGTTTCTTGTGTTTTAAGCTTGATATTTTAGCTATTTTGAATATTGAAAAAGTCCTAACTTTAAGTTTTGATTTTTGGTGTAGGTATGGAAGGTGGTAATGGAGCTCACAAGGAGCTAATGGGCGGGGGCCAATGGTCATGAGCCACCCTGCTAGGCCAAGGGGTATAGAGTGAGTGGGGCGACCACACCAGCATGTTGTTCACCCCACCGAGGAGTTTCGAGGTGCCGATGTGGGAGTACTCCTAATGTGTGGTGTTATTTATGGGACGATGAGCGTCGGAGCTGCTGGATACTACTAGAGAGAGGAGAACATGGTGGTGAGAAATATCATGGCTACCGTCGGGAGCGAATCCGAGAGTTGGAGGATCGGGAACCGAGGTGGAGAGTCGGGTGAACCTGAGCGAGATAGGACTAGAGCCACACGTGATCAGTCCGTGAGGTTTGAACCCGGACTTGATAGGGATGTCACGAGGTCCCAGGTCTGCTAGGATTAGGTGACCTCACTACCTTGGAGGATATTGTAGCTGATGTGACTGCAGAGGCCATGCTTGATGGGGCCTTTGATGAGGACTCATCTGAGTCGGAGCCTTATGAGGATATCTGATGGGGATGACCCTTGAGGAGAGCCGAGGAGGAGGAGGAGGAAGGGTACCCTCCCGATGGTCCAGGACAGAGGATTAGTTCTAGAGTATTAGGTTAGGGTTTTTATTAATCGGTTGTAGGGAGACTTTATTAGGGGGATTCTCGTCCCTGGGATGCATGTTTATCTATTGTTTTCACTACTATATTTTGTGTGGTAAATTGATTGTGAAAGCACTTTTTGTGTACTTTTTGTGATAAACATGCCACTGTAGTGTACTGAATTTCCACGGCTATTTAAATGAAAATTCGGTTAACTTTAGAAAATTCTCTTGTTTGCTTCTCGATTTAATTTGTTAAATTATTTCTTTTATTTTGTATTATTTCTGTACATTTTCTTTTCTCTTATCTCATTTTACCTTGTTTCGTATTATTATGTATTAAATTTTATTCTATATTATATTTGTGCTTAATTATGTCTACCTATTATAGAAATTATGGACGGTAGACGAGGCCGAGGTCGAGGGCGCGGGGTAGGACAACCCCAAAATGAGGGAGACGACCGAGGGTCAGCAGTTGACCAAGATCAAGGAAGAGGATTGGGACAAGGTCAAGGGGTAGATTTCGGGGAACAAGTGGCGACTGCCATAAACCAGATGACGGGCATCTTGGCTCGTTTGGTGGACCAACAAGGTCAGGGTCCAGTCAATCAGCCTGGGGGCCACGAGGGTGGCGAGGATAGGGCTTTAGAGTGATTCCAAAGGTTCGCCCCACCTAAGTTCTTTGGGGGACCTGATCCGGAGGTCGCTGAGGGGTGGTTGGAGCGAATTTCTGATATCTTTGGTACTCTAAATTATACTGAGGAAATGCGGGTATCTTTTGCCGCCTTCCAGTTTGAAGGAGCAGCCAGATCATGGTGGAACATGATTCGGGCCAAATGGGATAGGGACCAGACTCCTAGGACTTGGGAGAATTTTACTCGGGAGTTCTACTCTAAGCTTCTTCCTCCCTTGGTACAAGAAAAGAGGGAGGATGACTTTATTAAATGTCGACAGGGGCTTCTGAGTGTTGCGGATTATGAGGCACAGTTTACCAAATTGTCTAAGTTTGCCCCAGAGTTGGTGGCTACGGAGCCAAGAAGAATTAGACGTTTTATTCAGGGCTTGAATTTGGAGATTCAAGAAGGGTTAAGCGGCTCAGTGCAGTTTTAGTGAGGCTATTGAAAAGGCCCAGATGATCGAGACCGCCAAGGCTCAACCGAAGAGCTTTCATGCCAAGAAAAGGAGTACCCTTCTAGTAGTCGGGGTCCAATAGATTCGAGTGCCCATGCCTGCCAAGTTTGGGAGGGCTCAAGTGGGGCCAGTGCCTGGGGACATCAGGGGAACTTTTCACGAGGAGGCATCTAGAGGGTCTATCGGTAGAGGCCCAACGGAGAGTGTTTCCACTGAGGGAGCAAGCCTCCAATTCAGGTCTTACGTGTGGTTTTGTGGAAAACCAAACCACACGCCAATGAATGTTGGAAGAAGCAAGGAAAATGCCTAAGGTGTGGAAGTTCAGATCACCAAATATCTTCCCCGTCCTCAAACCCGAGACCGAGTGGTGCCCAGTCAAACCCAGGCAAGCTAGTTCGTGGGGAGTAGGACAAGAGTACCAACTTCGAGTCTATGAGCTGGATCATCAAGAGGTGCTGCGTCGGCCAGTGGTCAAGGTACCATTCTCTCTTTCATCGCTTAGCTAGAGTTTTAGTGATCCCGGTGCCACTCATTCTTTTGTTAATCCTGCATTTGTTTGTGGTATAGATATAAAACCTGTTGGGTTACCTTTGACCTAGAGGTTAGAACACCAAGGGGACAAAGTTTGATTAAGAGTTTGGTGTATAAAATTGTGAATTGTGGATAGGAGAGAAAATTAATGGTTGATTTGGTAAGTCGAATATTAAGGGGTATGATGTGATTATTGGGATGGATTGCTTAGCTAAACACCATGCCAAGTGGATTGTAGGTTGAAAGTTGTGGAATTTGATATCTGGGAGGCGACATTGAGATTGGATGTTAGAGGAATGTTGGCTTCATGCCCTTATTCGGGTATTAGGGCTAGAAAACTTCTAAGTAAGGGCTCAAGGGTATTTGGCTTTTCTTATAAATCCTTCAAATGATAAGATGAAAGTGGAAGGCGTGATTGTTAGGGGATTTTCCGATGTATTTCTGAGGAATTGGAGTCTTTGCCTCTGAAAGGCGGTGGAGTTCAAGGTTGATCTAGTACACAGGCGGCACCAATTTCTAAGACTCCCTTATAGAATGGCTCGGCTGAACTTAAAGAGTTGAAGGTGGGTTACAAGATCTTACGGGTGAGGTTTTATCGGGAAAGTGATTCTCATTGGGGAGCACCGTGCTTGTTTGTTAAAAGAAAGATGGTAGTTTAAGGTTGTGTATAGACTATCGGGGGTTGAATGATGTAACAATTAAGAATAAGTATCCCTTACCACTCATTGTGAGTTATTTGATCAATTGCAGGGTCGGTGGTATTCTCCAAGGCTGGATCTTAGCAGGATACTACCGGTTGAGAGTAGGAAGGAGGATGTGCGAAAACAGCTTTCAATTCAAGATATGGACATTATGAGTTTGTAGTAATGCCTTTTGGGTTAGCAATACTCCGACTGCATTCATGGATTTGATGCAAGCGTGTATTCAAACCTTATTTGGATCGGTTTGTGGTGATCTTTATTAATGATATATTGGTGTATTCCAAAACCCAGAGACCATCTGAACATTTGAAGATTGTATTGCAAACCCTCCAGAGCACAAGTTGTTTGCCAAGTTTAGTAAGTGTGAATTTTGGTTGAAAGAAGTATCTTTTCTAGGGCATAGAATTTCCAAGGATGGAATTGCAGTTGACCCATCTAAAGTGGAAGCTGTTATACATTGGAAGAGACCTGAAAATCCTACTGAGGTGAGAAGTTTCTTAAGGTTAGCTGGTTATTATCGTCGGTTCATTCGGGATTTTTCAAGAATTACCGGACCTTTGACCGACTTGACTAAGAAATATGGAAAATTCCTTTGGAGTCTTAAGTGTGAAGAAAGGTTTCAAGAATTGAAAAGCAGTTAAGCGAGGCACCGATCTTAACTCTACCTGATGGTAAAGAAGGATTTGTGGTCTATTCAGATGCCTCTAAGGATGGATTGGGTTGTGTTTTGATGCAAAATGGAAAAGTCATAGCATATGCTTCTAGGAAGTTGAAACCTTATGAACATAACTACCCAACACATGATCTAGAGTTAGCGGCGGTTGTTTTTGCTTTGAAGAAGTGGAGACATTATTTATATGGGGTTACTTTTGAGGTGTTCATGGACCATAAGAGTTTGAAATATTTGTTTTCTCAAAAGGAGTTGAATTTAAGGCAAAGGAGATGGGTAGAGTTTCTTGAGGATTATGATTGCTCCATAAATATCATCTGAAAGAATGTTGTAGCTGATCGCGTTAAGTCGTAAGGCTCAAGTAGCGGGTTTGATAGTGAAGGAATGGGAAATGTTGGAGCAAGTAAGTGAATGGAAACCTTGTCTTAGGACGCAAAAGGTTATTTTTAGAAATGTGAAATTAAGGTCTCCATTATTGGAACGGATTAAGGAGGCACAGTCAAAAGATCTAGTATACTGAAATGCGGAAAAGTCGAGAAAGGAGAGACTCGGATTTTAAGACTAGACCAGAAGGAGTGCTAAGGTTCCGGGAGAGGATAGTAGTGCCGAATGATGAGATTTTAAAGAGAGATTTTAGAAGAAATCACATGAAGTATACTATTCACCCTAGGAGTAATAAGATGTACCAAGATTTGAAAGGACTGTATTGGTGGGATGGATTAAAGCGAGATGTGGCTAAATAATGTGACGTGTCTTACACTTGGTGAAAGTTGAACACCAAAAGCCTTCGGGACTTCTACAACCCTTAGAAATCCTGAATGGAAATGGGAACATATTACTATGGATTTAGATCCTTTGGATTGCCAAGGAAAGGACACGATGCGTATGGGTGGTCGTGAACCGACTAACTAATCAGCATTTTCTACCGGTGAATATGAAGTATCCTTTGGAGAAATTAGCGGAACTCTATTTGGATGAGATAGTGAGATTGCATGGAATTCCGGTAAGTATTGTTTCCGAGACCCTAGGTTTGTTTGAGGTTTTGGCGAAGTTACAAGAGACCTTGGGGACAAATTAAACTTGAGTCTGACTTATCATCCCAGACGGATGAATTGGTCGAGAGGACCATTCGGACTTTGGAGGATATGTTAAGGTCGTGTAGACACCAAATTTTGACTATTTCTTTTGTTTTCCTATGTTTTTATCTATTAATGTTTAGTTATTTATTTTGAATTTTCTAACACATTTTTTCTCATTTTGTAGGTTTTTCTTAAAAAAAAAAGAAAAGTCAAGCATGACCGACTGCGGATAAGTCGTAACGATCGAAGCGAAAAAAAAAAAAAATGATGTAGCGATTCCTTCCGACCTTCCTTCCTCATTTCAGCTGTATTTTGTGTCTTTGGTATCAAGTAATCGTTTTAGTTAATGCCCAAATCACCCTTGATCCTTAAAACACAAATAAAAGCATCAATGATCAAAATTAACCAAGAAAACCCTCAAAGTATCCAAGCCATTGGTTGTAGGTTTTAATGCCTATAAATCACCCATGTTAGGGTTTTGGAGAGGTTGGAAGCGAGAGAGAAAGTGACAAAGGGAGGTGAGAGAGCAAAAGAGAGGAAAAGCTGGGAATTGGAGGAAAAAAGAAAAAAGAAAAGAAAGAAGAAAAGGAAAAAGCTAGGGTTTCATACTTGAGAAGATTATTCTTGGAATTTCGCCCTCCTCTTTCGCTTAGATTCAAACTTCGATTGGTAACATCTTTCTACTTTATTTACCGTTTTTGATCGTAAAATTACTGGAAATTTGGACCTTTGGTGGAACCAAGGTCTTGAATAGTTTTCTTTTAGTTTATGATATTTGATGATGATTATCGGTTGTTATATGAGCATGTTGTGTTTATAAAGCCTTGGTAAGGCTAGTAGATTTGTTTTACGTTTAAATCAGACGTTTGATGCTTACGTGATGATCTTGTTGTGATTCACGAGAAATTTTTGGAAAAATGTTCTTCACGTTTTGAAGATGTGAAGAAAGCGCGGACCACTTGCGGAATCCTCAGCGCGCTCACGCGTTCCTCTTGAATGTTTGAAGATGTGAAAGCGCGGATTCATTGAGCTAGTCCAGCGTAACCTCAGCGCTCTAACTAACAGTTCTTCCCTTCCACTTTTCTTGTCTATTTGATGATGTCGATGCTTAAGATTTGACTTTCTTCGGTTTTAGTTTGTTTTGACATGATCTGAATGCTGATATTTAATGCCTCAAATAGATCCCCTTGCCTCTGAAGATTTTGTTTCATGTTATTGTTTGAAAAAACTGGAAGCAATCTTCCTGATATTTTGAAGATGGGAAGAGACGGACGGTTACTGGCTGAGTCGCGTTTCCAGTCCGTTTCCCTCAGGGTCTTTGATTTTTGCTTGTAATGCAGAGGTAGTTGCGCGGTTCGACCCGCGTTTCTATTCCGCGTAACCTCTCTGCTTCTGTATTCTGTTGATATTTCCTGCTCTTTTATTCTAGAATCTTACTCTATTTCCTAGTATTATCTGTGTTGCTTGCAGAATCTGTTTAGATACCCTCTCTTTGTATTTTTGATTGATTTTTCCTTTAAATTGGTACCTTGATCCCTTTTGTTGATATTGAATCTTAGATAACCACTCCCATCATTTAAGGATTCAATTAAGGCATCACATCAAGGGATGGTAACTTCTTTCCCCTATTATGTGCTTATTATGTGTTTTTGCATGATTTTGCATGTTTTAAATTAAGTTTTCATTTGCTTTTATTCATGTCTAGTCTTTATTTATGTTATTTAATTTTTGAGTAAATCATTTGGAGGCCTTAGATGCCAAGTTGTAATAGATAGGTTTAATTTTGGCAAAAGTGTATTTATTCTAGAAAATGTAATAGTTAGATTATTATTCTGAATTTTTCCCCTTTGAATGTATTTAGGTTCCCCTCAATGTAATAATTAGGTTTTATATGCTTATTTTGCATGCTTGCATGATTATGTGTTTATTTGCTTTCCTAGGGTCTTGCATCTAGATATTATGCCTATGTGTTATGTGTTATATGTGTTTACTTGCTTTATTATCATGTCTACATGTTTATTGTGTAAATATATTGACGTCACCACACTAGTCCAACGCTAGTTGTGGCCTTCCCTTTCGACTTCTCACTAATCCAATGTTAGTGAGAACCTTTTGACGAGGGCTAGTCCAATGCTAGACCCTTAAAACGCCGTTCATGCATTAGATGCAAATTTCACACACTTTTCACTTTTAGCGTTTCTTTCCCATTTTGTATGTTACTATTCTCCCATCCCGTATGCGAAACATCTCATTTAGTTTTCTTAGATTAATGCATTTAAGGCATTACCCTTTGAATTAGGGAAGAGAGCGAGTATGGCTCCCTAACCTTAACACGCTTTTATTACCTTCTATGAAAAGGAAGATTCAAAATCACGAACTTAGTCACCCGCACCCGTTATGTTGCATTATCCCTCTTTAGGACATACACGTGTATTATTTTAAATGCTATCAAAATCATTCTTTTAAAAATCAAGTTTCTCTCTTCATGTTTTAGCAATTCAAAAGTCAAAGAACCGTTTTTCTTAAGAATTGCACCCTTTGAAAATTCAAGTTCCTCTTTGCACTTAAAAATTGATCTTTCCAAAAATCCAACTTCTTTTCCCTTGAGATTTTATAAAATTGCATTTCTTTTTGAAAACCCTATTTTTCCGTTTGTTCGAGTCTCATCATTGCATTTTTTCGTGACCTCCTCGAGGGATCAAACTTGGATGACACAACTAATGTGATCAATTCCAATCAAACCTCAAGGAGACATTTTGCCCCTCTCGATCCAACATTAGGTCTAGGTTTTGCATCCATATAGATAACATCCAAATGTGATAAATTTAAAGTTAGAATTAGGAAATTTTTAGCTAAATCTTGCAACTAGCTTTGGCTAGATTAGAAGGGTGCCTTAGAGACGAGTAACATCGAATCTTCTTCCTTTCTTTCAACCGGACCTCCGAACCTTTTTTTCTAGTTTTCAAAGACCTCGAGTCGCCTAAAAAGGGTTTTCTTTGTTTATTTTCATTAATTAAAACTTTTTGGGTGACTTGGTACACCTAAACTCCATACCAAGTGGCGACTCCAAACTTTTCTAAAACCCTTTTCTAGACTTTTATTTTGGGTCCAAACCGTCGCATTTTCTTTAGTCTCATGACCCCCTTCCCTTTATTATTTTCAAAAAATCAAATCTTCCCTTTTTTCCATCAAAAAATGGGGCGCGACAGTCGTGTATAATGGATTTTGGTGAAGGTTGGAGTCGGTACATGACATTGGTTGAGTTTGCATATAATAACAGTTATCATGCCACGATTCAAATGGCACCTTATGAGGCACTTTATGGGAGAAGATGCCGGTCACCGATTCATTGGGATGAAGTAGGGGAAAAGAAAGTTCTTAATCCGACTGCTATACCGTGGATTGAGGAGGCTTATGAGAAGGTGAAGTTAGTCCAGAAAGGCTTCAAACGCCCAAAGCAAAAGAGCTACTCGAGATAATAGAAGAAAAGATTTGAGTTTGAGGTAGGTGATAAAGTTTTCTTCAAGAGTGAAACCCGCGTGAAAGGTGGTGTAGTGTCTAAAAAGGGGAAGAAATTGAAGCCGAGATATGTGGGACCGCTTTGAGATACCTTGCGGGTTGGAAAAGTGGATCAACGGATTTACAGCTAGTATGTCCAAGATTCACAATGTCTTCCATATCTCAATGCTCAAGAAATATCACCCGATCCGAGCCATGTTTTGCAATTAGACGAGATTGAGATGGGTGAGACACTCTATGAGGAAAGACCTGTAAAGATTCTTGATCGAAGTTAAGGATTTAAGGATCTAAGAAAATTCCTCCGATAAAATCATCCTGGAAAACCATGATGTGAGGAAGCAACTTGGGAGGTGGAAGAGGAAATGCAGAAGAAATATCCAGAATTATTTGTTTAACAAGGTGAGAATTTTGAGGACAAAATTCTTTTAAGGAGGGGAGAATGTAACGGCCTCGAATTTAAAAAAAAAATTTAAAAATTTAATTATTTTTAATTTAAAAAATTCGAAAATCCATTTATTTATATAATTATGTCTTTAATTATTTTGTGATATTCGATTTTTCCTCATTTATAATGCCTCATTTAATTTTAACTCTATTTTCCTGTAAATTACGTCTCGAAGCATTTATTAGTGGTAAAATGTCAAAGGCACGTTTTTCGAGGTAAACCGGACCGTGAGTGAAATAGTGAAATTAAGTACCTGGATGATCATCGATAAGTTGGAAGTGTGATTAAATGACTGATTTGGGTCATTGAAGGTGATTAATTAGGGTTTTGAAAATTTTAGTTAAGATTTGGATTAACCTCGTTAAACTTAGAATTTCAACTAATTATTTCTTCCAACCAATTCCTTCTAGCTCTTACTTAAAATTTTCCTATTCTTTTTCCCTCCCTAGCCGTAAAAATTAGCCCTTAATTTCAAGCATAATTAAGCCCTTATTTTTCCCTCCAAATAGATAAGAATGGCTTAATAGTCAACCTTCATTAAGGCAAGACAAGACTTGTGTCTTGTCCTCCTTTCTTCCTTATTTAAAAAAAAAATTGCTTAAAACCGTGCATTTCTTCCTCCCTTCACCGAACTCTCTCTTCTTCCTCTCTTCATTTTCCATCGATTTTCCTCCTCCATTTCTTGCAAAATCACCAACAAAACTTCATCACTCTTGGATTGAACTTGAGCTTGGTGGAAAGGTTTGGAGCTAGGAGCATTTGGAAGCTTTTGTTTGGCATTTCCTTGGAGAACTTTCACTCATTTCTTGCAAGAGGTAAAACTAGAAACTTGAACTCCTTTCATCCATTTCATTTGAAAGCATGTTGTTAGGTTGGGATGTTGAAAGGTTTTAGAAACCTTGACTTATGTGTTTATAGCTTTGAATATGAAGTTGATTTGTGGAATTTGATGACCATGAAAAGGAAACGGTGGGTTCTTGAATTCCACCAAATGTGTGAAATTGATTGTTAGATGGTTATATGATGTTATCAAGTGCATTATGTATAATGATGATGGTTAAAAGTTTGATGAAAAACAAAAGAGGAAAACCGGTTAAGGAAGGAAAAATTTGGGGGTTGAATTATCTGATTTTTCCTTGAATTTCGTGGCTACATTTTTGGCTAGTTAAGAGGCTGAATTTGATGTTTAAGTGATTAATGTTAAGCTGTTATTTTGTCCCACAAAAAGCTCTTCAAGAGTTGATGTTATGTGGGTTGCTAAGTTGCAAAGTGAAAGCTGGAAATTGAGGGGTAATGCTGTCCGAATTTTGAGGATTATTTTGTGATATTCTTGCCAAAAGATGTGACCATTTTTGATCATCATTAGGCTTAGGAAGTTCAATACTAGCTTGGTTTCGAAAATTAGGCAAATTGGTAGTGATTTGAAGCATGAACTAGATGATATAAGTGAAGGATCAAAATTTTCCAGTTTTGGATGAATGAGTTGAGCGAACTTTGGGCATGCAGAAAACTGCCTTCCCGATGGTATTTTAAGTTGAAATTTGGTGTGAATCTAGTTGATATATGGAGGTGTTAGTGTGACAAATTTGACAATTTTTGGACTTGAATTCGTCACTCAAATAGCAACTTGAAATCTGCCCTGTATCTTCATATTTCCAGAACTGCAGAATTTCGAACTGCTTCTGTTTGCACTGATGTCATTTCATGCTCGGATGTCGGAATTGAGTTCCGTCAGTGGCTGTTGAAATTTCTTATGTAGGACTATATTGTGTATGAATTTCAGAGGTTAATTAATTTTCTGTAATTTTTGGAGAATTTTCAAAATGCTCTGGATAACCAGCCTGACGAGCACTGTTCCTTTACTGTAGCAGAATGTTTAACGAAAATATGGGTTAATTTCGTCCATAATTTCAATTTGATGTCTTCTGAAAAGTTTTAGATCTTTCAAAGAGGTTTACAACGGTACCAAATGAGCAAAATTCTGGCTTGTAAAACTTGAGTTATGATTTTTCAAAGTTTTCAGCTCAACTTGGAAAATTGTCGAACTGTCGATTTTTTGCATTAAACTTGACCAGTGATTAGGAGAACTCATTTTTGTTCCCTTTTAATTATTTTTAGGTCAAAGTGCTGATTTTGCGACTGACCAAAACTTGGACTCCGACCCCTATTTTGTCGGTGAGTTTTCAATGCATGTTAAAATGCTTTCATTGGAACACTTTATGTATGCACGTGTTTCATGACTTGTTATTCGATTGGAATGTGAAACTGAGAATTTGATGGACCGCTCACTTAAAGGAGAGTATACTTTATTGCTCCCTTTTTGTAGAGTCAGAAATTTGATTTTTGCATGTATTAAACATGGGAGATGAAAAACGTGAAATGTACTTACTCTTGGCCGTGTGCCTTGAGTAAATTCCTGTTTATTGTATACCATTGAATTATGTGGCGTGCGGGCCCGGTAGGGGGAGTAAGGTGGATGGAGTTGGCGTGAAGAGTCGTCTACTTGGTTTGAAAGTCGACGGAGTGTTGACTACGATATTTGCTCGTAAAAAAAGTGGAAATTGGCTCCTGAGAGCCCCTGTATCCTCACTGTGTGTTAATTGAATTTATTTATGTGTTTTAATTATTTACTTGCAATTTTACCGCTTTAAGTACCTGTGCATGAATTTTGAAAACTCACGAGCTTTTTAGCTCACCCCCGTTCCCTTTTATTTTCCTTAACAGGTGAAGAGAATCCCGAGGCGTAGTTAAGGCTAGCGTCTTGATCTTTTGATTTTGGTCTCGGATACGAAGACATATTTTGTATAATTGTTTGATGTTGAATACTTTAAGTTTCTGGAAGTGTATGAGCTTTGGCTCGAGGATTGTAAATATGTGAAATGGATGACTGTAAATTTTAAGTTTAAATGCTATTCTCAGTTTTAGTATTAATGTTATGTTAATTGGGGAAATTGCACGTTTAAGTTAGTAATGATTTGAATGCTTGAGTCCTGGCGAGAGTTGGGCAGACAGTCCGCTAACCCCTCTGGTTAGCCTTAGGGGGAGGTGGGGCTGTTACAGCTTGTCTTAGTATTGCACTACTACCTATATTTCTATTGCACTTATGTTCGACATTTTTAATTTGCCAATTTTTTCTAATATCACTTAGTTACAAAAGTGTTTTTCTAATCAATTAAACAAAAGTACCAAAACATTATAGAATAGCATAATCCAAATAGATGCGAATTTCATTTTGTCTTTTCAAGTGCTTGCTATTAATTCTAATGAATTAAACTCAAGTGGTTATGATTCTTTTATCATACTACAACATTCCTTCTAATTTGAGATGTACATTCCAATTATCAAGTAAACTATATGAACAATATTCATAATGCAAATAAGCTATCGAAATTCTTTAATTTTAAAATAAAAATTATTCAACTGTATATTAAGTAATAATATTCTTTCTTGTACCAAAGTAACAACCATACTAATACATTTATTACTTATGTGTTTGAGATATTTTATCAATATTTTGTTTTAAGTCTGAAATTATAATTTAAACTGAGATTTGGGTCTTAAAATTTAACTCTAATATTCTTAGTTATAGAAAATTTTAATGGAGACATTTTACAAAAGAAAATAAAGCATCTCCTTTGGATTTTGAATTCAGTAATATTTATGCACTTATGCAGTTTAGTAATAGTTTAATCCCATTGATACTACTATTACATTTTTTTAATGGATATTCAATCATTAAATTGGTTCTTATATGCTTATTAACTTCTTATCCAAGTTAAAGCTATGACTTTTACTAGAAATCCAAGAATAAGATTGAGACTTTTGTATTAATCAATTCAAGTTTCAAAATTTAGTCTAATCTCACAAGAAAGATTTCAAATTCTCTAGTTAGGTTAGAATACTGATCACTACTATACTCTACAAAAAACACAAGCTCGTTTGGACAACAAATTAGCAAATCTATAACATTCCATAAATTTTATTGAGTTGGTGGCTTTATAATAAACTTAAGTATCAAAAGTATAAAGAAAGCTATGTGTCAAAGTTGAATAAAAAATTTATTAAGTAGTTGAATATTTCAAATTCTGAATCCTCTAAAAATTGCCTAACAAAATTGATTAGTAAATGAATGATAAATAAAATTGAGTTCTATAGAAGATCATCAAGAAAAAGAATCTAACATATATTTTATACTTTTGCTTTTCTTTTTTTATCTTTCTTATTATCTAGTTTTTGGATCGAATGTTTTCTTTTTCATCTTTTTACTATACAAGATGTAGTCATTATATTTTTCTATGGAAACATGACTTTTTCGTAACTAGTTTAAAGAGATACTTCTTATCCTTTAGCCATGCTTCATTCTCTCAAGTCATTTTGTTGCTTTTATATGCTAAAATGAAAAACTTGAAAATTCATGATAATGTGAGGACCCATATCATCATTTTAATTTACATATTGCAAATTCCCAAATCAAATTATATTTATTTTATTTAGAATTATTTAATTTTATTAAGTCAATTGCATTGGCACAAAATTTTCAAAATGCATTGTGCACGTTTAAATTATGTCGATAATTTCATTATTTGGATGTTTAAATTTCACATATGAGCCTAGGGTCGACTATTAGACGTAAGTTTTGAGTGTTAGGATATGCAATTGAGGTATATAAGTGAGAGAAACTAGGCTCGTAGTGTCGCGTCACGTGAATGAACCCCGACGCGACAAAAAGTGGCTTTATGTCATATCGAGTGACATCTTTCATTTCTTGCCTTTTCCAACAAAACCCCAAAAGTCAAACAACCACTCATTCTTCTTCTTCTTCTTCTCTTGGCCGAGCTCCCTTTCCCCTCTTCCTCTTCATTTTTGTCTTTAAAAACTACTTCAAACTTCATCAAATTCACCAAGAAAGCTTGAGAAATATTCCACCATTTCACTTGGAGTTTGAAGACCATCTTGTCTTGTGTGAGGGCCAAGCTTTGGAGGAGAAAAAGAAGAGGTCTTGGTGCATTTCTAGATCACCTTCAACCTAGGGTGATCTAAGTTTTGATAGTTCAATGTTCCTATTCTTGTTGAATTGGATGGTTTTGTGGGCTCTATGAACTCCCACAATTATTGATTATTGGATTGTTGTGATGCGTATACATGTGATGGAGTGATTGTGTTGAGTTCTTGGAAGTTAGGAAGTGAGGAAGAAAGGAGAAAGGAAAAATCGAGGGAGGAAGAAATGCATGCTGCAGGTTTCTTTTCTAATTTTTATGCCCTATTTTAGCTGCAAATTGTCATGAGTTTCTTGGTTGTTTTGAGAGTTTAAATGTTGAGCTTTAAGTGGACATTTTCCTAGCAAAGAAACCCTCTCATTTGGTGCTTCAAAAGTTCATGAAAAGATGGTTAAAAATCTGAAAAATTTTGCCCTATTTCTGTCCGAGATTTTCTGCCCTGTTTTGGTGATGTTTGGTCCAAATTTTTGCTATCATTTTACCACCATTTGCTCAAAAGTGTTGCTAGGGTCTTGGTTTTGAAAATGGAATGGAATGGGGGCTGTTTTGGATGAACCAGATGTTGCAAAAGAACAGGATCGCTGTTAGGCAGAATTGAGTTCAAAAATTTCAGTCAAATTTGGTTGTTTTGATCACTACCTTCCCATATGAGTTTTTGGCTAAGTTTTGTTGAAAACGCAGCTCACATACTGAGGTTTATGTGTGAAAAAATTGGTGATTTTCCAGTATCATTTCATTGCTCAAATGATGCTCCAAAATTACTCTTCAAACCTGGAAATCTTACTGTCAGGACAGCTTTACGCCCTCTATTCAACTAGCTATATTTTCTTGCTCGGGACTCAAAATTGAGTGCCGTTTGTGGCATTTGAAACTAGACTTCAAGGGTTTTCCAATGGTATATGGCTTGCATGCTAACTCATTTTCTATCAAACCCAAAAAAATTAGGAAAAAGGCTGTTTTACAAGACTGATTTTTCTATTTTTGTTCCTCGTGACATCTTGCAGCTCACTTTAGCCTACTTTACAAAATGAATCTTGGAGCGAGCCCTTCTAGTGAATTGTATTACTCCGCATCTAGTTTCCATAGCCGTAGGCCTTGCCTAATTTTGATGAGTGTAGTCTTAGATATGGTCCGAACAAGAAACTGTGGCAGTGAGGTTTTGGTGATTCTAAGTAGTTGAGTTAAGGTTTTGAGTTTTAGTTATTTTGGCTAGTGTTTGATAGTTGAACTTTGGCTCAAGCGACCAAGACTTTGCCGAGGGTGACCCGACTACTGAAGTTTAATCCTCTTGCTTGCTCGCTTGTTTAACTGAATCACTGTGAGTGTTCAAGTGCATGTTACTTAATGCTGTATTTAATATCAATGACTTGTAAAGCATGCTTGTTTGACTTGGTGAGCGTGTACTTTATTGCGCTCACCCTTATGTGAATTGAATTTGTTAAATGCTTGTACTTGTGCTTGTTCTTGAATAGTTAATACCAAGCGGTTGAATGTACCACACTCAAGCGAGTGGGAGGTACCTCTCCTCCTGTTTTGATTAATTTTGGCCAAGTCGATTGGAGCGTTGTCTCGTCGACCTCTTATTGCCTAGTGGTAGTATGTACCACACTCTAGCGAGTGGGAGGTGCCTCTCATCCTATCTTGGTTTATTAATAAATTCTATTTTGACGAGCGGGTCTAGTACAAGGGGTGTAAGTAGACGGGTGAGTGTAAAGTGATGTCTACGGACAGTGCGATAGTGGTTGACGGAGTGTCAACATTCCAATTGAAATTGTGGCTTGTGATTGGACCAAAAGTGACGGCGAAAATTGCGAAAAGGTGGAGCGGGTCATCTGTATCCTTTTATATTGAATTCCTTAATTGCTTTATGTGATTTCTGAGATTCTCTATTGTCTTACTGTTTTAATAATTTTATTACCGCTTTGACCTACTTGCGTGTGAATTCTTGGCCTCACTGAGCTTTGCTCACCCCATAAGTTTTGTTTTTCTTAACAAGTCTTGAAGTGGAGTTCGTAAATCGAGAAACTTAACTTTGTAGGATTTCCACACTTTTGTATAAGAATATGTGGATTTGTGAACTTGATGGATTATTGTGCTCGAAATTAAATTTTTGTAATTTTGATGAAATAATTGGGATTGTATTCTTGTAAGTTTAGTTAGTGGTTTTGATAGACTTTGATTATGGTTTTAAGTATGAATGTTTGTATGTATATTTGGGTTTTGTAGTGAGTCCTGACGAGAGTTGGGCAGGCGTCCCGCCGATACTCTTGGGTTCGCTCTAGGGAGAGGTGGGGGCGTCACAGATAAGAAATGAGAGACAAACAAAGTTTACAATAAATACAGAAGACACTTTTTTCCAGTAAAATGTTTTGAATGACTAACTTGAAAGTAGGGATAATTCACTTGCTATGGTATTCGTAAATGCAAGGAATTGCTTCTATATTGAACCTTCCAAGAAATTCTTCTAACAGACACCTTCGACCAGTTAATGGTATGAATAAGGAATATTACGTAAGGAATATGCCCTAAATTGGATTGATGCACACAAGAAACTAAACTCCTAAACAAAGGTGTTGGCAATACTTCTCGTTAAGTCAAAACCAAATTTAACAGATGACACATCCTTTTTTTAATGTCATAACTACTTTTGAAGGTAGTATATAAATTAATCAATTGTATTCCTACAATATGGTAAGTTATTAGCATCAATAGATAATGTGGTGACATAAAAATATTTTTAAATTAGCAGGTTAACTCTTTAATTTATATTTTGATATTGTCTAACTCCATCCATTCTTGAACTTCTTGAGAACAATGATAACAAATCTTTTCTATATTAGCCAAGGGCAATACAATTTCAAATGTATGGATAATAATCCTTCCTGTGGTTATCACATAAATGCTACAACTTTTTATCTATGTCTTGAAATTTATTGTTGTTTATTTTCTCCTTTGTTTTCTTCTTTTATAGCTTATATTAGAAAACTGAAAAAAGGAAATAATTTACATTTCTAGTGACTTTTATCTTCAAATTCTTGTTCAATGAAAATGGGATTGTTATCAAAATTTCATGCGATTTAGAGTTGTTGTCTAAAATTGGTTTTTAAACAAAAGTGGATCATGACATTTTTGTCCACTATTTTGAACTTCTAAATTATAAACTCATGGGCAAAAGAGGCAAATCAAAGAATAAGAAATACCTACAGTAAATCATTGATTGCACTTTTATATATAATATAGATTGTCATTAGAATATAATATCAATAATATCTACCTATTGGTATCATATTGTCAATATGGAATAAAAGCAAAAAATTAGCAGCACCTTCAAAACAAATGAACATCCAAAACAAGACATATTTTTAGGAAAAATTTGGTAGTCATTTACAGTCCAAATCTAATTAAGTTTATATTAGTCAAATCCTTAAAGTAACCGCAAAACTAGTCTTTCACGTTTTTCATTGTCAGTAAGAGAAGAAAGAAGCATTTTAATATCTTCATCCTTGTGGCCTGTCTTTCTCATCTCAACTGCATAGTGAGGTGATTTCAACTGCATATATATAATGAGGTGCACAATCACCCTCTCGATAGATATACTTAATGCGATAGCGGAAACGATTGAACACGAACAGCTTGATGAAGTAATTCTATGGAGAGAAACAAATACACAATTAAACACCTAAAAATAAAATTCAAATTAGAATTTAAACAAGATTCAACTAGAATCTAAAGTTTCATTAGTTTGCACCTTCAACATTTTACATTTTATGTATTTGCATGTTTACTAAGTTTCCTGTCTCTTATCACCACTTTCAAAAAATTTTCCATGTGATCTCTTATCACCACTTTCAAGCAGGTATACAGGCCTTCCACACCTGTATCGATATTTACTTTAACATGTCTAAAATTAAAACCAAATTAGATCCAAAAAAATCAATAATATAAAAGAATGTGAATTTTCAACTCTATAAAAAAAAAAAACACATAGTTTCTCATTTAAATTGGATTTCTTCCAATAGGCATCCCATCTAAGTTTGATCCCATAAGCATTTCCATCTACAAGTTATTTTTTTAGGTGATTTTACTAAATAGACCTCATCACCTTTCAATAGCAGTTCTTGTTAATATCAAACACCACTGACCCTTAAGGGAATTGAAATTCAAAATAAGAAAAAGGTTCTTCCAATTGTATATTGATTTAGTTAAGAGGATAACATCAATCATGGTAATCTTATTCTCTTCATATTCTTATAAATGAAATTGTAGAACAATAGACAATAGATTAGTCATCTTATAAATTTTCTTTACCTAATTAGATTTTAGTATAGTATTCATTTGTTAGACTATATATGTTATTATTTTTCAGAAAATTTACCTGAAAAATGCAACTAAAACTATCAAAAATATTATGAAAACCATTACATAAAAACCAAAACTCAATAATTTTAGAAATTTGAATGATATATTCTTTTGACTATGTTTATATAGTTTTATATATCAATGACAAATGGTTTTTGTTTTGATTGAATATTCAAATAATCTACATAGGTACATAGAATTCAAAAATGGGGTCTAATACTTAAAGTTAGTATGCACAATTACTCTTACTATTATGTTTCAATTGATACTCATGGATAAGATAGATACATAATCAATAAAAATTCACAAATGACTCTTAGTATTTATTTTCTTCCATTGATAGCCATATAATAAAATCTTTTGGAGTTATTATACTCAGTTTTCAATTATAAGATGATTGGACATCTCATATATTATTTGACTTGATTATAGTTGTTCAATATTATATACCAATAACATAAAATTTTAGCTACCATATACTTAAATTTTTTTGTTGAAAAATTGAAAAGAATAACATGAATGATCACATGAATTATAAGATTTTTTATTATAATGTTTGAAATGATTAAAATATTCGCTTGTTATATATAACAGACCATGATTTATAAGATTCTAGGTTAATATTTTAAAACATATATCTATCATAGTAGGACTGGAATCAAATTTGTAACTTTTATTCATAAGATATAGAATTATAACATTAACTTTAAAATTGTATTAAAAAATGTGGTAATTCTAGTAAGAATGGGGTCAAATTTGAATTTTTATCGTACGATATTGAATCACAATAATAATACTAAGATTCTATCAATAATGGTAACAATTGTGAATTAATAAATTGACATTACTTTTTGTGTGAAAATTTCACTTTTGTTTTTTGGATCATGAGTATTTTGATAATTTAAATTTAGTTGCAATAAAAACCAAGTATTTTTAACTTTTGAAAGAGGGATAATGAGTATACTAGTACAATACATTGTTACATAGTTCAATTATATATTTAACTCTTATTATAATTGTTATCTTCTCCCTCAAATGACTAAAAATAGAAAATTTGAAAGGTTTTAAACTTATATGTATAGTGCATATATTAACAGAATACATATATTTGTATTTATAGTGTATACATTAACAGAATACTAAATGTTATTCTTTAGACTAATGAAATTAAGCCAAAAACAGATAAAAGTAAAAAAGGGTAGTAAATGTATGTTATTGTATTTAGATGATTATATATGTCAAAGAATGCCTTTGGCCTTTTCTTTTAAAAAAATTCATAAAATATAAAACTTTTGATTGTTGAATGAAAATACAAAATTGCTATAATCATTTGGTTTTAGGTTTTTTAAACATTTAAGGAAGGAGATGGCATTGATATAGTGTGTCAACTTATTTATTCATTTAAATCTCTTAGTTTGTTAGCTAATGATTTCTAAAATTAATAGATTTAGATATTCCATAAATTAAATAAGAAACTCTACTATTTGTGAGTGATAGTACAAAAATATAAATTTTTGTAGGTGAAAAAATGGATAAATAAGGTAACAACTATTATTGTTATTTTGTGCAATTCAAGGGTATATATTATTTTATAAAACCCACCTTATATACCAATAATGTACAATTTATATTTCACATCATTGAATGTTTGCAGCACTTGACAGAATATATTGAATATATGTTAAGTATTTCTAGTTTGTTATTAATTAAATTCTAAATAAAAATCATAATTCTAGATCGAATTGGAGTAAAATTTGAATCTGGTATAAAAACAAGGAATAATTCAAATTTGATCTTCACTATAACTTTTTGCAACAAAAATTTGAGAATTTTAGTATTATGGAAGTAAGATTAAAAATTATTGTCCAAATTTGTTTTTCAAGTTTTGTTCATGTGCATGGTCTTTTATAATAGTATTATTAGATTTGGTTGAACGAGATATATAAGCAATCCTTTGCCTCATGATGATTTGTTTAATTTTACTTCTTTTTATTTTTTTATTCTGTATTTCATTTGATGAGGTTATTTTAAGATGTTACATGAAGATTGGTATTATTTTTATTTATTTGTGGGTATAAAACATGTTAGTTAGTGAGTCAAGTCTCTTAACTCTCTTTACCCATGGTTCAATTCATACTATTGTTTATTTATTTCTAATTATGATTTTATTATGCCAAGTATTTTCCTTCTCATACCATGGATGTTTAGCTTCTAAAATGAATATAATATCTTTCAAGCAATCTTGAAATTACCTTTTATTTTTGTGTTTATTATTTCTAAATTTTACACTTTATATGAACATATAAATTTTGGTTTTGAATGATAAGCAATATGCCAATCTAATTCATATGTCCTAACTTATAGCTAACAATTATTTGATCGGTTTCTTTTAAAATAAGTAGTGCTAAGAATAATGGTGTTCAAAAAAATTGAAAATTATTTTGAACATGCGTGATCCTAATAATATTTGTCACTTTTTTAGGTTTGAAGTTGATTATAAAAATTAAAACCCAATTATTATTGTCAAAAGCCAATCAAGGAGTGTGTTTGAATAACATATTATTTTTCACAAAAATCAATTTTCTTGGATCACAGTTATAATTTCTAATCAATCTTTTATCTTTTTGACATTCTTTTTATCTTATATATGTCACACCATAAAAAGTGCTGCAATAATTATTTCAAATAATATCAAATAATATTTTAAAAAATCTCCTATACAAACATATTCAAGATATAAAGTAATTAATTTATATAATTAGTAAAGGATTAAAGTTACAGTGAGTTTTCTACAATGAGAACAAGTGTGGGAAAGTTTAAATCTGGTCAGATTGTCCATCATATAAAATCAATTTGAAAAAAATTTGCTATTATAAGCATGACAAAGACTGCATAAAGGCTCCACTTATGCTATCTATCAAGCATTTGATCTAGTTATCAAATATTTGCCATTAAAATAGTGTAAATCAAAAGTATATACCCAGCATCATGTTATTGCCAACATGGAATAAAACTAGAAAATTAGAATCATACCTCAAAACAAGTTTTATAATCTTTTAGAACATGAATCTCATAAATTTCAATTAATGGTTTGTTGTCAATTAAATCTCTAAGCAAAAGCATGTTGTTACTTTCAAGTTTTTGCCATCAATTGGAGGTAAAAAAAAGTTTTTTTTAATCTCCTGATTTATATGGCCTTTCTTCCTTAATAACTTGATATGTGTTAAACCAATACATTTGTGATTAAGAATTCTCCTTGTCAGTTGGAATCTATTATCATTATCTCTAATTCTTTTTGGATTCATTCATGGCCAATAAATGACATGGTTAAAGTTTTATCAATACTAGATACATCACCTATGTCTGGGAAGCTTCACAAATTATTGCACAAGTTTTGCTGCGCCTGCAAGGAGAACAGTTGGACAGGGTTTGCTGCTCTCACACCGAGGATCTGAAGGTGGAGTCCGACACTAGTAAGTAGCGACTCAGTGTGGGCTCTGTTTTTTGTATCCCAATACTTCGAGAATCGAGGCAACCTTTTCTTTCTTTTTTGGGATAATTTCAGAAACCTCCCCTGAGGTTTCTCATAATATCACTTAGGGGTCTTGAGATTTTTAAAATCTCACTTACCTTCCCGGTCAACTTGATAAAATTAAATATTCCTATCAAAATTCATAAATTGACAGCATTATCCTTGACCTTGATAACTATTTAACTAAAAAGTC
This sequence comes from Gardenia jasminoides, assembly GCA_013103745.1. Classification (NCBI taxonomy): domain Eukaryota; kingdom Viridiplantae; phylum Streptophyta; class Magnoliopsida; order Gentianales; family Rubiaceae; genus Gardenia; species Gardenia jasminoides. The sequence goes on along the minus strand of CM023096.1, from coordinate 4,925,757 downwards.
AAACCAAAAAATGTATATTAAAAAAATTGTTATATAATAACGGTTCATATTTCTCTACATTGAGATCATGTTAGGATAACAAAGGACATGAATAAATTTAACTTAATCAAAATCAACCACTTAGGAGGATTTTAGTGTCTAGCTAACATCTTAAAAAAATTTTATGGACAGTTATAACTAATAAATTAAAAAATTTTAAAAAAATATGTTTTAATACATGATGTAGTTTAAATTTCATTGATAACTAAAATAATCTCTTTATACATATAAATTTTTCATGGTGTAAATTTTACTTTTGTTTCAATACAAGTAAAATAAATTGTTTAAATCAAGAAATTTACACCTTATAAAAATTTAGTCTTGATTTATTTTTTATTGCTGTTGCAAACTTCATAAGTAGAATAATACAAGAGTAGTATTGGAACAAAAGTTTTATCTTTATTGCATTTCTTTCAAAAGGGTTATAATGTTACACAAAATGTCAATTTAAGGGAGATAAGTGAGATTTTAAAAATCTCAGGGGGCTAAGTGATATTATGAGAAACCTCAAGAGAGGTTTCTAAAATTATCCCTTCTTTTTTAGTTTTTTAAGCTCTGGTTCTTTAAGAAACTAGAAACAAAATGAATTTAGACGTTGTCCTTTTGTTTGTAAAGTTTCTTATCCACTGGCCTTCTCTATTTGCTTCAATCCTGTAAATTGAAAAAAAAAAGAGAAAAAATCCAACATAAAAAGAAAATATTATCATGACCTAAAAGGCAAAGAGGTGGAAGTATCCTTCTGTTTTTTTTTTGGCTCTACTTTGTTGAATACTTAGAAACAAAAAGCGTGATCGAAAAGGAGTGATTTCTCATCTGAATTCTTCTGTATCTCGATCCTTGAAATTTCTACTACTAAATGATAAAAAGTTCTTTTTGAAAAATAGATAAAATCTGACCAAAAGAATGATAATTTTTCATCCAAAATCATATGGATAGAAAACAAACGAAAGTAGAATTGGAGTTCATCAAATGATGAAGAATCCCTCCAGAAAAACTGCTAATTTTTTTGAGGAAAAAATGTGAAATCTATGAGGAATTGTGTGACTTTGGTTCTCACTTATTTGTTGGAACAGTTGGTAGAAAAGAAAAAATTGGTAAACAAATTCATTTAGAAGGAAAGGGAGAAGACATTTTGCTCCTCAATTAACTAAAGTAGGCTATTGAAAATTATATCGGCAGTTAAGTATTTAATTAATTACCATTTAAACTTAAAAAATAGATTAACAAAAAAAATTAAGTTAAACATCAATCCAATGTGCTTGTCAAAAAGAAAAAATAAATCCAACGGGCTAGCAAATCACAAGCTAATATCACTCATGTCAATAATTAATAATTTAACCTAGCCCAAGATGAATTTTAAATTTAAAGAAGCCCATATGCCTGACTCAACCTGAGAAAGGTTGCCAACTATTCACATCTTACTTAGGGGTGACCACGGTTCAGTTTGGATCAAAATCGGATTGGCGGTTTATTGAACTTAAAATCGGAATCGGAATTGAGAAACCGGAACAAGAACCGTAACTGTGACTAAAGGTTTAGGTTCAGGTTTATAAAAAATTTGAGCCGAACCGGAGCTGGCGGTTCAAGACCCGTTCAAACCGTCTAAAATACATTTATATCCTGAGTTGCTGAGCTTTTTTTATTCAATTTAAAATTTAATTTTAATAACTAGCACCAAATATCAAATAGTCTCAATTTTAGTCCAACAACCTATTATCCAAAACTAGAGAAACTGGAATTGAAGCGGAACCGGGGATTCAAGAACTGTAACCGTAATCGTCCCTATAAGAGCCGGTTCAGGTTTCACCTTTCAATAGAATCGGAACCGTCGATTTTTAAACCAAACTGATGGTTTTGGATCCGTGACCACCCCTAATCTTACCAACACATTAATTAGAAAAATTTCTATAGTACCTATTATACCTTTAAACACTTAGCTTCTATTTGAGGAACAATTTTAGAAGGACCCAATAGGTTTTTTTCTCCTTTTTTTCATAAAAAATTAGAAAAAAAAAAGAAATATTTGAACTTCTGTAACCAATACACTAGTAAATAATTAGCAAGCCCCTATTTGGAGGATCAGTTTAAACCCCAAGGACCTTTTCTAATCTCTTAAGCTCCTAAACACATTAAAAATATTTATTTTCTCCAATAAAAGCTTGTGACTTAGCCCTCCATGGAGAGAACTTGACGTGGAAGTGTGTCTAAGATATGTTATATGAACAATTCCCGAAAGAACAGAGGTAAAGATACGATTTGTAACCTAAATAATCAGAAGAACCAAAGGAACTTGAGAGAAATTGGTAAAAATTAGGAATAATTTGATAATAATTGGCAAAAGTCTGAATTACATAACCCTACCACATCCACACATATAGTTAAGAAGTCTTAGAACAAACTAGAAATGAAATAACAACTAAAATAGAAAATCCAATAGAAATTAGGAAATGGTTTGCAATGAAAACCGGCACCTGTTATGTGGCCGGTTACCACACCAGTTTTGATCTGCCCAACTCTATGAAAGAACACCGGTGTCGGTTGTCTCACCGGTTGTGGCGCCGGTTGTTGTCTGCTTTCCTGCTGCACACAGCTGCTTCTTCACCTATTTGGGGCGATCAATCTTTGGCCATAAAATGATCCGCAATGCATTTCATATCAGCACTCACCTACTTTACACACACACACTGTGTTTGTATGTATGTATATATGTATATGTGTGTGTGTGTGTGCGCGTGTGTAAAGTAGGTGATACACACACATGTATGTATGTATATACACACGCAGAGAAAAGATGAGGCAGGTTCCCTATTGACCTTTAAAAAAAATCTCATTAACAAAAGATAGAAATTTCCATGCTAAATTTCGACCAGTTAGCTACACCTGACTAAATGCATCCTATACTAACAAGAATGAGAGTTCCTCCACAGCTAACTAATTTTAGAGGTTGTTTGTGTGAGGGCCCCAAATTCAGATTTTTATTTATTTTTTTTTTAAAAATGTAAAATATTATTTATATTGTGTTTATTAATTGAAATATGAGTGAATATATGTTTAAAGTGATTATTTCTCAATTTAGAGAATTTTATACGAAAATTTGCCGGTGTGAGGTTTTGGCCAAAATTTAGCGTTAAAATTGTTCGACAGCGTGAATAGTGACTTGATTTGAAATCGAGCATATGTAGTGATATTTTGGAAATATTATTATGGTGAGACAGTGTCGGGATGAAAGAAACCAGTGTAAGTTAGACTGTACGCGACATAAAGTGCCAAAAAGCACTTTTTCCCTTAAAATAAGGAGATGCACTTTTTGGGTCATAAAAGCCTTGATTTTCCAGCCCTTTGAGCTTCATTTTCAGCAGAAAATTTTGAGAGATAGAGAGAGAAAGAGCCGAGAATGAGAGCAAGGAATAGAGAGAGAAAGTTGTCTTCCAATTTCTTCCATTCTTGATCCACTGTTCTTGAAGCTTCAAACACCATCAACCACCATCACCTTCTTCACTTCTTGCAGTCGAGAAAGAGGAGAGAGAGGGGACTTTGGACCGGCTCTTGGAGGAAGAAAGGAAGGGGGTAAGTCTTGAAGTTGATCTTTCATTTCTTTCTCAACTAGTACCATGAAATTTGTGGAAGTTTTGGGCTTGATTTCTTTCCTTCCATGGCAGCCGAACCGGGAGAGAGAAGAGAGTGAGGTCAGAAACTTTGAAGGAAAAGAGAGGAAAGAAAAGCTAGAGTGATTGTTTTAAGCTTGAGATCGAGCTTGGGCTTGCTTGAGACGAAATCATCAACAAATCTTGAAGATCTTGGGCTAGGATCGAAGTTCTTGGAAGTCATCAAGCTTGTAAGCAACCTTCTTGAAGAAGAGCTCGAGAGATCTCGTTGGATCTTGCCAGATCTTGTTGGATCTTGATAGATCCGGAGGTATAAACCTCGAAACTCGTAGATCTAGCTTTATAAGTGTTATCTGTGGTTGATATTGATAAAAATGATCTCATCTGAAAATATAAAGTTGGGTTCTTGAAATCCCAACCTAGGTAGCGGACTTGAGGTGGCCTATAGGTAGCACTTGAGGAATTGGGAATTTGATTGTTAATTGTGAACTTGCCTTGATATGGTTAGAAATTAGGGTTTTTAGTTGTTGAAAAGTTGAAGGAAAATGTATGTTATGGCCAAACCCATGCTTGGTGATTTTAATGTTTGATTTTAAAGTGTTGTGAATGTTCTTGAAGAGTTTCTTTTAAGAAAAATATGTATATTGTTCAAATTGTGAGTGTATGTGTGTGTGAGGGAATGTTTGAAATGTAAAGGGTTAAAAGTGAAGTTTTCATGAAATTTGAGTGAAAAGTGGCATTTGAAAGAATTTGAGGGTTTCACTGTATTTTGGCCAAATTCTGGGGATTTTTGAATATAATGGCTTGATATGAAGTGTTTTATGTTAATATGAAAGTTTTAGCCAAAAGTGAATGTCGAACGTATCGTGTAAAAAGTGATTTCGAGGCATGATACCTCACTTAAATGTTTTGTGAAAGAGATTGTACTTGTAGTGCCAATGGGTATATCGGTGAGATGTTTTCTTTTGAAATGATAAAGTGATTTTCTAAGGGAATCTATTTGGAACATTGAGTTATGTGAAATAAAAGCTTTTCCTCGAGAAAGTTTTGGAAAAATTGCCGTTTGAAACAAAAAAATGAAAGTGAACTGTGTTAGTGAATGAAAATAAATGAATTGAATCTCATTGACTGTTTTAAATTATTTTAGGGAATGTGCAACGCGGTGATTGTGAACCATACGTAGAGGCTGAGCCTTATTACTTTGGTGAGTTTCCATACTTGTTATATGATTATGTGAAAATGATCGCAATGGTGTTTAGTGAAGTGATTTTGAAGTGAAACCTAGTTCTCGAACTCTCTGATGGGGTAGTGTATTTTATCACACTTACCCTTATCGTAAATAAAAGAAATTGTGAAAGGGTTTTTGCAATGTCTCACATGTGTGAGTGTTCTAACTTGTTTTCAAACTAGTTCTAACTTGTTTTCAAAGGAAATGTTTTACTACTATTCTTTACCAATGAAATGTTTTCCTACTTTTGTGAGTATTTCAGACTATGTTTCAAACTATTTACAAGTGAACGGCTTTACTAGCGATTTCAAAGGGAATAATTTACTCGTGCTTGCTAAATGATTTATTAGTGTTTATAAGTAAAATAATTTACTATTGAAATGATTTCTAAGTAAAGACACTCTCAATTGCGTGACTTGCTTGACTTGAAATGTGTATTTAACTTGAAATGTGAATTAATGTGAAAGATAGGTTTTGATCCATCAAATGGAGTAGTGTGTACTTTATCGCATTTACTCCCATTTGAATGGTACTACTTGCAAAAGTGTTTTCCTGATATTATGAGTATACTTGAATCTCTTGTCTTGTGCCATGATTCCTGCTTTGAATTGCATGAAGTGAGGTGACGTGTCCTGTATTCCCTGTTCTTGAGAATTTAATCCTCTTGGTATGACAACCTTGGGTTACGTGTGAATTTAATCCCCTTGGTGTGACAACCTTGGGCTACGTGATGAACTTAATCCCCTTGGTATGACAACCTTGGGCTACCCCTTGGTATGACAACCTTGGGCTACGTGATGAATTTAATCCCCTTGGTATGACAACCTTGGGCTACGTGATGAACTTAATCCTACTCTTGTGTGATTACTGGCTTTCCTTCTTTGTTTATATTCGAGTATGAATTTTGAAGTGAAAAATCATATGTGATATGTGCTTTGCATGTTTTTTGGGAATTCACGGGCTTTTTAGCTCACTCTTTTAAATTTGTTTTCCTTAACAGGTAATGAGTACCCGAGTGAAGAAGCCAACCCTTAGAAGTAGGGTTTATTATATTGAACAGGTTGAGAACTTTGGAGTGTGATTGTTGCAAGTTTTTGTAATTCGAATTTTGAATGTAAGGTTGGAAGACTTATGGATCCAAAGTTTGTAATCTGATGTTGTGGATTGTAAACTATCATTCCATTTGTATTGTACTCAGAGTTTTAGTTTGGTAAGTTTTTTGATGGTTGAGGACTGTAGTGAGTCCCGACGAGAGTTGGGCAGGCGGTCACTGATACCCTAGGGTACGCCCTAGGGAGAGGTGGGTCGTTACAGTTTGGATGCAATTTTTCGAGAGTTTTTGGGAAAAAAATTACTATAGCACTTTAGGATAATTTATGTATTTTATTATAAAATTGCTCTGACAAGAAGATTATTACTCTAACAATATCGATAGTCTTCATTGAAGATATTTCAAATGAAAAGACTTGCAAAACAAGGTTTAATTGTTCAATTTGGATTATCGGAAAAAATAACATATAACAATTTGGAAATTTGATAATCAAGCCATGTGTAGTGCTTAAAAAAATAGTAAATTCTGCATACAAAATGGTAAGTTCAGCTTGAAAGATTAGTAAGATTTGTTGATAATGTAGTAAATTTTGCTAAAAAAGTGATAAAATTTATTAATGAACTTATAGATTTTGCTTGAAAGGAGTCGTAAGTTTATATAAAAATGGTAAGTTTTGGAGAGAAAAGTGGTAATGTTTGACTAAAAATCTAGCAAGATCTGTTATTCAAAGAGTAAGTTATATAAATAATGAAATTTACTTTTTTTAAATAAAATTTATTATTGGTTGCATTAAATTTACCACCACAATTTTATCTCTAATGAAGCCTACTACAGTAGGTTAAAATCAGCACTGTATGTAGCTCATTGCTCAAAGAATTGAAAATCAATATATTTTTGTAACAATTTCAGTGATAAGGTGATAAGGCTCTTTTTTTTTTTTTCAGTGATAAGGCTTTGGTATCCCCATAAACGAATATAAGAATTTCAGTGAACATGGCAAATTACCGCTACTACATTCATCTAATCACAACACAGTTTATTCATTTTCAAATGACTTGTTCAATGTAACATTGACAGAATACGGTACTAAAGGCCTAAATTTGAAATTTTAAGGTTCAAAATACAAGCTGAATATATTTGAGGTATCCATCCTTGCAACTTTAACTAGCAGCAAATGCAACTCAAGAAAATTTAGAAAATCATAAGCATCAAACCAAGTTAATCTAATAAAGACAACCATGGAAAATTTGTCATTGAGCACACCCATCCGAAGCCAAAAGTATTAGCAGATTTTGTTTGGTGTACAGGAGGAGGCCACCAGTCATGCATAAATAGAAACTTTTTTTAACCCTTTTTGGGCAAAAACAGAAACTTGAAATGTGATGAAATCGTTTGATCGCCATAAAACAGGGATAGATTGTTAGCATTTGGAATGCCAGTCCAATCCAAATGGGAAGAACCAGAAAATACTGCACAAGCACTTGAATGGCCAGCGATGTGAATCTCAGAAAAGCCAAGCTAAGGACATTAAAATCCTCTCTTGACAGTCAGAACATGTAAAACCCGCATAGTAGAAAATTGTTTGCCCCTGTCCATTGAACACACTCGAAGTAATGTACAGAGCTTGGAACCAGATGTTGCTATGGGAAAGTGACATGTGTGGAATGACTTCTGTAACAAAGGAAAAGAGACTTGGCTAGTAGATAAAGAGTCTGCAACCGGCCTCCATTTTCCAGAACTCTACACCAAAAACAACAAGGGAGGTAAATATGATAATAATGAGAGGTTGAATCATCAGATACAAGAAGCAACTGCTTCAAAAAGACAGTAAAGCATTAACAGCAACTTATTGACGAGTCCTTCAAGGCAGGATAATGCATCCGCAGCTAACCACATCATATGACTGCAAGAGACCTGTCTAAATCTAGGTAAAATGACACTGACACATGGTGCTTTCAAAGAACCTGTCTGTAATTTTTTGCATAGGGTCTAATGCTCAGGTAGTTTTTCAATAAAAAACAGGGAAAATGGCCAATTTAGTCCCTAACTTTTTTTACTAAAGCCAATTTAGTCCCAAACTTTTATTCTAGGCCAATTCAACACTCCAAGTTAAATATCGTTTCCAATTAAGGTACTCCGCGGCGGCACCACCACCTAATAGCCGGATGATTCCCAATTTAACTAATATGAAGGGGTATTTTCGGAAACTCAGCTAGGGGCTGTAACAAAAATCAAGTAAATCGAGTTATTGAGATCGGATTAAACTCCAAAAACTCCAAAAAATCAAAGAAACTGGAAAGCAAAGGTTGAAGAGCAAAACTAGGGTTTCACTGAAGAACGAACAAGACGGAATTGACACTTGCCTCTTATGAATAAGCAAGCGGAGACTGCTAATACACCAACAATTGAAGAGTTGGATGCTGAAATGCTCAATAAAGGCAATGTTGAAGAAGTTGAAGCAAGCAGATCTAGTAAGTGCAAGAACTTCCTTTGTTCTTTAATTAGCTTTATAATGCGTAAGTTAGATTTGTCTTACGTGTTTTACTACTGTATTGAAATGGTTGAATGGAGCCAAATTTGGTGGGGTTTGGAGTGGTTTATTTTTTCTGGAAAAAAGGGGCTCATGTGGTCCCTTAGTCATAAATTAATTACATGTTGTTGCTTTCATGTTTGTAAAAAGGCTGACAGTGAAAATACATGCCCATGTGGGCTAAATTAACAAAATTTATTCTGTCATTATTTAAAAAATAATACAGGTGAAGATGAGGGCTTATTTAATCTGCATATGTACTATGGTGGGGCCTATATTCAAAAACCAGAACATAAGTATGTGGGAGGCAGCACAGAGGTTTTTGAGGGAGTTATTGCCAAAAGAATGAACTTGTCAACTGTTAAAAGTTTCTGCGCTTTCCTTGGGTGTCCTGGAGATGCTAAATGCATGTATAGAACCCCTACTGTGGATGGGAAGTTGGTACTTCGACAGATAGATGGTGAGGAGGATGTGGTTGACATGGCTTGTATAGGTAAACAGCATGGTAAAGTTGAACTATACATGATCCATGACTTTCATATTCGCTTCATAGATGCTAACCATGGCTGCTCAGCTACCGAGGGTCAAGGTGATAAACTAGATGATGAGTTGTTCTTTGTGGACATCACATTTGAAGATATTTGTGAGATTGAAGACCAAGAAGTACGTGTGAGTAAGGTAGACTTGGAAAAAGTAAGAAAAGGTAAACGGAGAGCCAATAAAAGTGAAGAAGAAGTAGAAGGGGAGGGTGACAATGATGCACAATCCGAATCAAGTGAAGGTGAAAATTTTGTTGATAGTGATTATGACTTCAGCAAGGATGAGGACGAGCTAATATACAAGAAGTCTATTACTAATGTTGACAAGGAAATTCAGAGTAAGCTCAGCAATGCAAGAGCTAGTATTCCAAGGAACTGTGAAAAATCAAGTGCAGAAGAGCAAAAACAAAGTGCACAAACACCTCGACCAGCACATGTACAAGTGGATGCTGAATTTAAGGTGTATGATGGAGACCAGATTGCTGTCCATGAAGAGTCGGATTCGTTTAATACAGAAGAGTTAAATAGCTATAGTAAGTCTTCGGATGATGACAGTGCTAGAATGAAGAAGAAGAAGAAACCAACATATGTCAGGTTTATACCTGAAGTTGATATGCATGACCCCAAATTTTTTCCTGGTTTACTGTTTGATACCAAGGAGATTTTCAAAAGAGCAATAGATTATTTTGCTGTAAAGTGGGGCAAGGAACATAGTTGGACCAAAAATGATTTACATAGGATGAGGGTAAAGTGCAAAAATGACACTTGCTCTTGGTCTGCCTATGCTGCAAAAGAACCAGAGAGTGATGCCTTTGTGATAAGGACAATGGGCCCAGCACATCGATGTGGTAGAACCTTCTATCACAAGCATGCAACCTCGGGATTTTTGAGTAGACATTACATGGAGTTTTTGAGGCTAAACAGAAAGGTAACGGTTGGACAGTTTAAAGAAAAGGTCCACAAGGAATTGAATGTGAATATAACTAAAGATTAGGCCCATAATACTTTTTCTAAGGCTAAGATATTGATCAATGGAAACTACAAGAGACAATATAGTAGATTATGGGACTACTGTGATGAATTACTGAGATCAAATCTGGGGTCTACAGTGCATATGGAGACAATAGCTGATGATCTTAGTGGAAAGGAAAGGTTCCATAGATTATATATTTGCTTTGCAGCATTGAAACAAGGCTTCAAGGCAGGGTGTAGACCTGTGCTTGGCATTGATGGTTGCCACCTTCGAGACCCACATCCAAGAGTACTTTTGACAGCCGTGGGGATAGATGCAAATGATTGCATTTATTCCGTTGCATATGCAGTGGTAGAGGCTGAAAACAAGAGCTCGTGGAAATGGTTCATTGAGTTCTTAGAGTATGACCTTGACATATATGACCAGAAAAGATGGACATTGATTAGTGATAGACAGAAGGTGCTTCCTTTAGTCCATATTGCTTATTTTCAAGCCTATCTTATTGTAGTTGTCTAATATTAAGCTTTCTTTTGTGTTATTGAACAGGGGTTAGGTTCTGCGATTCAAGACATTCTTCCAAATGTGAGAGACACTGTGTACGCCATCTACATAACAATTTCAAGAAGTTGCATCCGGGAGAAAATTTGAAAGGCATGTTCTGGGGGTGTGCAAGAGCATCTTATGTGGCCAAATTTGAAGCTGAGATGGAGGCGTTACGAGTGTACGATGTAAGAGCACACCAGTGGTTAATTGACAACACTTCTCCGTCCCATTGGTCAATATCACATTTTAGGACCACACCTAAATGTGATATGCTACTCAATAATGTGTGCGAAAGTTTCAATTTGGTGATTTTGGATGCAAGAGAAAAGCCTATAATTGGTATGCTGGAAAACATCCGAATTTATCTTATGGAAAGGCTACGGACTAAGAGGGAATGGATGAAAAAAAAGAGTGATAAGATCTGTCCAAAAATTCTCAAGAAATTAGAGAAAGCAAAGGATGATTCTGCACAAAATATTGCAAGGTTTTCCTGTGAAAAAGGTTTGAAGTCACACACATGTATGGAGGAGCATTTGTTGTTGATTTAGAGAAAAAGACATGCACGTGTAGAAGGTGGGAACTCACAGGTATACCTTGCTCTCATGCTGTTTGTGTTATTTCATTGACTGGAGATGATCCCGAAAAAAGTGTGCATCCTTGTTATTCAAGAGATGCGTATTTGATGGCATATGAGCCTGCTATTGGTCCAATTTGTGGACCTAATGGTTGGAAAATATCAAATAAGCCAGCTATCTGTGCACCTAAGAAGCTGATATTACCTGGCAGACCCAAAAAGGCAAGGAAAAGAGAATCGGATGAGCCAAGAGTGGATTCTAAAGGTGTTTGTAGATTGTCCAGGAAAGGCATTACTAGGGTGACTTGCTCCAAATGCCAGGGAAAAGGACATACTATCAGAACATGTCCATTGAACCATCCAAGTGATGAAGCACCTATTGCTAAAGGTGGAAGGGCTCCACCTCTAAATACCAACAAATGTAAAAAGTGCAAAGGGTTTGGTCACAATATCAGGACTTGCCCATTGGCTGCCACTCAAACCAATGATGTACCAGTAGGACATCACATGTATTCTTCAAATGGTCTAGCTGATACACCTTGATTTTATACCTTTTTTTTATTAGTGATTACTTGAAATACTACTAATCTTGTATTTTGGTTTTTTGCAGATCCTACTACAGATGGAGACAATCCTATAGCAGGGGAAGGCAACATCGATTCTGGAAATGGTATACCCCTACACTTATTTCCCATTTTTTAATTGAAATGAAAAATTGCCATCATGATTTTCTTATAAAGTTGGTGTTTCATATTACTTGTAGTGAATTTCAATGTCCAAAGTGATGTAGTTTCTCCTGAAGTTGAGGTACAAGCCACTGATTTAGGACCAAGTTCTCAAAAGTGCGAAGAACAAGTTGCTGCTATTTTTGTCATGTTCCGGGCCGTACCAAAAAGACATGCTCCTGTTTGCAGTCACAAGAGTGGAGAAAAACCATGGCAGCTGTCAAAAATTATAATGCATATGCTGGTGGCTCTATGGCAAAGCTGAAAAGAAGAAAGCAAAAGGCTCATAGACTGTTGGATGAGCCAGATGATGCACCTGACATGTGATGCAATTGATCCTGGTCTACTAATGAAGATATTTTGATATCAGCACAAAATTGATGCCTTATGTCAAGCTATTTTTTGGCCTATGATGTTAGACAATGTCTTAGGTGGTTATTTCTTTTGTGGTCAGTGCAGCTAAGACCTTTTGCTGCTGGATGTTTGGTTAGCAACTAAGTGTTCAATTCATTGCTACCTTTTTGAAGTTTTGGACTATAATTAGTTACAGCCAACTTGTTAGTTGTCTTCTAAACATCTTGTAGAACTTATTTTGAACTTATTGTTAAGCAAGTGCATTGCCATTTTCGTGCAGCAAAACTATGTCAATTTACAGGTGTTATTCACTTATTTCAAATTGTCAATACATACGCATTTCCAACAGCAATGTGCATATATATCAAACCACAAGTTCAATTTCAAAGTTGCTTTTTCTGCCATTTCCATTGAACACAAGTTACACCATCGAGTTCATAGCTAAACTAGCCATTTTCCAGCAAACTATTACAATCTCAGGAAACTATAATTAACCATCAGACTAAGAACATTCAGTTTTGTCCAAAAGAGGAAAATCTAATGCAGCATTTTTAGTTCCAATACACCTTGCTTCTGTCTTCCATTGCCGGCTAGTATAGCAATAAGCAATATGCAACAGACAAACGCCAACAATAGCATTTTCACTCTTGCCTTCCATTTGCTGGCTTCAAGTTTCAATCTTGCATTTTCTCTCTCAGCATTTCTAAGCTCCCGCAATAATGAAGACATTATATTCTTCATCTGTTGGGGTATGGGTGGATCATACCATAAGAAAAAGTTACACGCACCTTGTTTCTGCAAAAATTATCTCTCTACATTACTTTTCACCCAAAATACCCAATTTATTTAGCAAAGCACCAAAAAAAAAAAAGGAAATATTTACCCCATAATTTCTGCAACCATGAAATCTTCTGGAAGGATTTGACTCTGTCCACGACGTCACGATTCGACACTCTTCAAGGCAGTAACAACTTACTATTTGATCGCCGTTGTAATATTCATCTTTTCCTCGATAGATTCCTGCTCCAGATTCCGAATGACTTGATGCGAGATTTCTTGAAGCTCTATTACAAGCAGAGCTAGATGTTGTGCTATCCCAATCCCTCCTCGGATGCATTTATTGTAAATACTTTGTAAGCAATTTAGGAAATTGCCGCATCTGCCTTTTTGGGATGAACCCTAGCTTTTGAAGGAAATTGGGAATTTTTGACAGAAACCTGATGCTCGAAGCTTTTAACTTAACTCGATTTACTTGATTTTTGTTACAGCCCCTAGCTGAGTTTCCGAAAATACCCCTTCATATTAGTTAAATTGGGAATCATCCGGCTATTAGGTGGTGGTGCATGCGGGTACTTAATTGGAAGCTTGATATTTAATTTGGAGTGTTGAATTGGCCTAGAATAAAAGTTTAGGACTAAATTGGCTTTAGTAAAAAAAGTTAGGGACTAAATTGGCCATTCGCCCTAAAAAACAGGTGCAATTTTGATCCCATCCCAGTTCAGAATACTTATTCAAAAAGAACAACAAACTATATCGCCATCCTAATGTCAGAAAACTGGTGCTGAAATTCATATTAAGTATGCGGGAAAAAAATGCTTCTGGCTCCTTATCCTACACGGTGGGTACATGGTTGGTTTTCAGTAGAGCTTTGAACCAACCAAATTGTTCACAAACAGGTTCTCATTCAGCTTGTTTGATTTTGAAAAAGTTTCGATCATATAATAAACAAATCTAGCTTGAACACAATATTAGGTTCATTTAATAATCGAGTTAAAGACAAACCTATTTTCGAACTATTCAAATAGGTTCATGAACACATATCTAATTATAAAAAAATATGTAAATATAAATATATTTAATATTATTAAATATATAAATACCTTGTATTTTTCTTAAAAAAGTAATTATACATAAAATTAGTATTATTTATCTTCTAAATAAAAAATATAATTAAATTTATTGTAATTTATGTATTATTTGTATCAGATATAATTAAATCGCTTTCAAACTCAAATTTAAACTCGAGTTCAAGTTTGAATTTGGCTCATTTAGTTTAATGAGTTGAGCTCAAATTTGAACTCGAATATCCATACAAATTAACTAATCAAATTTGAGCAATATTTAAAACTTGTATAATATTCGATCGAGATCGAACCCTATTCGTAGATTATACGGAGAGAGCTTGAATATCAAGAATTTGACTTGATTTGACTTGTTAAAAGCTCTAGTTTTTAGACACTTTACAGGTCTCTCAGGATTTTTCCTAACCTAGTTATATAATTTCACTGAATTATGTCATTCACTAATGCATGCTACAGAACGAGCTAATAAGTTGACAGCCGGAATAAGATTTTGATAGTTACTTTCTCAACCATGATACTGCAAACAGGAAACCTTGCTACAAAATATATGAGCATACAATAGTTGTCTACAAGGGAGACTAGAAAAGGCAAAACTAGTAACCTTTTTCTGGAAACAGGGTTGTTGAGTAAAAGTTCATCAGCAGAAAGTGCAAAGAAAACAGAAGGAAGCCATTGATATTGTTAGTGATTAGGACTCATACCAACAGAATCCCTCTTCCCCTATTCCTGAACACGATAACTGGACTCACAAAATGGGTGGAGAAAGAAAGCAATCAAAGGATAGAAGCCCAGGCCTTTTATTTCGAATTAGCTGAAAAAGAGAAGCTTTTAATGAGAAAGTTGGACAATTTGACCTGAAAGTCTCACTGATCTTTATGGGTATAAAGGCACACTAGCAGAATCGGAACTTCAGTACCAAAGGCTGCAGTTATATGTGTATAGCGGATTCCCTTAAAAAAATTTAACAAACAGGTTCATAGATGCTAATCGCATCCTAATAAGGTTACCAATTATCTCAAGTGAATATAAATCTGATCCACAACTGAATTTTGATGAGAACTAACAACAAACCGCTATTATGTAGCTATTGGAAGCATCATTATAGGACTCGGTTGTGTTATGAACTAAATCTTGTCAACTCATTTTTAAATTAAATCATCTTTGCCTAAATGTAATTCTAAAATTTTTTGGTCCAAAAGTTGTTCTAAAACTTATTAAGCTTCCCAGTGTCTTAACAGAATTCCTCAATTCAGTAACAATTTCAAGACTACAACTAGGAGAATTAAAACAGAAAAAGAGACATCAATCCTGATATAAGTCTTTCATGCAAAGACTTGGAGTATGTTACCTGAGCATGTTCAGACGAGCTTGACTTGGATAGCAGTGTTTGGTCAAGAGAAACACGAAGTTTTGCTGTCAAAAATCAAAAAGAAGACAAATTAGTTGAAATCCTTGAGGCTAATCGTGCTCTTGCTTCCTATTCTTTTTTATCCCAAATATCAGTTGTTCTATTTTAGAATCACTACTACCGTGGCATGAGATATGGATAATTACCTGATTCTTGAGGGTGAAGTTTTGTCATAAAGCTTGTTCCACCACAGTGCCAGAGTCATTTGAGTAACAAAGAGTGTCAGAATAGCTAGAACTGTATCAATGGCTAGTAAAGTAAACATTTTTGTCTTTGTGCAAACCACAACCTGTCTTAATTTTTGAAAAACTACATTCACATCTTTTGACTAACAACTCAAGGACCAAAAGGCAGTCTATCATTACTGTTAATTGTGTTAGATTGACTTATGATTGGTGGGTGAGAGTGTAAATATCAATTTAGGATTTGAATGTGTATCCATTAGTGGTTGATAGGTGGATGAGTGTTATCTGTTAGTGGTTGATATCAATTAATGATTGATATCAATCAATGAGTGATAGGTGGTAGGACATTAATTCTTGTAAGCCTATAAATAGGCATTTGTATCATTGTTTACCAACAAGAAATACAAGAGAAAATTCCCTTCAAACTCTCTCTATAGTTTCTCTCTAGATTCTTCGTCTTTCCAACATGGTATGAGCGAGGGGATTCTGGGATCTGCACCGCTACTCTAATCTAGTTATAGATAAGAACCATGGCCGAATCATCTGCACTAACGGAAAGTGGGAAAAGACCAATTGACATAGTTTTGAAAGACTTAGCCACGAGAATGGTAAATGTCCTGAATAGGTGTCAGAAACCCACATGGTAGTGAATCTCAGCCTACCGACAGTTGGCATTAAGCAGATGATACTAACTATGCCTTGTGGTCCCGGATGGTTGAGATGTTAAATCTCGGTTGGAGCCAGATTGGGATACATCAATGGTGAGCTACTCAACCTTCACCAAAGGCATATGGTGGCGGGTGAAGATTCTATCGTGAAGGGATGGTTGATAATATGGACCCATCCTTAATGGTACAACTAATTCCTACCCACTGACAAAGCGGTATGGAATCGCTGTTTATTTACTTTACATACTGATGGGGCGATACATCCCAACTATATATTTGAGGCGAAGGTGACTAGAGGCTGAAACAAGCGGTGAGGTCGATTGAAGTATTACAATGACCCTCTGGGGCTTGTGAAGGAAGTGGACTTTCGTCGGCGACCGATGGAATGTGTTGTCGATATTGGTAGATATATGCTTCTCATCATGAGGAAGAGAGGGTATACACTTTTCTTGATGGGTTAGATGACCACTAGACCAGATTCCGTTGATGTTACATGATGAAACCATTTTCATGATTAGAAGAAGCGCTCATACTATGTTCGGCGAGGAGGGGCAATAGATATGGTCGGTGATCATTGTGGGAGGAGATAATCAATGTGCCGTCATAGCATTAAAGGGGAAGAAAAATGAGCTGATCATAGTCTACCACAGGTTGATACCGATGGCAAAAAGATAACTCTTCCGTACTCATTAGCATTAGAAAGGACATACAAGATACGTGTTTCAAACTGCAGGGAAACCAACATGTGGTGGAAAGAGCATTAAAGGCGATATCGACAGTGATGGATTGAATTTTCTGATCGAAATAGAATCCGGGATCAGGAAAAGTGGTTATTTAGCGGTAGATACAACAAATCGACTCTGTCCTTACGCCATCTCTGCATGTTTCCAGGGTCTTTTGACAGATGCGAGTTATCCAAATCCACGTGATAGTGAAAGATTATGGGTTATACGATTAAGGAGCCATTTTGATCGCATATGGCGTATGATCCTAATGATTTCTCATTAGTCACTCAGTCAAGATGATCAAGGATTTCCAATGCCAATGGTGTTGATATCCGGGATTATGGGCGAAATTGTTACTTTATCTCCATCTCTATCTCTACCAAATACTTTACGGATTCTTTCAGCGCATCAAATAAGTTCTACTGTCGGTAAGTCAAATAACTAATGATCCTAATTGTGTAGCACAATGTATCCAACCTTTTGATATGCTCCTCTTCTCGGAAGGGGAATTCTCGCAAAGGAGATAATAGGTGGTGGAACTAGGAGAGGGATCTATATTTGACATTGATGATTTCAGTCGGTAGAAAGCCAATCAGAGCGAGTCTTGATAACAAAGGAATGAGAAATAAAGGTGCGCATGCAACTAGGACATCTTTCCTTTGGGTACGAAGTATCTATTTCAGACCCTTCTCGAGTGTGATCTTGTCGTTGAAATATGAGACATGTGTATTAGCCAAGAGTCATAGGATCCCATACCCTACGAGTTTACATAAGTCTGATACCTTTTTTGTTTTAGTACACTCTGATGTTTAGGGGCCATCCCCGATTATTTCATCTACTGAAGTTCGTTGGTTTGTCACTTTCGTGATGGCGTACTTTTTCGAATGACTTGGCCCGTACTTGTTGAAACATAAGAATGAAGTTCTTGATATTTTTAAAACTTTTATTCCATGATTAGGTACAGTTCAACTTCTGATTAAGATTTTTGATCGATAATGGTGGGGAGTTGATAATGTCGGTCATACAAATTCTTTATACGGTACGATACATGAAATATCTTGTACCCAGACTCCATAGCAAAATGGAGTAGTTGAAAGGAAGAATCGGCATATACTCGAGACAGCAAGAGCACTACTAATCGGAGCAAATGTTCTGCGCCGATATTGGCCTGATGCGATAACAACAGCAGTCTACTTGTTGAATAGATTACCTTCCAAACTTATCAACTTTAAGACCCCGCTGGAAGCATTGTCTCAACATTTTACTCTGCCATCGGTTCTGATGCTTCCAATGTGAGTGTTTGGCTGTGTAGCATTTGTTTATCTACACAAGAATCAACGGAATAAACTTGATCCTTGTGCTGTTCAGTGTGTCTTCATAGGGTATGTAGTGCACAAAAAGAACTATCGGTGCTATGACCCGACCACCAGTAAGATGTATGAGACAATGGATGTTACATTCTTGAAATCGAGACTTATTTCTCATTATCAATTCTTCTCTCGGGGAGAATAAGTGATCGAGGAAGAAAAGGTATTGGCGTGGCCATCTTAGCCATCTTGGACTCTCATAATTCGGTTGGCGAGACTCACGTTCTCCATCGATAATCGCTGATGTGCCGTCGATAGAAGTACTAATGAGCAAGATGAACATGTTGATGATGCTACCAATACTGACAAAAACACTAATGAGCATGATGAACGTGCTGATATTGGTGGTATTGATGACCTACTATTTGCTGATATGATCCATTCCTCCTCGGTACCTGACCATATATTTCCCGAAAATATTCACGGGTAAATTACTCCTACGCCCCTACTATTAATTTGGATAATCACGTAAATTATGTATTATCCGGAATCCAATGCATTGGCAAACCCGGCTCAATATTCTCCAGAAACTTGTGCAAAACAATCAAAGTATCCTATTACCAATTATATATCCACTCATAGGCTATTTGAATCTCTCGAAACCTTTGTGAATAATGTGTCGTCAGTCGAGATTCCGATTGATGTGCATGCTGCGTTGAAGGATCCGAATTGGACTCAAACAATTAAGGATGAAATGTTGACATTACAGAAGAATATTACGTGGACTTTGGTCTCACTACCAGATGGTAAGAAGGCGGTGGGATACAAATGAGTCTTCATAATTAAGTACAAAGCTGATGGATCAATTGACAGATATAAAGCTCGGCTCGTGGCCAAGGGGTATATTCAGACTTATGGGATCGATTACCACGAAATGTTCTCACCAGTGGCTAAATTGGATACAGTCAGAGTACTCTTATCTATTGCAGCAAATTTGGATTCATTACATGGTTTGATGTGAAAATGTTTTTTTTTACATGGAGATCAGGAAGAAGTCTATATGGATATTCGGTAGGGTTTCTCTGACACGAGAAATAAATGTGGTGTGTCGATTCGAAATAGTTACCACACACTGATTGGCCGATTTACTCTTGCTGAAGAAATATGATTTTCCATGAGTAATGCCGACCATACTCTTTCTTGAAGTATCGACAGGGAAAAGTAACTGCTCTAATAATCTATATCGATGACATGGTTATTACAGGCAATGATGAAGAGGAGATCTGTAGGTTACAAGATCAGATGGATGTTGAGTTCGAAATGAAGAACTTAGAGAATCTCAAATACTTCTTGGGAATTGAAGTGGCAAGATCAGCACAAGGCATCTTCTTATCACAAAGGAAGTATGTAATTGATCTTTTGACAAAAGTTGGACTCTTGGACGCAAACACTGATACACCCACATTGAGAACCAGGTTGGGAGATTACCCAAATCAAAGGCGCGATAAAGAGATAGCGAGGTTGGTGGTAAGTTGATCTACCTATCACATACTTTCGACGATATTGCCTATCACGGTTAGTGTGGTTAGTCTATTCATGCATTCCGCAAGTAATTAGCATATGGAAGGCTGTGGTAGAGGATCCTCGATTATTTAAAGGGTTCTCTTGGGGAAGGGTCTTTTATTCTCAAAAGCGGCCATCTCAATATTGATAGCTATCTTGCCGATTAGGCGGAGATTCCATAATCGAAAGTCGACTTGAGCTATTTACCACTTTACGTCGGTGGCAATCTAGTTACTTGGCGAAGTAAAAGACAAAAGGTGGTAGCATTATCGAGCGCAGAAGCTGAATTTAGAGGCATGGCTAAAGGTCTATACGAGCTTCTATGGCTCAAGCGGCTAATGGCCGATATCTGCTTCTCTCCTGAGTCAGAGATGAACTTATTCTGTGACAACAAAGCTACCATCGATATCAGCCATAACCCAGTTCAACATGATCGCACTAAGCATATTGAGGTCGATCGGCACTTTATCAAGCAGAATCTTGAAGAAAAAGTGATACGGTTTCCGTTCGTGAAATCTGAAGACCAACTAGCTGATATATTCACAAAATCTGTGCCTACTAAAGACTTCTACAACTCACTTGGCAAGTTGGGTATGCATGACATCTATGCACCAACTTGAGGGGAGTGTTAGATTGAGTTATGATTGGTAGGTGAGAGTGTAAATATCAATTTAGGATTTGAATGTGTATCCATTAGTGGTTGTCATTGGATGAGTGTTATCATTGGTGGTGATATCAATTAATGATTGATATCAATCAATGAGTGATAGGTGATAGGACATTAATTCTTGTAAACCTATAAATAGACATTTGTATCATTGTTTACCAACAAGAAATACAAGAGAAAATTCCCTCCAAACTCTCTCTATAGTTTCTCTCTAGATTCTTCATCTTTCCAACAAATTGTTCCCATACAGAAAACATCGTAAGATAGCCTAGACTTCTGGAAAACCCATGCTTCTCTTATATATGGCTTCAAATGCACAAAAATGATGGGTGTTGTGAGGACCCTGCAGAGGAAAAGTGCTGGAAATGGGTGTGAAAGTTTTTAAGGCCTATGAAGTCGTTTAGAGAGGTGGATGTGGTAAACATATGACGGTTCCTAATATAGAGAGGATGGAGGTCCTGGCAGGTAAATTGGCCATAGAGTTGAGAGTTAAGAGAGTTGTGTGCAGAACTTTTTTCCAAGGAGGGACTGTAGGAAAGTGAATGAAAATGTGAAGGGATGGCAGTGCTTTGCGTTGTGATCGGTTCTGCTGAATGGCAATTATGTGTGATACATAGAGGGAGATTGAGCAGTTTGGATGGATCAGGTAAAGGGATTTCAAGGGAGCAAACATGAGAGGGCGAATTTTATATATAATGGAAAAACTAGGGAGATGCAGAAGTTTTAGGAGTTGTGAGACTGACAGACATAATTGCATGGCTGGTATCAGAATGGTAGGACTGTAATGATGGTATGGCAGAATTACTTGGGATACAATGGGAGGATTAGGAAGGTTGAAGTGGAGGCATTTCAGGTGCAGAATGGACTTCTATTGTTTTATTCACTTCTTGTGGTAGGAGAATCTTTTTAGCCCTAAGCGATCTCAGTTTTTATGTTTTAACATTGAAACAGACCTTTAAAATTATGTAGAGCAAATGATTCTTAAAATCTCCAGAGTCAAGGATTTGAATGTAATGTTTCAAAACTTAGGATAGCCAATGGTAGTTTCCAAACACATAGTTCAGGTAAATTCATTTAACCTGGTAGTTTCGAAACACATAGTTCAGGTAAATTCATTTAACCTAAGTTTTGAAACATTACATTCAAATCCTTGACTCTGGAAGAATCATTTGCTCTGCAATAGTTAAGGTAAATTCATTTAACCTAAGGATTAAGTTAAAAGAAATACTTCAGCGGATAAATGGAGCCAAGAAAGATAATTCAAGTGTCTAAAACTGCCTTACCACTTAATGTCATCCAACTCAAGATCTTCGTCTTCAAAGCAAATCCCAATCCCTTAATCAAACATATTGTGTTTCGTGCCAAAAGAAAATTTGGCAAGTCAGACTGCAAGAAAGCGGATGAATTGCAATTAACCTCAACTAGAGAAGGAAAGAAGCAAAAGAGATCTTGTTTTGCTTTGGATGAAGAAGACAAAAAGTGAAGTGTAGCATGTGTTGAGTCCATACCCAGTCAGCGAGTCTCTCACGATAACTATTAATGGTTTGACCAGCAGAATAAAAAACTGCAAGCATCCACATTCTTCATTTGCCTGCACTTGCTCAACTCTTCACTTCGACCAGTAACCATCAACTTAAATTCTTGGTCAATTAGCAAACGCAATTCGTTGTGAATGCATTGGTCAATAATGGAACTATCGACACAGTCTTCATGCGGAATGAGCAACTTGTCTCCAGCAACCAATAAGAGAGCAGCCAGCTCCACAAGGCTTCCTTCTTGAGCTTTCAAGCTAGCTATTACTGGCAATTCTTCAGTGGTTAAAGCAAGCAGTTCTATGGTTTTCAATGCTTCGTGCTGCCAAGAAGGTAAGCAGATCAGATTGAGGAACAATAGCCTGCGTTTTCAAGCATATAGAATACAAAACAAAACCATGCCTATGAAAGAACACGGAGGGGAAAAAAAAAAACACCAGTTTTAGCACAAATAAACACATTACACAACTAGCTCCATAAAAGAGCACAGAGAGAGAAGGGGAAAAAAAAGGCACCAGCTGTGGCATGCAAAGTATATAAATCAGCTTGAAGATCGATTTCTGTGGAGTCCAATCACTGAGGTACTCATGTGAGCACATTGCTTCAAGTGCAACATTTAGTGGGAGCATTCCATTGTATTTTGATGAATCAACAGTGCAAGGTAGAGAAGTCAAAGCTCCATGCCGCAAAAAGAATATAAATTCAAGTATAATGATGAGTAGGGTCGTATTCTCAGGGACTGGATGATTTATTTCCTACTAAGAAATAGGGGGTTTTGGAGGAGATAGCAAATAATTAAAAAGGAATAAAAGCTGAAATTGTACTTAAGGAAGTATGCAAGAATCAAATAACACAAAAAACAATTAATTGAAACAATCTAGTCAAGGAATAAATCTTGGCACCGGTGCACACAACTGATCATAGATACATAAAAATATTCATACATTCACGGATAAATTGGTTATAGTGGTCAAGCGACGCGCCCAACCACCAATCTTTCCTTATTTTTATAGTAGTCTAGAGACGCTCATAAACTACCCTCTTGTGAACTAGACAACTCTAGAGACGCTCATAGGATTTAATGTAGTCACAGGATTAGAAATTAGAAAGACCCAATTCTAGATGACAAACACACATACGGGTTTGTTTAGGTTAGATTAATTATTCCCACTATCCAAATTAGACCGCTTGCAAGGCGGTAAAACTGTCTCGTTTGCTACTAATCAAGATGCTTAAAAGCGACGTGCCAACACCCCAATTGGCTATATATGATTTAGACAATTGAACAACAGGCCTAATTATCCAATAAATCTAAATAATAATAACTCAGGGAAAAATAGAGAATAATTAAATACCCGTGAACATATAAATTAAAATAGATAATTAAAACGATTTCACAGTTGTGGTGCCCCGAGCCTTGATTATTCATCAACTAGAAAAGGAATTAGTCACACCTCATGATGACGAAGCAATCCACAGTCTTCATGTACTTCAGATGAAAGAAGAAAACAACAATTGAACTTGCAAAAGAAAATCTTCAACTATTGTGCACAAAATCCCGGAATTGAAAAGAAAAGCAAAGAGTACTAGTCTCTTGCTCTTCGACGGCGGAGAAAACAAGAAAACGAAAGAAACTACTACTACTTTGCCTACGAAAGATGATGTCTCTAAAAGAATAAAAAGATTTCCTATATTAGTCTTGCGTGGCCGGCCCTACAGGGAACAAAAAGATACTAGTCTCCAATGTGATTTGGGAATCTCCTTTTTAGCCAAAGAAAATGGAATTTGGCAGTTTACTCCAAGTAGTTTCCGAATCCCTCGCGCATTCCATCCGTACCAGGACACCTTTCTTTATCCTTCCCAAATTTATTACCAAATCCTTTTCTAAAGATATTTGGAATTTCAGCCTTAAATACCATTTTAAGTACCAAGTGCCTGCAATGGGCACAAAAACCATATATGAGTGGAAACCCAAATCTTTGCACAATAAGTGACCAAAATTAAGATCAAATATCAATAAATTAAATGCATAATTATCTCCCTATCAAATTTCCCCACACCTAGACAATGCTTGCTCTCAAGCATTCACTATCACAATCAAGATGACAAGTACTCCATAGCACAATAAACTAACACAAGTATTAGATTTTCTCAGCAATTTCATCAAAATTAGGATGTAGAAGATTCAACTCTCACACGGATATTGGTGTATCTCTCAGCACTCAAAAGTCTTTAAAGGGACATATGTGTTCAAATCAACAACATGGAAATATATTACCATAAGCTTGCTAATATATCATATCTCCACCACTCAAAATGAATTCAATACAAAAATCAAAGGGTCTTTAACATGGGATGTAATGAGGCTTAGGTAAAGGGTTGGATAAAAAGGAAAATTTAGGCTAAACACATCAAAGGAAATACCAGCAATTCATTGCATGATTAAATTGTCTTCTTCATTTGCACGAGTCATCCAAAGCATATCAAGTTAAGTTTTGCAAGTGATAACACAATCTGAACTTTGCCTAACTACCACAATACAACATATATATATATATATATATATATATATATATATATATGAGCAGCTTCAACTTCTATTTTTCATTTTCTTCTATTCTTTTTTTTTTTGCATTGTTTTCTTTTTCTCTCTCTCTTTTTTTTTTCTTTTTTTGCTTTTTGGCTTCCTTTTTCTTTTTCTTTTTTTTTTCAACAAGACATATTTTTTTTTTTACTTTTTTGCTTCTTTTTTCTTTTTCTTTTTTTCTTCAACAAGACATAACTAATAATGAAACATAAACACACTTGCTAACTTCAACCATGCCCTTGCACCATTAATTGAAATCATCATGCAATAAAATTAAGGCATTCCTTTGACACAGGGTTCAAACAAGAAGGTGCAAAAAAAAATTGGATTAAGGGTAATTCAAAGGATTTTTAAACAGTGAAAAGGCTTAGGTCAAACATAGTCAACTAGAAGAAAATATAATTGGGACAGGTCTTTAGAAAGTCAAAAGAGGTAAACATAAGTGCCCTTATCACTTTCATGCATCAAATTCAACAATGTGAACTCGCATAGGAAAGCAAGTTCTAGAATAATCTAACCATGTGCAATATGACTCAATGAAAGAAATTAGAGCAATTTATGAATGAAATGCTCATTAGACTCAAAAGCTCACCAATCGCTAAAAATTTGTCAAATCTTGTACATCCATCAATTGAATCAATTGCAAGAAAAATATAATACTCATGCTAGCAAAAATTTCACTAATCATACTTGCATCTTTCTTACTTTTCGCAACAAAACAAAATCGTAAGAAATTGCAAAAAGTTGTGAAAAACTTAAAAATCTTTGAAAAAATATATATATTTGAGAAAATATCCCCTCTGCCACACCTAAATCAAACATTGTCCTCAATGGATGAAAATAAAAAGTAAAAGGAAAATAAGAGGACTCCCCTGATTTGAGAATTAAGCACCGGAGGAGGTTGAAGGATGAAAATGCTTGAGTTGATGTCCAATCATGAGTGAAATGTGGAGCACAAGAGACCCGAGAGCCACGGTAGGTAATGAATACGGACACTAGATGTTGCAAGGAATAAGATAAAAAGAATTAGAATAAAAGAGAAAAGAAAAATATTTTTGATTTTTTTTTTTGGAAACCGCTTCCTGATAAGGCTTAGGCACGCCACAGAAGAAAAAGTCTTCTGACCATCGCTCCTTTGCACTGATTTAAGATGGGTGTGTAAGGCGTGGGCACGCCAGATAAGTAGAAGTTTTCTGATCACCACCTCTTTACTTTGCATTCAGACAGACTCTCTGGCTTGGGCACGCTAGAGAAGCTGAAGTTTTCTGCCCATTACCATTGTAACATACTCAAAGATAATTGAAGAAAGAAAAAAAAAGAAAGAAAAAAACTATTAATAAAGGAAAACCTAAAGATGAGAAGAACGAAAAATTAAATCCTTGAGTTGCCTCACAAGCAGCGCCTTTCTTTAATGTCTTTAACTAGACATTTCCATGCTTGGTCATGGAGGATAAAATCGTATAGCTCTTTTCATTACATTGTTCTCATATTCATGATATTCATCAAGAATAAAGAAAGCTTTAGGTACATGAGCGATTTTCATCTTTTGACTAGCAGATGGCTTCAAACATGCAAGTAATGATTTTAATCCTTTGCTCATTCCTTCATCAAGATCAATTAGCAACTAATAGTCTTTGCAATTCCTAACTTATCTCTATCATGAAACTCAAAAATTTCTGGTATAACAAAATCAATCTCACTAACAGAAAATATAGAATGAGAGATAAGAATTAGGGATGAAGGAGATGTCACCACAATTGGGATTTCTTCATTGGACTTTTTCACTGAAGAGGCTATAGGTTGGGGTCCCCTTGTTTCTTTCTCAACTTTCTCTTCAACCACAGAGTTAGATTCTTCCCTTTGGATCTCTTGCCATTTGTCACCACTTCTCAAGGTAATTGCACTAATATCTGTTTCGGAATTGACAACGGTTTCTAAGTGTAATTTTACATAATTCTGAGACGTCATTTGGCTCACAGTAGCTTCCAGTAGACATATTTGATTTTTCAAATTACGAATGTTTGTCTTTGTCTCTAACTGAAATTGAGCAGTACTTTGTTGGAATTGAACAGTTCTTTGTTGGAGTTGAGCAATGCTTGTGGCCAAGTTCTTAACAAGATCTTCCAAGGAACTCCCCCGCTAGAGGATGAGGATTGAGATGTTGGACTCACTGCATAGTTATAGTTGGGGTAATCCCACCATCCTTGACCATACACATTTGAATAAGTATCAAACATCGGTGGAGAAGGATTTTGGAATACTTCAACATCACAAATTTGATCATCCATGTCAGAAGTAGCGAGCACCTGTCAGTTAGATGATCCAACTGACAAATTCTACAAGTGTTGACTTGCGGTTTCTGTCCATCACTCAATTTTTGTACAAGAGAAGCCAGATCATCTAAACAAGGATCACTAATAGAATAGCTCTCATTAACCCAATTAGGAATGAAGTCCAATCTATCACCAAAATATTGAAAATTAGTAGCCGTCAACTAGTAAGAAGAATAGAGGAGAAATAAAGGAGGGAAAAAAATTAGAGAAAATAATTCAAACACCAATCCCTGGCAACGGCGCCAAAATTTGGTGGGTGTCAAACCGCCAAAAATAAAATACCTACTCTAAGAATATAAATTCAAATATAATGACGAGTAGGGTCGTATCCTCAGGGATTGGGTGATTTATTTCTTACAGAGAAATAGGGGGGTTTTTGGAGGAGATAGCAAATAATTAAAAAGGAATAAAAGCTGAAATTGTACTTAAGGAAGTATGCAAGAATCAAATAACACAAAAAACAATTAATTGAAACAATCTAGTCAAGGAATGAATCTTGACACCGGTGCACACAACCGATCATAGATACATAAAAATATTCACACATTCACGGATAAATTGGTTATCGTGGTCAAGCGACGCGTCCAACCACCACTCTTTCCTTATTTTTATAGTAGTCCAGAAACGTTCATAAATTACCCTCTTGTGAACTAGACAACCCTAGAGACGCTTATAGAATTTAATATAGTCACAGCATTAGAAATTAGAAAGACCCAATTCTAGATGACAAACACACATACGGGTTTATTTAGGTTAGATTAATTATTCCCACGATCCAAATTAGACCGCTTGTGAGGCGGTGAAACTGTCTCGTTTGCCACTAATCAAGATGCTTAAAAGCAACACGCCAACACCCCAATTGGCTATATATGATTTAGACAATTTAACAACAGGTCTAATTATCCAATAAATCTAAATAATAATAACTCAGGGAAAAATAGAGAATAATTAAATACCCATGAACATATAAATTAAAATAGATAATTAAAATGATCTCACAGTTGTGGTGCCCCGAGTCTTGATTATTCCTCAACTAGAAAAGGAATTAGCCACGCCTCATGATGACGTAGCAATCCACAGTCTTCATGTACTTCAGATGAAAGAAGAAAACAACAACTGAACTTGCAAAAGAAAATCTTCAACTATTGTGCACAAAATCCCGGAATTGAAAAGAAAAGCAAAGATTACTAGTCTCTTCTCTTGCTCTTCGACGGCGGAGAAAACAAGAAAACGAAAGAAACTACTACTACTTTGCCTACGAAAGATGATGTCTCTCAAAGAATAAAAAAATTTCCTATATTAGTCTTGCGTGGCCAGCCCTAAAGGGAACAAAAAGATACTAGTCTCCAATGTGATTTGGGAATCTCCTTTTTAGCCAAAGAAAACGGAATTTGGCAGCTTACTCCAAGTTGTTTCCGAATCCCTCGCGCATTTCATACGTACCAAGACACCTTCCTTTATCCTTCCCAAATTTATTGCCAAATCCTTTTCTGAAGATATTTGGAATTTCAGCCTTAAATATCATTTTAAATACCAAGTGCCTGCAATGAACACAAAAACCAAATATGAGTGGAAACCCAATTCTTTGCACAATAAGTGACCAAAATTAAGACCAAATATCAATAAATTAAATGCATAATTATCTCCCTATCATTATTGAAAAGAATAATTTGAATTTTACATTAAGTGAAATGAATAAAATCATATTCTATTTTTTGATACTATATGTGATTTGATCGCTAATGATAAACAATAAATGCTAGTGTTTGTCTTTAATACGTGAGCTGGCATTAGATTAACTAAATAATATAATAGATAACGGATAATGGTTGAATAATATTAAGGATGGCAACTCAACCAGAAAAACAGAAAATGGCTTGCACTAAGGCAACCAGCAGAAACTTGTAAGCGGATGCTATAACACATGACCAGAAAGGCAAAAAAGTACGCTCAAAGATTTAAGATACAATGAGATCCTTGTCAAGGGTATAAATTCCAAAGCAGAGAGGTCAAAAGTAAAACAAGATACATAATCATGTTCCCATAACAAGCAAAAGATGATCATCATTACAAACTAGGCGACAAGGCCCAACAGACATCACAAACATTGAAATACTTTAGGGTAAGATAAATGGCTCTACATACAGGGAAAGTACTACCAAAACGCTGGAAAGAGAAGGTATGGTCCAAGAGTTAAGCAAGCTGCAAATCAGTCATATGCATCTCAATCCCCTTTTTAGAGTTGCCGCATAGAAGGCACAGTTTTTCCTGTACTGAACATTTGATACCCCACCACAAGCTTCAATCAATCGAGTACCAGATGGGAGATCCAGCCTAGTTTCAACAAGAGATTGTAGCTTGGATTGTAAATGCGGCACACCATTGCACGCTTCGTTAACTTGAGATGCGGAATGAAAGTCCTGGCAGGCTTTCGCAACACATGGTTTCTTGAGATGGAAATTTAGCACCCTGCTGCGCACTTTGTTCACTTGAGTAGCAGACCCAAAATGCTGACTGGGTCTCACAGAATGCAATGTATGAAACAATTTTCTGGAAGACCCTTGAAAGCTTTTACTCAAAGGTGCCACAGCATGCTGATTACAGATCTCACCGGTTGAAGATAGCTTGTGCAAGACAAGAAGCAAAAGTTTAGCTAGAGTAACCATCAAATGTCAGGAGGGAAAATTCAATCAGAACTCATGATGCAAATACAGATTTACTGTAGCATCTCTCCTTTAGGAAATTTGATTGGTAGAATTATTGACAAATGATTATGTGTTCAACTTTGAAGTCGCTGTTTTCCTTTATTTTCTAGACCTTTCAGTCATAAATGACTGCAATAGACATTCTGATATAGGAAACGAGAAGTAGTTTTAAAATCATGTCATCATCCACTATATCTGTTACTGCCTATCTCTGTAAAATGAAACCTAAATCTTGCGTAACTTTGCAAACCCAAAGTTGCATTGCTAACACAATTTCAAGAAGTTTCACTTCTTGTTATACCTAAAAACACTAACTTTTACCATCCCCAAAATCCAAAACGTACAAAACGAGAGAGAGAGAGAGAGAGAGGAGAAGAAGAAGAAACCAAAAGGAAAAAGAAAAACACGAAATTTTTAACAAATAATAGCAATGAAGCTAATTAAGGCATGGCATAACTGATACAGTCATGCAAAGTTTCAAGCTGCATTCAAACATTCAACATTAAGTATGGTCCAGGAGAGTTCTCAAAGTTAAAGTAGTGCAAACCACTACATGGAAACTAGAAATATAGTTCACATACTTTGTGATAACCCATTGTGTTGCCAGCTGAGAACCTCCTACTCATGGATTGATAACTGTTATAAGTCCTTTGTATATATTTCTGGTCTGCATTATAATATGATTAAAGAGAGTTAGCTGAAACCTTTAAGTTCATTTCTGAAAAGATTCAAGCTAAAGAATGGTTGCATAAGAAAGTACAAGAAATTCACCTATGAGGTCTGAGTGACGATCAAACAAAAATGGCATCCTGCAAAATGTTTTTCACTCAGCTCATTAAGTAGAAAATAAACACATAAGAGACACCAACCTGAACACACATAGCAAATATAATAACGTATGAAATGCTTGGAGTTGGGAATGTATAGAGGTTGTATTGTTTCCTTGGAGCTGGAGCCCATGGTTGCATACAAGCTAGCCTCAGTATTGTTTTCCAGACAGAACTTGACAATAACGCTTTCATTTTTAAGAATTGCAACCCAAATTTAAACTCTATCTTAACATCTGTTTGATTCTTAAAGTGCTCAGATCAATAGACTAGAAGCTCTTTAAACTCTACTTTGTATCTCACCCATTTGATATTATATTTCTTCTCTATCACGACACATATAAACTCCACTTTGTATTCAAAATTCTCAGTAAAACACTGTCACTTAAATTGCTGAATGGTTCAACTCTCTCACTCATACACATGAAGTTTCTGTCCCTTTCTCTCACACACAGAAAAAATGCATACAAGCAGTTCCCCTCTCTATACCTGTTTTTTCCTGCACCCCCTCTTAGACACACTACAGGCTGAGACCCAGGCACAGATCACACATAAATTGTTATCTATTGATCTATCTATCTAGGGCTGGCAAGAAAATTCATAACCCAACAACCCACCCAACCCGCCCACTAATTTGAGAAGTTGGGTTGGGTCAGTTGGGTGTTGGGTCAATTGAGTGTTGGGTGTAAAATATTCAAGTAAATGTTGGGTGGGTTGGGTTTTAAAGTTGGATACCTATTAACCCAACTTTTTTCCACATAGCATAAATAAATGCATGTATTCAAATATTTTTATTCTTTTTTTTTTTTGAAAAAAAAAAGAGTGATGGTTTTGGCAACCTCATTTTACTTTTTCCAACTACAACTATTTTTTTTATTTTCTTTTTCTACTGGACTCCAACCATTTTCTTAATTAATGACCCATCAAATTTTAAAATCCATTTTCTTTTTCTTCGTTCTAATTTTTCTTTAATATGAATTTAGACAAAATTAAGAAAAGTTAGGAACACAATTTAGTCTTTTAACTTTCCCAACCTCAATTTTCCATTTTCCCATCATGCATCAAACACAAAAATTTAAATTTTCAATCTTAAAATCTCTATTTTTATTCCCAAAAAATTAAATTAATTTTTTCAAATTTTTTCTTCATCCCCATTAAATTCGGTGTCTTTTTCTTCTTATTATTTACCAAGTCATTTTTTCCCATCAAAAAATTTTGAACTAAAAGTGAATATTTTGAGCAGCTTACTTCTAGTTTGATCATATCCAAATTTATAGTTTTAAACTTTATTAAGAATTACTGTAGTTGCTTGAACTACTTTTTAATCATCCACATTCATAGTGTCTCTAGGTGGGTGTCACTGTCAATAACAACATTTTTTGTAGTATTTGGAGATTTTATAGCATAATATTTAGCATATTTTAAAAAAATTGGTTGCCCCTTGTGAATCATGAAAGAAAAAATATCTATTTAGATGACTGCATTTGCTTGAATTTTACAATTCTTTAGTTCAATTTAGTGACATTTTACATTATTTGATTTGTCTTTGAAAAAGAATTTTTTGCATTAAATTTGTCCATCCAAATAGTTTAAAAAGTTAGTATGTATATTATTGTGTGTTTTAATATGTTTGTGTGAATGAAAATAATGTATTTCCATCTAATGAGATTAATAACTGAATGTATATTTATATGTGTGAAAGTGCTTTAGTGTGTGAAAATATATTTATGTATGTGAAACAGTATTTATGTATAAGAAAAAATCATTTTATGTATATAAATGTGTGTGAGGGAATATTATGTATTAAAATATATAAAATAATATATTGGGTCATATTTGGGTTATGGGTTTGAGTTAACCCAATATGATCTAACCCAATATCAACCCAAGTTACATTTGGACGGGTTGGGTATAACCCAAATAAATGAAAACCCACTATCAACCCACCCAACCAACCCAATTGCCACCCTTATATCTATCTAAAACACGCAAGCACTGAGAGAACAAATTAGTGTTTTTCCTACATATGTACATCTACCCCCTCTTGAGTAGAAATGCTTAGAGAGATAGACAGAGACAGAGATAAAGACAGGTCATTACTTGTCTATCAATCTATCTAACACACACACAGAGATAACTAATTACTGTTTTTCCTACATATTTACATGCACCCCTCTTAAGTTGTTTTTCCTACGTCCGTACCAAATCACACACCTACACAGACACAACAAATTTTTTTCCAGTCAGCTCATTAAGTAGAAATTAAGCACATAAGAGACACCAATCCAAAAGCACAAAGCAAAGATAAAAACGTATAATGCTTGGAATTGGGGATGCATAAAGGTCGTATTGTTTAGCTGGATCTCAAACCCAAGCTTATACATAGACTAGCCTCAGTATCATTTCACCAACAGAACTTGACAAGAATGCTTCATTTTTACGAATTGCAACCAAATTTCAACTCTATTTTAAGGTTGTTTGATTCTACTGAGCGCACAAACCAATAGACTAGGAGCTCTTTATATCCCGCCCATTTGATATCATACTTCTCAACCACTAAACACATAAACTCTATTTGTATTCAAAAGTTCAGCAAAACATTATCTACTTAATTTGCTGAATGGCTCAACTCTCTCAGTCATACACAAACAGACACACTACAGACAGAGAGACAGAGAGAAATTTCTAAAAATATTATGATTTTTAAATTTTTTCTGCAAATAGGGTGATTTGGGTGTAGGGTTCAGACCAGTGATGTTCGCATTTGCAAAATGCGAGTTCCAGTGAACTCGCATTTTGCAAATGTGAGTTTGGTAAAAAAAAAAAAAAGAAAAAGAAAACAGAATGCGAGTTCTAATGAAATCGCATTCGAAGAATGCGAGTTCGTTGGGAAATAAAAAAAAAAAAGAAAATGTACTGCCACAAAATTTAAGTCTTCTTGTTTTTGGTCGAGAGTTAATAATGAAAATCTAGAGCTAGGTGTAGCATAAATGTTTTAGTAGCTAACTAGAGAAATAATCTGATGAATATCAAAGAAAGTTTTTTCATCTTTTGTTGTCCTGTTTCTGCAAGACTTGTGGATTTATAATTCTCATTGAAACAAAAATTTTGCAGCTGTTATATTACCTTCACTCCGATGCCTCAGTGACAACTCAGCTGAGCTACTTTGTGATAAAGACAAGGGTCAGAGCTTACAACTGATTGTAAGAAACAAATTTGGAGGAAGTAACAAGCAAGTTGATGGTGATCCGGAGAGAGAAGATGAATGTGGGATTTGCTTGGAACCCTGCACCAGAATGGTTTTGCCCAAGCTGCAATGCAATGTGCATCAATTGCTACCGTGATTGGTGAGTATGGCGTGCACCTTCCTTGATTTGTTATGTTTTCAAAAGGCTTGCTCTTTAATTTCACATGGAAGAATACTTGTTTTTACATTCTATCATTACATTCTTTACAGGAACCTGAGATCAGCATCCTGCCCCTTTTGCCGAGGCAGCCTGACGAGAGTAAACTCGGGGGACCTGTGGGTTCTCACCTGTGAAAAGGAAGTAGCTGATAAGGATGCTCTTCTAAGAGAGGACACACTGCGTTTTCACCTCTATATAAACAGTCTTCCTAAGGATACTCCTGATGCTCTTTTCTTGGTTTACTATGAGTACTTAATATGATACAGACACAAAGTAGATGAATATCAGTTGCCAACCAACCTATGTGTAAAAGTTTTTGTTACAATAGAACTCGCATTCTGTGAATGCGAGTTCTTCTTTTCATTTTCTTTTTTTTTTTTTGCCATTTTTCACTGAACTCGTATTTGACAAATGTGAGTTTCACTGAACTCAAATGCGAAAATCACAATCTCAGAAACCTATTTGCAAACTACCCTATTTGTAGAAACTTTTTTTTTCCATCACATTTTTAGAATTTCCTCGAGAGACAGACACACACTCTTATCCATCTATCCAGAGCATGAGCACAAAGAACAAATTGCTCTTTTTCCTAAATATGTACGTGCACCCCTCTTAGATG
The DNA here is from genome assembly GCA_013103745.1 of Gardenia jasminoides. Taxonomy (NCBI): domain Eukaryota; kingdom Viridiplantae; phylum Streptophyta; class Magnoliopsida; order Gentianales; family Rubiaceae; genus Gardenia; species Gardenia jasminoides. The sequence goes on along the minus strand of CM023096.1, from coordinate 4,891,201 downwards.
CACAAGAGACAGAAATCAGACGCCCCTTCACAACTCTTCTATCTATCTATCTATCTATATGTACGAGATATGAAATAAACACCCATTTTTTCTCTTTAACAAATTCAGCTGAAACATTAATCATCTTTCTCCACTATAAAATAAGTAAGGCAAGTTATCAAATGACCTGTGCAGATGAACATGATTGTGCAAATTTCTTATTGCTTGTGACATAGCAAACAACCATACTTCTCAGCAAATAGTTTTCCACTAAAGAATTTTCATTTTTCAATGTACAACTGGACTTGATGTGGTATCCAAAATGAAAGAACAAAAGGACAATAGACATCTCTGCAGAACGAGAAGGGTAGAAATCAAGACAAAACAACACAAAATATGTTGCCATAACTCTGAATGCTTGAGCAAAAAATAGGATGAATTTGTTGGCTTTGATGTTAATAAAACGAACGACATAAAATTCTCAAATTTAGTTGATCACCAGGCAGACATTTTAAAAGGGTTCACAAAAAAGAAAGCTCAGCAATTCCATCACTTAATTAAACAATAGATAGCGAATTCCAGAGTTCATCTTAATTCTGTTACCCTTAGTAAATATTTTGCATCTAAACATACATTATCTAATATAGCCTCTCAGTGAATACAGCAATATAAACTACATTATTACATTCTATGCATTTCAAATCAATTTGAGGAATTGATGGCATTCAATTGCATCAAATCATATACAATCCCATGTTTTCAGCTTTTGAAGTGCATCCAAGTTAACTTTCGGAGATGCAAGATACAGAACATCAATGTAATCCACCCACAGGCAAAAAGAAATCAATGAGACATGTAAAATTCAGAGGACACTTGACAACAAAACCTGTTTGTCTCGTCTAAAAGCTTAAATTTCAAGTCAATGCCTGCCTCCTCAAAGATCCAAGCAAGTTCTTTGGCCACGTCTTCTGCTGACAGCTATCATAAGGAAGAGCAAGTTAGAAATGAATATTGGGAATAAAAACAGTTAAAAGATGAACTAGAATAGGCAATGAAGATTGGGACCATCCACATCTTGTATTTGACAAAACTCATTTTTCCAAATTGGTTCCCAGTGACCCACTCTTTCTGCAAAATGGAACTTAAGTTCAACTAAAAACTCCTAGAGAAAATAATACTACAAAAGAAAGTGAGGTTTGAAATTGATCATAGCATGTGAAGATTACAAAATTGGTTATGACACACTACCATTAATGTGATTTCAATTAAGTATGAGTAAGATGTTAACTTGATTTACAATACACAATGAATAGATAAAAAGGCAAGCTATAACTTAAAAAGGAAGCTAAGCAAATACAGTAAAAAGTTGAAAAAGATTTCTGCCATTGAACCTGCAAACACATGATTAATATTTCATTTTCCCATGTCCTCTTTAACCAATTGAAGGAGTAGGAAATATCAGTAGCAGAATTTCTCCATCACTCATTGCGTCTTCTTTCTGGTAATTAAGTTGACATATTAAGAAGTATGGCACAAAATCAACTGTGTAATCATTCCAATTGATTAGACATTACAGAACTAAAACGAAGATGGGGCCATTCCACCTCTAGCTTATGATGATGAAGAAAATCATTAGCACTGAATTTCATTTACTCAGTCGCATATCACGAATAGACAAACAAACAAAATGTACCATTAAGCCAAAGACCGAGTTGATCTAAGTAGAAACATGTAAAACAAGACAATATAAGAGAAAGCTCATACCATGTTTCGCTCTATTTGAAGATAAGCTGAGAGTTTGTCACCAATCTGCTCGAATATTTCAAAAAACAATAGAATTGCCTAAAACTCCATCTTTTTTGCTTCGCACTGTTGTGCAAACCCTGCATCATCAATGTGATGCACTAACCGTAGTGAAGCTATAGTCAGAGACGCAATCTCTGTCAAAAGAAAATCGTGGATTTTTTTACGTCCTTCTGGACCAGGCATAGCATCTTCACGGGCTACCATCAACAAGGCTGCCACGTCGAACACTCTCCTTTCTTTCACATAATTAAAGAACTCCTGATCAATTTTGTTGGTCTTCTTTGCAAGCAACCTCACATGTTCAAGACCACTTCTCTGTTACAGGGATTGAAATTATGAGACACCACAATAATCCTCCACTTAAAAACCAGTTAATTACATCTAGACCTCCAGGAATTTGTCCTATAGATTTATAACACTCCCAGGGATTCAAAAAACAGCAACCGCAAAGTAGGGTCCTTGTGCTTGAGAATAAACTAATAACCCCCACCCCCACAGCACCATCTCTATTACAATGTTTGATACTGTTAACGACTACAAATTCCTAAAGAAGGTGAACTACATGTCTCCATTTTAAACTAACTCCAAATGTATAAATACACAACGATATGTCCTCTTTCTCCTCAAATTATAGGATACCTATGAAGGCTGTAGAACAAATAAACTTGAATGAGCCCTAACACCCAAAAAAAGAACATAAAAAATTCGTTGTCATGCATAGAAAGAGTGTGTAGCAATACAGTAACAAACCTAATATTAAAACTTACAAACACAAATACGACTCACAAACGAAAGAACATACAGCTATTTACCCCACAAAACAAAAAAGATATTGTCCCAGAATGTGCTAGCACATGGGAGAGGACAAAAAGTGGCCATTGAGGATAAAGTAGAGAGATCGAATTCAAGAAAGAGTCCAGCTGGAAAACTTCCTATTGTTAGAAGAGGAACGGAGAAGAAAGAGTTTTTATTTTCTGAGATAATAGGTGTGAAGAAACTAGTAAAGGGGCAGTGTGATCATTGGATGGGGATGTGGATGGTAGAGTAAAAGTAGAAACAAAATTTCTGAAAGAGTTTATATTTTGGAGATAATAGGTCTAAAGAAACTACTAAAGAGGCAGTGGTGATCATAATGGGGATATGCATACTGACGTAAAAGTAGAATCAACATTTCCATTTTATTATATTTCTCTTAACCCATTTTATACTATAGGGTGTTGAAGGTGGCATGTTGGCATCTGCTTCATGACTCTATCTGCATATTGCTTTTCCTTAATATTTTGTAAAAGTTTCTTTAAATCTTCTATACTAGGAGCTTATCTGCGCCTTAACACTTCTGTTCACCTACTCAAATGAAAATAAACCAGCAGAGTGTCAAAAGCAAACAAACCAGATATGGATAATTAAGAGAGAAAATTTTGAGTTTGTGATGGAAAAAAAAAGAAATTCTATGATTGGGGTTGTTTGGGGTGGGGTGGCTGAAAATAGGGTGTTCGCATTAGGTAAATGCGAGTTCTGTTGAACTCGCATTTACCTATCTGAGTTATGAATCGACAAAAAAAAAAAAGCGAAGGAAGCGGTTTTCCACGTGGGACTCGCATTTCCATGAATCGAGTCCCTGGAAACCTAAAAACAAACAGAGCTCGCGTCGGGTATTACAGTACACAACCAAACCCTCGATCAGAAGTGGGAAATAACAAGAGTGAAGGCGAACAGTCGGAAAATCTCCAGCAAAGCATTGAAATCGTTTCGGAGCAAACAATCGTGCCCTTGAACCGAAGGAAAAGCTGAAGGTTAAGCCCCGATGTGCGATTGCAGCAGCGCTTTTGGGGAGGGAAGCGGCGGAATCAACCGGCGGCGGCTTGGAATCTTCGACAGCGGCGCCCGTCGTTGCTGGCCTCCACCCGGTGTTGAGGCGGCATGTTTTGCAGTCAAGTTCTTTGCGCTTAAGGTCGAGCTTGAAACTGCTGAATGCGTGTTTTTTTTATTTTTTTATTTTTTTTTGTTCCCGTTTCTGCTGCGCTATTTTGTTGTTCCCATTGCAATCTGAAAACTCGACCAGAAAGGCATAAAGAAGCAATAAATCGGGAAAAAGAAGAGTGAGTTAATTGAGTTATAGTATTAGCTGATGATGGCTATAATGCTCCATACAATTCACCTGCAAAATGTCGTCAGCAATTGAACTTATAGCATTTTAGTGGTGGTCTGCGGACTCATGAAGCGAGAAGGTTTATAGAGCAAGACCGGAATCTATCAATATGACACACTTCTTGGAAAGACAACACAAATCAATCCCGTTTAACAATGAAACCAAACACAACATTGCTATATAAAGCTTAGCTAGAAAAGCCTTGCATCCTGTTTTGTTTTTTTATTTTTTTTTAATTTTTTTTTGTTCCCGTTTCTGCTGCGCTATTTTGTTGTTTCCCGTTTCTGCTGCGGTAATTTGTTTTCCCATTTCTGATGCTTTATTTTGCTTGATGTCTAGTTTTTCCATTTTTTTTTCACAAAGCTTAATATTACTTCCTATGCCTCGTGTCTGGCCTGTTTATTTATTTTTTTTAATTTGTAGTTTCCGAAAATTACTACTGCAATTGCCGTTGCCTCCTTCGGTGAAGTACCTATTCACCATTTGGTTGGAGAAAGCCGAAAAATGGGATGCATTTGCCCATTTTGTAAAATCTAGCCTCCTGTGTAGCGGAGGAGCTGAAATTTTTTTGTTAATGTAATTTATTTGTGCCGCAATTTTAGGAGCATTCAGAGAATTGGAAGGTTGTCACGGCGAAATCAAGGCTTAATTTGGAAAAGGCGACTTAGGGGTTCTTGCTCCATCCAGAATTGCCGTGGCGGAGGTGAGTTCCATCTTCTCTCACGGGCGCTGGTTTGAGCATGTCTCGATGCTGATATTTTGCAAATGGGGTGAAGTGGTCATTGTCGGTTTGAGCATTATCAGTGTTGAAGTTAAATTAAAATGCAGCTTATTACGACATTTCGGAAAAATACTGGTTTGGCGTTTAGGATTTTTTCCTTATGTTTTGATATGAGTGAAAACAAATATCACTAAGAGTAATGTGAGTTGTGGTAGTTTGTTAGTAAGGGAAGTGATCACATTTGTTTTGTGAGTGAGAACTTGTTTTCAATTTGGTTTGCTAAATTTGATTGTCCTTTATTTGGTCTGATTATCGAATGATGGTGAAGCACTAGCTGATGCAATTGTGTCCTATGTGGGTCGAGAGCTTAATTATGCATTGGGAAAAAAATATTGTGGAAAAAATTTGGACAATGTGTCCAATGTTATGGAAAAAAAAAATGTGTTGGCAGGGGAGTTTTACTCATTGTATAGGGGAGACTCTGAAATTTTTATAAATCTTGTGTATATAATTTGATTTCACAGTGAGACAAGGAAGGACGCGCCAATTACATTACCATGACAAACATAAAAGCAATGTAACTGATTAGCATCTTTCTAAGTTATCTCCCTCCTACAAAATGGACAAATACAAGCAATGTAGATTATTAGCATATGTATAAGTTATCTCGGTCTAAAGAAAGTGGAAGTATGCCTTCCACACTTAAAAACCGAACCATTCATATTGCTTTTCATATGGTGAACATTTTCTAGTAAGTATGGCGGTTAAATGAGCTTCTAATTAAGTAGCCAAAATTAACGATTAAAAATCAGACTAGTATGTTGTATAGCGTATATAAAGCTACCTGAGGGAAGGAAAAATTAACCGTGTTTCACGGAAATTTTTAAAAGCTACAAGACATAAGTTTTTTGAAGAACTTTGTTCTTGGGTTACTTACTAGTTAGACCCATAAAGGGAACTAGTATTCAATTGGGTGGAAAATAAGGAAGATGAAATGTAAACCAAAAGTTGGTACATGAGAACTAATTTAGTACTTTAAACCTAGTATACATTTGCAACATTAGCCTTTAGCTAGAGAACATTCATATTTCTTGCAAGCGAGCGATAGTTTTGTAAACCTTCCGATTGAGTTTTTTATTGGTGAGGCGTAAAATATACTCTTCTGTGGCATACGCAATCTCTAGTCTAATTTCGTTCCTTTCTTCTTTGTAGAGAGACTAGAAAAAATATTTGTTTGGTGGCAGGGAGTTTAAGTAATCTTACAGGGGACATTTTGCCAAAATGTTAGATGATATATTCGCTCCTCTTCCTCCTTGTTACACACTAACATCTATCCTGCTTTTCACGTACATCATATGTTTGAAGTTCTCTAGATTTTCTTTCACGGTTGAACGTGCCATTTTTCAACAGCTTAAAGAATAATTGTCATGCGCTTTTCAATGAAAATAACAACTCCATCCTGGATGATTGGCTAGTAAATAACAACTCCATTTTGGATGATTTGCAGACACAGCTCCTGCTACACATTTGGAGGCTTTTGTAGTGCATTCGCGAGGCTCTTGGGGACCAGCAGATTATTATCTAGGTTAGTAATTTCGATTCCAGAATAATTGACAATTTTTACGGATCTAAGCAGCTGTTTGTTACAAGGATGCATGCCCTAATTGATTTTCTTGACCTTAATCTTCTCTTCTTATTTTTTGTTTTTCTTGTATTCGTTGTACCCAAACTGCACTACAAAGCTATAATACTATTGTAGTCATACACCTATGAATATCACGTAATGCATTCGGTGAGTAATAAAATTGACATCATGCGAACAAGGTTTAGCCATGTTACCCATGCGATTCTGCCAAAATGGATAGAAATTTAGCTCGTGAACTTCCCAAAATATTCTAACTACGCAAATGGAAGGCCCGTGGTTAGACAAGCCATGTGAACTCATTGTATTAAAACTTATGATTGGGATGTTGGTACAATGGAATGTTGTTATTGTTTATTCATATGCATTGGCTTGATTGCATTTCTTCCCTACACCTCCGTTAACTTATCCATTTAATTTAGATTTCCCCTGCTGCCCTCGTAAGCAAATCGACGCTAAAACTCGGTCCACCGTTCCTGACGACTGCAACTCAGTAGTCGTCTATAACAATAGGCCTTCCTGTTTGCGGTCCTCATACTGCAAAGTTTGTATTCATACAATGATTGACTCCAGTTTAATGTTCATCCTTATTCTGACACATGTCATGATGCCTACCCTCCGTAGCAGTTTTTCTAGTTTCCTTTCACATTATTTTCTTTTGTTACTGGACTGAAATGTTTTTTGCTGGCAGGGAGATTTGGGCATATTGTAGGGGATACTCTGCCGAAATTTTTAATCATTCCAACTTTGAGATTTTAGCTTTGAATAGAATCCTTAATATGCACCACGTCTTGTGCTGCGCTAACCAATTTCTAGATTTCTTATCCGTAACTCCGTGCTTCTATCTAGTATAAATTGATGTAATAATCATCTTCATGATCATGCTGTTAGCTTTGTGATTACAGAATTCGGGAACATGTCTGCCGGCGACCTCTGGTATGCTCACACCCAGCCACAGATCATGTAGCGGGTGCATCTAGGTCACGGTGGCGTTCAAGAGCCTACACCTATGGCGGACCTAGAACATGGAACCTCCAGTCATCCGCATGGCGGTCCTGAACAATTGGAGACTCGGACTGAGGATTTGCATGATCAGCAGGAGGCACATGAGGCACACACATCGCAAGCGACTCCAGTTGTGCCAGATCCGCCACGTAGAGAACTGGGGCCGTGAGCGTGAGAGAGTGTGGTACTGGTGGACACCTTGGAGGACATTGACCCTGTATTGACTGAGTAGTTTTTTCCCGTTACGTCGAAGTTGGTGCTATATATTTTTTTCGTTTGCTCACACCTAAAGGTACTCGACTACGACAGTTTTAAGATACTACTTGTTGCGCTGACCTCGAATTGGTGTCGACTCGCTGGGCCAAATTTCTACAACCTAGCCACACATGCCGAAAATATTATTAGTGAATTTGCGAAAATTATGGATGTCTTATAGTACTATTAAAAGGACGTTGCCAAAAAATTCTGAATTTTTTACAAATACCATTGTTAACTACTCTCATGGAGCTAACATAAATAGGAATTCCGTATGCAATATTAAGGCGAAGTTGTGAGTTAAGGTATTTTCAACCCTACCGTTTACAAAAATGACCAAAAGATTGCTTAAAAATACATTATCAAAATTGATTACGGTTTATGGTTTACATGAACCTAACTGACAATAACGTTACACATTATGTTTCAAACATGTAATAGGTGATCATCGTAAACCAGAAATTAATTGAATTTTGCCCGTTACTCGACCACGAAACCCTAACTTTCTATTATGGTTTAGACAATTGACTTAAACAATGTATAAGATGTCTACGAATTTTTCAATACCTGAACTTACAAAGTAATATGTCATACTACTAATTCAGATGTAAATGATAAAATATCTATTAATATGAAAAAATTAAACAACCCAAATCTGTTTAAATGTCGCATGCAAAATATTTAGTTCAGATACAGACAAAGTATTTTATAATTTGAAAATATACAAGTTCTAACAACCAAACTACGTTCGGCAGGTTTAAAGGCCATCGGCTAGTCATCATTTCTGATGAAATTTACAGTCTATGATTAAAAAACACTTGACACGAGGGAATATACGTTCAAGTTGTAGGGTTTATAGTTTTAGGGTTGGAGGGTTGTACGGTTTCGGGTTCCAGGGTTTACGCCTTTAGGGCTGTAGGGCATAATAGTTTAGAGTTTCAGTTTTAGAGTTTATTTCTTTAGGGTCTTAGGGTTGGGTTTAGGGTTTGAGTTGAGGTTTAGGGTTTACGGTTTTAGAGTTTATTTCTTTAGGGTCTTAGGGTTCAGGGTTTAGGGTTTCAGGTTCAGGGTTTAGGGTTTACGATTTTAGGGTTAGGGGTAAAGGGGTTTATGGTTTCGATTTACTTCAATAGGGCTATAGAGTTTGAAGGTTTACGGTTTAGGGTTGGTTACATGGGGATTACACATTCGGAGTCGTAAGTAGTACATAAATAGAAATCTGTGTAGGAATAGAAAAAAAAATGTTATTCTATTCACCATCTTATAGAATCAAGCGCTAAAGATAAGCTTCTTATGGCTAATCTACAAATTTCTTACCAATGGTGTCTTGATACATGCATTAACAGGATGCATATGCTCCAACAAAAATGCAACTAATTTTACATCTAAAGATGTGACAAGGCTATAGTATATGTTTATACACAACCATTGGCTCTGAGGTTAAGCTATTACAAGGATTAAAGTGGGGAAATGAGGTTTTCAAGATCAGTTTAAGTACTTCAACGGCAGAAGAAGATGTAGTATCTCTGAAAATACATAACCAATCGATAGCTGCAGGATGTTTTCTAAATGTTTATTATGATACGCATGTCAATATAAATACACTAACTCATCAATTTTGCTTCTTTGGAGATGAACACTTTGTAAAACTGTTAGAACAAAACTTATAATCCTTTGGTCCCGGTGATGAGAAAAGTGACTAAATGTGACAGGCAAAACCTAAAATACACCAATTGTGACAGTCAAAACCTAACCAATGGAACAACAAACAGAGAGATGGGCCCTAAGTAGTCTTTTGTGCCTTCAGTACCAAGATATAATGAAATGTATCTAGTCTAATAGCTATCTATAGAAACATCAATCATGGCATTGGCCATCACTTTTTAAGACTAAACATCCATTTATCCCCTTCTCAACCTCCCACCCAACCCCAGACAAAGGTTTTTTTAAGAAAAAGTGCCATATAGGCACCTTTCTTAAGCATGACAATTAGTTGTTTGCCTTGTTACAACCGAATGGAATATGACCTTCTTGGTGAAACTTTTAATTTTGCATGATATCTGCTTATTTTGCATTTAAGGTGACCAATTGTAAAACTTGGTCGAGAAGGTTGGCGTTATTTAGAGCGCTTACGACTAACTTTGTGGCTCGCCAAAAAAGAAATAACAAATTCCTTTCCCTTCAATACCAAATCTCACTACTGTTGTTATTTCATAAAAAAAAAAGGCCTGCAACCTGTTCTTATTTATTATTCCAAAAATATAAAACCCTAATTTCTTTCGTTTTCTTTCCTTTCTTTCTTTCTTCCTTTCTTTCTTTCTTTCTTCCTTCATTTCTTTTTCTCCAAAGCCCCGCTACCTGTTCTTATTTATTATTGCATAGGTTCGACATCTATCAATTTTTCCTAAAATCTCATAATCTACAAACTTAAGAAAGCTTAGTATTTCAAATGTCAAATGTTGGTGGGTCAAAATAGCAAAGTACAAGGCGTTTACTCTTGTGATTAGTTTTGACCATTAAAATTATTTGTGGAGAAATTTATTTTGATATGTTATCTAGGATTTTGGTCAATGAACATGGATTCTGAAACTTCGCATTTTTCAAAAGCATTTTAATACGAAAAGCATTACGAAAATCTGAGTTTCATACAACTCTCGATTCTCAATCAGAATGCGAATTTTAAAATTTCAAAATTTGCTAAAACTTCATCGAACTCGCATTCTAGGAATCACGGTTCTCTGAACTCGCATTCATGGAATCGAGTTCCACAAATTTTGATTTTTTAAAATCAGCAAATCTGATTTTATGGAATTCGCGTCGCAATGCAAACATCACAGTCGAACCCTACACCCAAATTACCCTATTTGCAGAAAAAAATTAAAAATCATACTATTTCTAGAAAATTCTCTAATTAAGATGATAAAGCAACTTGAAGACAAAGTCTGGGCCCCTTGGAATTGGGTCAGCCAGCCACAATGACTCTTCTTCAAGCAAATATGAATATGAATCACGTTTGTTAGCCTTCAGTAAAGTCCGCCCAGGCATGGTACAAACTGATCTGTAAAATGTAAAGAGGCAAAAAGAAAGCATCATACCACAAAAGAAGAAAATAAATTATAAAGCATCATTCTTTGACACCAAGAAATGAAGATATAATACCGCAATGTCTCAAGGATAACATTGAGTGGCAACACGCTCCTCATCTGATTAACATCAACTCTCAGGTTTGGATCAGCTCCATTTTCGAGAAATAATTGGGTAATCTTAGGTGCGTGAAACAGTGCTGCTTTATGCAATCCAGGGAGTAGTATACCATCCTTGCACGGAACAGCATCACTGGTAAAACTAATATCCGTGGTTTCTCCATTGAGCACAGCGCTTGCACAATTGACAGCATCACAAGAAAATATTTTATCCACAAGCCAACAATGCATTTTGCCTATCCAATCTTCATATTCAGTGTCTTTGGAATCGGTGTCATTCATAGAAGAAACGAAAACGTCCTTCTTATCACGCCGGAGAGCAAAATCGACTACATCCTCCCACAAAGGTAAATCATTGGGGATAAAATCTTCTTCTTCTTCATCATCTATGGTAGGTGCGTCATGGTAGATGTATACGGGCTGTTTTTATTTATTCATATTTTTTCCAAAAAAAAAAGAGTTAAAAAAATAGAAAAAGAACAAGCATTTTATGCCTAGGCTGAAAGAAAACACAAACAAACAAGAACATCACAATCCATACACTAAGGGAGAAAGTAGCTTACTCAAAAAAGAGTTAAACTGACCAATTAAGCACATGAACATTAATCTTCCCCAGATACATTTGAAGTTCCATATATCTCTAACTGAACAAATGTCAAACTAGATTCAGGTGATTAGAAAACCACTTGTAGCAGCATATAACTTCAAGTATTACAAACATGCACAACGAAAATCACTATTAAATTCATCAGTCTGTGCTCGTGATTTTGGACTCAAGGGAGGAATACAAATAGGATTTTGAATGAACAGCTTCGAATTACAAGTAATTGAAATCCGTTCTTTGGCAAAGAATTAGATAGCATAGAGAAAATGTACAAAGTACCAAAAATAGTTAGGTCATATTTTAAAAAAAAGGAGTAAAAACTTTTGGGGCTAAAATCCTATTTTCAACTTTTCCTTTTTCTCTTTACCAGCATCAAGTTCTGCTCTTCATCATTTTCGGCAATGCCACTGTCCATTATGGCCATCATCCTTCTCAACACGAACTCACTATCTATGGGCCCTCAAAGCACACTTGGAAAGTTCTCACTAGTATTTCATATTTATTTTTCCGGTGACATGACAGGAGATAGTCAGAGGAGCCCTTCACTCGGCTTCGCAAACAAAATTGATGATAGAGGGGAAACATACAGATGTGTCAGAGGAGGGATCTGTACCAAGTTCATTGCTTTTAGCATCAAAAAAGGAAAAAAAAATGTCCGAGCAAAATTCATTCCTGTTTCTCCATTGAAAACCCAAAATATACTGCGGCTAAACCATAAAAACGACAACGGTCTATAAGGAGAGTGGGACGTGGGACGGCATACCTCCTTCATTTTGATCTTTTACTGAGAAATCTGCTGCAGAAAGATTCGGACTTTTTCCCTTCCAGAAAACCCCATGACCCCATGACCATCAGAAAGAAGAAAAAGAATAGTATAAGATCATCAGAAAGACCCAATGACCATTTCAAAATCAGGAAGACCCAGTGACCATTATGACGAACCCTAGCGAGAGAATGATAGCCATGGAAACTTCACAATAATAACATTACTACTAAGGCTGATAAAATATACTTTCTCATGCAGTTTTTGGTCATTTTATTTTGTAGTTCTGATTTTCAGCAACTTCCCACAAAAGAAATACCATGCATGATGCACTGTTCATCAAAAGCTGACTATGGAATGCCTAGACATAGTGATACCCTCAACCTATCAAAGAGAAACCAAATTTGCAAATGGTCCCACTAATCACACTCTAATTACTACTATCTGCATACTAAAAAAGAGGGTTGGAGGAAATATAATGAACGGAAAGAAATTTTGCGAAGTTCGCATCTTCACAATCAAGTAGTCTCTAGCCTCTAGATCACCTCTCCAGTCTTCTCACACGCACTGGCCGCTAAACCCTCGCTTCAGAAACCTTTTGTTGCCTTGTTTTCGGTTTGATTTAGATTCTGCAAAATCTGATTATAAAAACTGATTACAGAGAGTAAAAATAGAATCAGCCAAAAAATTAATCTTTAGTTTGCTATTAAAATATGAGAACATCATTATTTAGGGGTTGTCTGGTAACGTTCGTACTTTTCTATTTCTGTTTTTTTGGTATGAACGAAACAGAACAGTTGTTTTTAAATAAAAACAGAATATAAACATGTTTGGTTCATAATATTATTATTTTTTGAAACAAAGGAATACAACTATATTTAATTAGACATTATCATTATTTTTTGAAACAAAGGACTACAACTATATTTAATTAGACATTATCATTGTTGTGTGAGAGAAAATAATTAATGAAGTTTAAATTTAATGTATATTAAAGTTAGCACATAATTATAGATTGCATTTGGATCAAGTAAATTTCAACTTAAACTACATATGAATTGAATAATAATATTAAATTAAATATTTCATATGTTTAATACTTATACATGTTGAAAATAAGTAAGAATATACAAACTAATTGTATATTTATTAAAATGTATTTATCTTTAAGTATTATTCTTGTAATTAAGTAATACATAATTAATAAATATGTATTGTAAATATATAAATATATCTTTTTTACTTATAGTATATAACTAAAATATTTTTAATGTTTAAATATATATGATTTTCTAAAAAATTTTAAATTAACCCAATTTCAGCGCAAAATCCAATCTAGAAAAATGAGTTGAGATAAGATATTACATGCATGAGTGTTAAATGGGTGAATCCTAACTAAAAAATAATAATATTTTTTATCTTGTATTGGGTTGAGACTTGTTGAAATCTACATAAGAACAAATCACAAACAATGATGGTGGGTCGGGTTGGGCCAAAATATATGGTATTGGGTCAAATAGATTAAGATATCTAGGTAGAATAAATGATGGTATTTGAGTGAAGATGAAATGAAACAATTTAAAATACTGATTTATTGAGCTTCTACTTTAAGTTTTTTTTAAATAACTAAAAACAACAATTTTGATGTTTTAAAAACAAGATTTATGTTCATAAATGTTTCTCTTTTTCATAAAACCCAAACAATTTTAACAAACATCCGTTTGGATTAGTTGTTTTTGGATGAGTTTTTCAAAAACACTACTGTAGCATTTTGAGTGTGAAAAACAGTTATTCTAAATGTATTTGGATTTTTTTCTATTTTTTTCTTTTCCTTTTCTTTTTCCTTTTCCTTTTCTTTTTCTTTTTCCTTTTCCATTTCTTTTTCCTTTTCCTTTTTTCTTCTCTTCCCTCTTCTTCTTCCCCAAACCCAGTCACCGGCACCGTCGTCGGCACGGTGATTAGATTTTTTTTTTCTCTTCTCTTCCTTTCCTCCCTCCCCTCTTCCCTCCCTCCCTCTGCCACCTCCCCACCTCTCTTCTCCCAGCGACCAGATCTAGTCAGCCATGGGGTGAGGAAGGATGAGGAAGGAGGAAGGGAAGAGGAAAATAAGGAGAGGTGATGGGGAGAGGAGAAGGGGTTGAGGGAAGTGAGTAGGGGAGGAAGAGGAGAGGAGAGAAGAAAATCGATCGGTCATTGGCAGCGAGTGTCTTAGAAGAAAAAAAAAATAGAATATTGTGAAAACAAATCATTATTTTGGAGTTATTTTAGGTTATTTTTTGTAGCATTGGGGTGTGAAAAATAGTTTTTCAAAAACAGGGGTGAAATACAAGAATCCAAACAAAGCTGTTGTTTTTTGTTTTTGTTTGTCAAGATCTACAAACAAAAACAGAAAAACAGGAAACATAAACGGTACCAAATAGCCCCTTAAAATTAAAAAGCTATAATCAGTTAAAACTTAAAATAATCAACTGAAAGCAAGCCTAGCTCACTCACTTTTGGCTAGTTTGGATACACCCCATGTGTGTGTAATTTAATTTAGGAACAATCACTTTTTACATCAAAAGTAAACTTTGATCTTTTAAAAGTTTTTTTTAAATACAATTTTAATTAAATTAGTGGTTACAATGTTTGTTTTGTGAGTGCGTATGAGTGAAAATTAGTTGTGGCCATATTGGTTGTGTGAGGGCCTCAAAAAAAATTTGAACTTTATTCTAAAAATGTATAATATTATTTATATCGTGTTTAAACATTGAAAAATGAGCGCATATATGTTTAAAATGATTATTTCTCAATTTAGAGAATTTTATACGAATTGTTTGCCGGTGTGTGGTTTTGGCCAAAATTTAGCATTAAAAATTGCTCCAACCCGTGAATAGTGACTTGGAAATTGAGCATATGTAGTGATATTTTGGAAATATTAATATGGTGAGACAGTGTCGGGATGAAAGAAACCAGTGTAAGTTAGACTGTCGCGTGTGACGCGACAAAAAGTGCCAAAAGTACCTTTTTCCCTTAAAATATGGAAGTACACTTTTTGGGCCATAAAAGCCTTGAGAGAGAGAAGGGAGAGAAAGAGAGAGATTGAGCTTGTTTTCTCCATAGTTTTTCATCCATTCTTCTTGGAGATTCAAAACTCATCAACCACCATTATCTTCTTCACTTAGTTCAGCCAAAGGAGAGAGAAGGAAGTGAAGGCTGGTCCGATTTCTTGGAGGAGAAGAGAGGTAAGTTTGAGGTTTGATATTCCATTTTCTTTCTTCTCCAAGCAACTTGAACATATGAAACTTGATTGATGGGTTGTGGGCTTGATTTCTTTCCTTCCATGGCAACCGAACCAAGGAGAGAGGAGAGAGAGTGTGGTCCGAAAATTTTGAAGGAAAAAGAGAGAAAAGAAAAGTTGGGTGGTGATTTTAAGCTTGAGATTGTAAGGGCTCGGAAATTTTATTTTTATTAGAAAATGAATGATAATGATAATAATAATATTATTATGTATTTTCACTCAAATATAAGTGAATTTATGCTTTGAATTATTAATTTCTAATTTAGAGAATTTTTATCTGATTATTTGGGTGTGCGGTTTTGGTCAAATTAAACGTTTAATTTTCTACTGGAGCGTGATTAGTGACTTTAAGTTGAAATTAGGCATATGTAGTGATATTTTAGAAATATTAATAAGATTGGACAATGTTGGAATGGAGGAAAACAATGTAAGTTAGAATACCCTGGCGGCTGTGGCGACATAAAGTGGTCATGAGACAACTTTTCCATAATTTAAGGAGAGCCACTCCTTTTGCCCCTTAAAGCCTTGTTTCTTGCTTCCTTTCCTCACTTTTCAGCAGCCAACTTGGAGCCTTAGAGAGAGAGAGAGGAGAACCGGCTAGAGAGAGAGAGAAAAGAGAGAAGTTGCAAGCTTTCTTCTTCTTCATCTTCTTCATTTTTCATCCTCGCTTCCTTCAAGCTTCAACCACCATTGAAGCCCATCCTCCCCACCACTTCTTGCAGCCGAAAGAGAGAGGAGAGAGTGAAGGGCTGGACCGGTTTTGGAGGAAGAAAGAAAGGTAAGCTTTGTGGTTGAAATCTTCCATTTCTTCTTCAATTAGAACCTTGAGTTTGTTAAGGTTTTGTTGGCTTGAATTCTTCCCTCTATGGCAGCCAGACCAAGGAGAGATTGGAGAGTGAGGTCCAAATTTTGGAAGAAAAGAAAAGGAAAGAAAAGCTTGGGGTGGTTGTCTTGAGCTTGGGTTTGAGCTTGGTGACGGAAATCCTCAACAAAGCTTGTAGATCGGAGGCTAAGATCGAAACTTGTGAAACTTGCTAGGCTTGGAAGCACTCTTGGAAAGAGGAAACTCACGAGATCATCTTTGATCGTGTCGGATTGTGTTAGATTCGGAGGTATAAGCCTTGAAACTTGTAGATATAGCTTTATTAGTGTTAAATAGTTCAGATCTGTGGTTGTTATTGATATAATGATCTCATTTGAAAAGATGACGTTGGGCTCTTGAAATCCCAACCTAGGTAGCGAATTTGAGGTGGTCTCTAGGTAGCGGACTTGAGGACCTGATTGTGGCCTTGAATGATATTTGTGAATTTGCCGTGATATGGTTAGAAAATGGGGTTTTGTTGTTGGAAATTGTGATGGAAAAGTGTATGCGACGGCCAAACCCATGCTTGGTGATTTTAATGTTTGATTTCGAAATTTTGTAATTTCTCTTGAAGAGATTTTTGCCTAAATAAATGTGTTTTATGTTTAATTATGAGTACATGTTTGAATGGAGTGAAGTTATGAAATTTTAATGGTGAAAAGTTGTGTTTTCACTAATTTTGGGTAAACAGGTAATTTTGGAAAAATTAGGGAGCGATTTTAGTCGTCTAGAACTTTGATTTCCTATGTGAGTTTTGATTGATTTTGTAAAGTGATAATACTGTACTTTAACTACTACTGAGTCCTGCAACTTAATTTGACATATATTACCGAATGAATTTGAAAATTGAAGTTTTCTAGTGAATTGTAGTTCTCCGAGTCTAGCATCCGTACCCATAAGCCTTGCTCCATTTCAACGAGAGTAATCTTAGACATGGTGCGAACAAGAAACTGTAGTAGTGAGGGTTTGGTGATTCTGAGTAGTTGAGTTAAGACTTTGAGTTTTAGATGTTTTGGTTAGTATCTAATAGATGAACTTTGGCTCAGGTGCCCAAGACCTTGTCGAGGGTGAACCAACTAACGAAGTTTAGCCTTCTTCTTTGCTCACTTGTTTAATCGAATCAAGGTGAGTGTCCCAACCCCTTTTTAAATGAAAGACTTTACTATTGGTTGCAAATGAATGCTTTATTGAAATGATCTGTTAGTAATTCTAATGAAGTGATTTACCACCATTTCCAAGTAATATGCTTTTACAAGTGACACAATTTATGAAGAGTTTATGAATTTTCAAATCCGTTTTAGGTCAAAAGTTTTACTACTACGTGAAAATGACTTGTGAAATGATTTACTCAACTCATATTTATAAAGAAACGAGTCTGTGAGTATTTCTTGTATGTTATGTGAATTACATGCTTATTTGATTAATGCTTGATGTTACCTGATTTCATAAGTGTTAAATACTTGGTTCTAGGCGAGTGTGTACTTTATCTCACTCAACCTAACTGTGAATACACTGTTCAACTGTTTACTTCTCCACTGTTTGTATATTACTTGAGCATGACTGTAGGCCATGTGTACTTTACCACATTGGCTGAACAAGGCCTTTCCCCCTTCGTTATCGACCTACTCGAGCCAGAAACGGACTCGATCGGGTAGGTTGGTACTTAGGGCACTGTACGGTATACTCGAGTATTACCACTGGGAGTTATAAGGAGGAGTAGGGGGGGTGGTTGACTGACAAGACGGACTATGACTGCCATTGGAGGACACTGTATCCTTTCATTACTTGAACTACATGTTTATTGAATTATTGCTTACTGTATGTTGTTTGCTAAATAAGTGTTTCTAGAATGATTGTTTAAAGACTCAAATGTTTTACAAAATGATGTTTAACTCAAGGGTCCATGAATCTCTTGTTTTTACTGGACATTCACTGAGCTTCGAGCTCACCCCAAAAATATTTTAGTTTCCCCCACAGGTCTCGAGACGTTGGATAGCATGCGTTGTGATCCTTCTTAGTGTATTTGGCTGGATTATTTCTTGGATACTTTGTAATCATGGATTGTAAGACTTTTGATGTATTCGGGCTTGTAAGATGGATTGGTGGTTGAACCCTAAGTACATTGCACTGTAATTCGAGAACTGAGTTGTAAGTTAAATTTTGTTATGTATTAATTGTGATTTGGATTGGAATGGTCATTTATGTTTCCCTTTTGAAGTATTATTGGTTATTCTAGTGAGTGAGTCCTGGCGAGAGTTGGGCAGGCGCTCCACGGATACCTTAGGGTACGCCCTAGGGAGAAGTGAGGTCGTCACAGAGATCGAGCTTGGGGTTGGAAATCGTTGTCGCGACTCGAAGATCTTGGGCTAGGATCGAAGTTCTTGGAAGCCATCAAGCTTGGAAGCAACTTTTTTGAAGAAGAGTTCGAGAGATCTCGTTAGATCTTGCCAAATCTTGTTGGATCTTGATAGATCCGGAGGTATAAGCTTTGAAACTTGTAGATCTAGCTTTATTAGTGTTAAAAAGTGTAGATCTGTGGTTAATATTGATAAAGAATGATCTCATCTGGAAAAGATGAAATTGGGCTCTTGAAATGCCAACCTAGGTAGCGGACTTGAGGTGGCCTCCAGGTAGCGGATTTGAGGACTTGATTGGGATTTGACTGTTATTTGTGAACTTGTATTGATATGGTTAGAAATTAGGGTTTTTAGTTGTTGAAAAGTTGAAGGAAAATGTATGTTATGGCCAAACCGACTCTTGGTGATTTTAATGTTTGATTTTGAAGTGTTGTGAATGTTCTTGAAGAGTTTCTTTTAAGAAAAACATGTATATTGTTCAAATTGTGAGTGTACGTGTGTGTGAGGGAATGTTTGAAATTTAAAAGGGTAAAAGTGATTTTGAGGTGTGAGACCTCACTTAAATGTTTTGTGAAAAAGAACGTGCTTGTAGTGCCAATGAGTATATCGGTGGGATGCTCTTTTGAAATGAAAAAGTGACTTTTCAAAGAGGATCTATTTGGAACATTGTACCATGTGAAATGAGAGCTTTTCCTCGAGGGAATTTTGGAAAAATGTCGTTTGAAACTAAAAAGTGAAAGTGAATTGTGTTAGTGACTGAAAAATGAAGTGAATCTCATGGATTGTTTTAAATTATTTTAGGGAGTGTGCAAGGTAGTGACTTTGACCCTTACGTGAAAGCTGAACCCTACTTCGGTGAGTTTCCATGCTTGTTTCGTATTTACGTGCAAATGATGGTATATGAATACAATGAAGTGAATGTTATGTGAAAATGAGTTTTGAACCCTCTGATGGGGATGGTGTGTACTTTATTGCATCTACTCCATTTGAGTAAAAGTGATTATGAAAGTGTATTGAAGTGAGTGATTGTAAAAGTGCTTTACAGTATTATATAGTGAATGTACGTGTTTGAAAAGGTCAGGTGATTCCTGAGACCTATCGGCGAACTCTTCGACTCGAGTTGGGGGTTAGGCCTAGGTCGAGAAGAAAGAGTTGAGCCATAGGGTTAACTTAAAATGTCACAAAGCCCAGTGACTCAGACCAGTGCTATATGCTCGAGACTTAGTTCTTGAACCTGTCTCCAAAAAGAGCATCAAACCAGTGATATATATACAAGTGAAGTGAAATGCAAAATGTACTCTGGACTTGGCGTATGGACTTGTCCCTAATGAAGAGTACTCAAATAAAGTGAAGTGTTTTAAAGTGAAGTGAAATGTACTCAAGACTTGTCTCGAAAAGTGACATTGCAATGTACACTATCAAAGTGAAGTGATAAGTGCTTGGAGTGCGGGCCCGGTGGGGGTTTTGGTGGAGTAAGGAGTAAGAGGAGTTCTACATGGTAATAGTGACAGTTGACGGAGTGTCAACTACCTGGTTCGTGGACAAGCTTCGTGGTTCGTGGACAAGTTTCGTGGAACTTGGCCCCTGAGGGCATCCAACATTGTATTGTTAATTGCTTTTCTATCTGTTTAAATTCCAAGTGTACTTGTGAAGTGAAATTGTTTATGTGTTAAGTGACTTGCATGCTTTTGGGAACTCACGGGTTTTTAGCTCACCCTTTCCATTTGTTTTCCTTAGCAGGAAATGAGCAACCGAGTGGTGGTGCCAACCCTTGAGATTTGGATTTTACTTGTGTTTTGTTATTTATTTTGGAGAATCTTGAATCATGTATGTTGTGGACTTTTGTATAATGGAACTTGAATGTAAGGATGGATGATCTAGGTACTATGGGATTGTAATCTGGATCTAATGTATTCACAAGACATTGTACCCTTCTGTATTGTATCCAGGGTTTTGGTTTGATAAGTTATATTGAATGAGTGAGTAAGTGAGTCCTGGCGAAAGTTGGGCAGGCGGTCCGCCGACCTCTTTGGTCACAGTACGGAAGGTGGGGTCGTCACAGGTTGGCGATATGGGCAATACGTAATCAAATGGTAGAAGTATAATTTAGTCATTGTGATGATAAAGTTGAAAATTCAAAAAGCGACAAAAAAAATTACATCAAATCAAATGCAGTAGCATTGCTGAATTAAAGAGAATTAATGGGACATTTAGATATTTGGGATTTACTATTATCCAACTCTTCTCTATCCAATTCTTCCCATAATTTCTCTCTTTTAACAACTCAATTCTTTTTAATAAACTTGAATTATATTTTATTATGATTTTCCCCTCTCTTATAAATTGACTTAATTTATTTTATTCATACGTATTGATTTTATTTGGTGTTATTTCAATTGTTATTTCATTAAAGTTGTGGTAAACTTAATATTTGTTCATCGAGAAAATATATATTTGCATCTTTGGTATACAACAGAATATAGACGTTTATTTACTTAGATACATCAATTTACTAAAATAAATGTTAATGAACATGTAAGAATATTGTTTCATTCTTTTTAGAATTATTCATGTTTGAAGAGATTCACAACTAATACTAATATAAACAGAAACTATGCTAATCCAACGTTTGAGTTATGAAAGAAAAAAGAGATGAGATTTTAATATTATTTCGAAGTTTGGGAACGAAATTGGATGTTATTTGGGAGTTTAGGAGGATTTTGGACACACACATATATATGTGTGTGTGTGTGTGTCTATATACGTACTTATGTATGTATGTACACCTCGAATTATCTCCAACCTTGGAGTCCACTCTCAACTTCAGGCATTCAAATGTAAAGACGTCTGATTTCTAACTTCGCTTATTACTCCCGCATTCGATCATGTCACAGCCTTGTAGGATGCAGTAAAACTGAGTGATATTTGGAGTCCACCAATATTCTCCCTGTTTTCGTATACAGGGATTCTGACTTTTATCTTGCCCATACTGGTTGATTTCGCAAGCTTCTTGGTTCTCCAAACTAAAGGAATCAGACAAAAGGTAAATCAATCTAAACTCTTAACTCAAAAGTAATGCTACTATAAAATACAATTGGTATTGAAACTCTGACCTTCATCAATACAATCTTATATCTTCAGTGTGACTAAACCATTGGATATCACTCCATATCAAGTTTTTCATTTGCCCAAAGCTCCTTATACTTCAAGCTACTATTTTGCAAACGTGGATGCAGACTTTTCCGAGATTGTTAAGAGAAAAGCTTTAAGAATAAAAACTGGAGAAAATTTTAGTGGATAAACAGAAATAAATGGAACTCCGTTGAACGTGTTGGAAAAGGTTCACAGGGACTTGAGTGGAAAGAAATTATTAGGTTTGGCCTAAGGGGAGGAGAGCGGAGGGGAGGAGATTTAACAAAGAAATTAAATAATTTCAACAAGTTACTCCATCAAATCTGTTGGAAAAACACTCGGAGATACTATTCTTTCTTCCACCAGAATCTGGTGAGCGTTGTGTTAAATCTGCTATGCAGCACAAGTTAGATTAGGGGACATTATCCAAGTCTGACAATGTTAGAGAATTAATAAAAAATCTTTCCAAAAGAAAAGCTATTTTGCATCTGATGCACGAATGGTATTCCAAACATAGGTCAATAATACACCATGATATAATCCATATCAAACAACAAGCACAATAGTTTCAAGCTAGTTAATGTTCATCTACTTGACTGTATACATCTATCATTTAGCGACCAATTATACAACCAGAAATCTTCTGTGATCGACACTTGAATGCGGATGCATCTCAATTTCATCATCTGACTGATCTGTTTGCAAGAATTTGTCTTTCCTCCTTCCATCAACCTGACAATATCTTCTGTGATCGCTACTCGCCAAGACCGTGCCAGAACTTTTTGACAACACAGAGGAGATTTGGTCCCAGCTTGGTTGCTCATGGACACCTGATAGATCAGTGCACAACAGCCCCAGTTCAATTGCTTCTTTGGCTTGATCAGCAACCGTTTCTTTCATTTTCATTCTCTCATCAATCAATTTCTCAAAGTTGTGAGGGTAATGAAGTCTAAACCACTGAACAAAACCAGCTTCACTGCTCTCAACCTCTTCCATTGGCCTCATATTTGATACCATCTCCAGTATAAACAAGCCAAACTTGTACACTCCTGAAAACAGCAAAGCATTAGGCACATATATGATTTATAAATAGGCAAATATTAAACCTATATATGGAAGATAAGGCATTTACTTACTCTTGGTATTGTTGTTTTCATCATCCACTTTGAACCTTGAGATTAAGGGCTCTCCATTATCATCCAGTAATATGCTCTTAGTTTTAAGATCACACTCAACATGAGGCCATTCTTCGTTAAGATAACGCACTCCTTGAAGGACCCCAACCATTACTTTCATTCTGCGCTTCCATGAAGGATTGGAATTTCTAAGCCATGTCTCCACATTCTCTCCATCTTTCCATTCACTAACTGTGGCTCTTAATCTGCCGGCATCACACCATCCCAACACTCTAACTAAGTTCTTATGCCTTAGTTGAGAAAGAATCTTGCATCCTTCATCAAATATTTTGTGAGCATCTTCTCTTGAAAGACTTTCATTGTATACCTCGATTCTCACTTCAGTTCCATCTCTCAAAATCCCATAATAAACATCAACTGAACTTGTCTTCTCCACCAATTTCTTCTTGGAAAATCCTTTTGTTGCTGCCTTTAGCATTGATGGTGTGAACTTGTATCTCCTTCTGAAACACCAAGGCAAAATATCCAGTCGCGAAGAGCACAATACGCACAAACAAAGTACCATTACAAGCACAAAGACAGGGAAAACCACCAGAAACAAGAAAACCTTAAAACTAAACTTGCGATGATCAGGGAAAATACCAGATTGAATAAAACTTGTAGAATTAAAACGTTTAAACAACTCAGCATCCAAGTTTTCACTCTCTGAGAAATGATTGTACGAAAGATTCAGAAAAGTGAGATTAGGAAGGGAAGAAAAATTTTTTACAGGAACATCACCAACAAGATTATTATGGCTTAAGTCAAGATCATGAATCTGTGAACAGTAAAAGATGTCAGTCGGGAAATTCCACTTCAAGGAATTGTTGGAAAGATCAATGTATGTGATGGTTAAGGGACAGTATTTCCAGAAGAAAGTGAAAGATAGATAAAGGGGTGCTAAGTGTGGTTTCCTGTGAAGGTTTATTTTGGGGAATGATTCGACGCAGTTTGGATTATGCGAAATGTTACACAAATGGCTAGCAACAATGGTGGACTTGAAGATTTCTTCAAGATCAAAAGGTGTAGCATTGCAGTATCTGAGTGAAGGGTTGTTGATGCAATTGTTTGTGAGTGTCGTGTTGAAATCTGGCGGTGGTTTCAAGTTGTTAAGGTCTTCTATGACTGAGGGGCAAATGATGGATACAATTGAGTCCAAAAATACTGAGAGGATTAGAAAAAGAGTTGCTGAAAAGGAAGCCATTTTTGAGTTGGTGCTGTCTTTTTCTTTACTATTTGCATTTGTGAAACTTCTGCTTGATCTTCTGATTGCGGAAGACAACATTTTGATTCATATAAAGCCATGTTTGCACGTTCTACCACTCACTGACGGTTAAGAATGGAAAGGGGCAAGTGATGGCAATTCTGGACATGGATTTCAGTTGTGATCTAGAGTCTTATCCAATACTTGGTAGTTATCATGAGATGGAATTCTTCGATATTTTTATTTTTCTGCCCAGGAAATGTGCTGGATAATGATCATTACGAGAAAAATTAAGTTAAGACACAAATTACAAAATAAGCTAACTCAAAAATAGTTTTGCTCCCTGTGCTTTGCATATTTCTTGTGGAGATAACTCAAGAAAAATTTTCAGATTGCTAAGGCTTATTGGACACTGCTTTACATGTCTCTCCTTGTTTTAATCTTTCTTGTTTTTGTTTCATATTATTCATAACTTTGACGCATCAACCATGGATGGTATATCACAGCAGAAACATATAAACACAAAATCCATAATCCTATCTCCAAAATAAACTTTCATAATAAGTTATAGACAGATACTAATTATTACTTCACTCTATTGTATTTATATCGGGTATGTCATTAACGCCAATACTATGCAAGAGGCGAAACTTAGACTGAATACATGTTCATATATAGAATAATTATAACAATGAAAGAAAGAGAAAGAGAAGAGAAAAAAAAAAAAAACTAGCATTAGTCGGCAGAATCAGTGAAAATTCATGTACAACGCAATAAACATTATACCTTGTAATTTTGAAATGTGACAAACTTAATGAAAATGGATAATACCACAAACCTTGTGAGGCCCTCAAAATTCAGAATTATTTTAAAAATGCATAATATTATTTATATTGAATTTATTTATTGAATTATGAGTGAATATGTGTTTAAAGTGAATATTTTCTAATTTAGAGAATTTTAAACTAATTATTTACCGATGTGCGGTTTTGGCCAAATTAGGTGCTTAATTTTCTACCGGAGTGTGATTAGTGACTTTAAGTTGAAAGCGAGCATATGTAGTGATATTTTGGAAATAATATTAAGATCAGACAGTGTTGGAATGGAGTAAAATAGTGTAAGTTGGACTGTCGCGTGTGACGCGACATAAAGCGCCCAAAAAAATGCTTTTCCTTAAAATAAGGAAAAGTACCCCTTTTTGTCTCTTGAAACCCTGACTTCTTGCACCTTGGAGCTCACTTTTTCCAGCTGCACTTTGGAGTGAAGAGAGAGAGAGAGGCCGAGAGCATCAAGGGAGAGAGAGAGAGGGTTTGTCATCTTGTCTTCCTTATTTTCCTTCCTTGCTTCCAACAAGCTTCAAGCACCATTAAACACCATCATCTTCTCCACTTCTTGCAGCCGAGAGAGGGAGGTAAGAGAGAGAGCTGGACCGGTTCTTGGAGGAGGAAAAGTGAGGTAAGTTTGACCTACCATTTCTTCTTCAACTAGTACCTTGAACTTGTGAAGCTTGAGTGAAGATTTTTGGGCTTGGATTTCTTCCTTCTTGGCAGCCGATTGAAGGTGAGAGAGAGAGGGGTAAAGTCCAAAAATTTGGAGGAAAAGAAAGAGAAGAAAAGCTTGGGTGGTTTGTCTTGAGCTTAATCTTGAGCTTGGGGTTGGAAATCGTCGTCAAAGCTCGAAGGTCTTGGGCTAAGATCGAAGCTTTTGGGTGTCTCTAAACTTGGAAGCAACTTGCTTGAAGAGGAGCTCGAGAGATTGTGTTGGATTTTGCTAGATCTTGATAGATCTGAAGGTATAAGTTTTAAAACTACTAGTTGTAGCTTTATTAGCATTAAATATCATAGATCTGTGGTTTAGATCGGTAGAAAAGATTACATATGAAAAGATGAAGTTGGGCTCTTGAATTCCCAACTTAGGTAGCGGACTTGGGGTGGCCTCTAGGTAGCGGACTTGAGGACCTGATTGGGATTTGTATGATGTTTGTGAAATTTGACATGATATGGTTAGAAAGTAGGGTTTTGTTGTTTGAAATTGTGATAGAAAAATGTATGAGATGGCCAAACCCATGCTTGGTAACTTTTGTGTTTGATTTCGAGACTTTGTGGTTGTCTGTGATGAATTTCTGTTTAAGAAAATATATGTTATGTTCATTTATGAGTGTATGAGTTTTAAAAGATGAAAAGTGGAATTTCTCGTGAATTTTTGAGTGAAAAATGTTATTTAAATAAATTTGATGGTTTTACAGTATTGTGGTTAAATTCTATGAATTTTGAAAATAAAGATATGGTTTGAGGTGTTTTAAAGTTATATTAACGTACTATCAAAGAGTGAGTGTTGAGTTTGTGTTAAAAGTGATTTTGAGGTGATAAACCTCACCTAAGTGTTTTATTAAAGAAAATGTGAAAATAGTGCTTGGTGAGTACATCGGTGACGTGTCATATTTGAAATGAGATAGTGATCTTCCAAAGATCCACTTGAAACATTGTATTTGGAATGATTAAGTGATTTTCAAAAAGGTATTTGAAATACGATATCATATGAAATGAAAGTTTTTCCTTGAGGGAATTTTGGGAAAGATGTTGATTGAAACTAGAAAAGTGAAAGTGAATTGTTTTAATGAATGAGAGACGAAGTGAATCTCAACTATTGTTTTAAATTGTTTTAGGGAGTGTACCAGACAGTGAATTTGATCCCTACGTGGAAGCTGAACCCCACTATTTCGGTGAGTTTCCATGCTTGTTATGTGTTTAAGTGAAATGATTGCAATTGTGATTAATGTCGTGATTGAACAGTGAAACATGGTTTTGAATTTTCTGATGGGCGTAATGTGTATTTTATCACACTTACCCTTATCTAAGTGAAAACATTTGTGAAAGTGCTTTGAAATGAATAAAAGTGAAAGTGTAGTGTAATGATTGATTGTTACAGTGTGATATAGTGATTGTACGTGTTTGAAAAGGTCAGGAAATTCCTTAGACCTATCGGTGAACCCTTCGACTCGAGCCGGGGGCTAGGCCTAGGTCGAGGAGAAAGGGAAGAGCCATAGGGTTATTTAAATGTCACAAAGCCCAGTGACTCAGACCAGTGCTATATGCTCGAGACTTGGCTTATGGACCAGTCTCTGAAAAGAGCATCAAACCAGTGTTATAAACCAGTGATATATGCTCGAGATTTGGTTCTTAAACCTGTCTCCAAAAGAGCAACAAACCAGTGATATATATATAAGTGAAATGAAGTGAAATGATGTGTACTCGAGACTTGGCATCGGACTTGTCTCGGAAATGAATACAATGTACACAATCAAAGTGAAGTGATAAGTGCTTGTAGGGCCCAGTGGGGTTGGGTGGAGTAAGGAGTAAGAGAAGGTCTACATGGATTGTATTTGTAAACGTTGACGGAGTGTCAACTACCTGGTTCGTGGACAAGTTGCGTGGAATCTGGCTCCTGAGAGCCCCTGTATCCTTCCATGAATGTTAAATGCTTTCCTATGTGTTTATTGTTAAATTCAAGTGTGAAGTGAAATGTATTATGTGCTAATTGTCTTGCATGTTTTTGGGAACTCACGAGCTTTTAGCTCACCCTTTTTCTATTTGTTTTCCTTAGCAGGGAATGAATACCCAAGTGGAGAAGCCAACCCATAGCGTTAGGGTTTGCTTATGTAGAATGTTTTGAGAGTTTTGAGCTATGAATATTGAAAGCCTTTGTAATGATGTTTCGAGATCTTTAAATTGCAAGTAGTGAGAGCTTTTGTATTATGCAACTAAATCGTATGGATGAATGGTTTATGTACTTTGGGGATTTGTAACTTGAAATTATATATTTGTAAGGCATTGTTCTTTATATTGTATTCGAAGTTTTAGTTTGATAAGCACCTGATTGTTTAACTAAGTGAGTCCTGGCGAGAGTTGGGCAGGCGGCCGCTGATACCTTAGGGTACGCCCTAGGGAAAGGTGGGTCGTCACAAACCTCCCCTGAGGTTTATGACAATTGCATGAAGCTTCCCTTTAATTTCAAATAGGGATAATCTCACAAACCTCTCTTGAGATTTTTCCTATTCACACCTGGCTCCCCTAAGATTTTCAAAACCATACCTAGCACCTCAAATAGGGATAATCTCATAAACCTCTCTTGAGATTTTTTCTATTCACACCTGGCTCCCCTAAGATTTTCAAAACCATACCTAGCACCTTTAGAATGACAACCTCTACAATATTGCACCCATTCTAGGAGAGAGAGATAATTTCTTTCAATTTTGCCCTTCTACAAGTTGATTTTTGAGTTTTAGAAGATGAAAAATAAAAACAAATGAAGATTATTTTCTAGAATAACAATTTGGAGTAATTTTTCCTTCTAAAACCTTTGGACCTAGAAACTATACCTTTTTAAATTTTATAATTTTTTTTCCAAATCCTTAACAAAAAAAAACTCAAAAAACAGATCAAAAGGAAATAAGATTTTTATCGTAATACTATTGATTAACTATTTTTTCAAAAAAATTTTGATAATTGAATACCATTATTCAAGATTGATTTTTTTCCTTCAAAACTTTTAAAGCTAGAAAATATGTCTTTTTAAATTTTATAATTTTTGTTCCTAACCCTTAACAACAAGCTCAAAAAAAATATCATTTGGGAGAACCAAACAATTGTTTAGTTTCCATTCACTAATTTGTTAAGAGATAAAAGTAATTTCTTCCTTTTTTTAAATCTTTAGGAGGAGGTCATCATTTCTAACTATACCAAAATTTTAGATTGAAAAAATTAAGATTTTTATTTTAATACTATTGGTTAATAAATTTTTCAAAAATTTTATTTTTAATAGTTGAACACCATTATAGGTATATTTAATATACAATTTTTTCACAATTTCAACTACACACCAACCATCTCCTTTATCAAATGAATGATTCTGGCCTATTTTTTTCCCTTACCTCTTCCCAATTAATCAATATCAAAAGAGAAAATTGGAGTAAAAAAGGTAGTCCAAATGTGCGTAATTTTTGTGACATTTTTATTATTTTCTTTTTACACAATTTAGTTTGAAGGTGCTATGTGTGACTAAGAGAAAATTCAATGGAGGTTTTTAAAATTATCTCATAAAAAATTAGGGGGAGTATTTTCCTTTCAAAATTTTATGATATCACATCATCATATTAGGGGTAGTAAGTTTGATTTTAAAAATCTTAGGGGAGCCAGGTATGATTAGGGAAAATCTCAAGGGAGGTTTCTGAAATTATCCCTTTCAAATATTACATATACTTTTCCCTCTTTAGTCTTTACATGTTTACACCAACACAAAAACCAAATTTATTAATGTAAGCAAAAGATATCCTATGAATGTCCCCCATTTTTCTTGCCTAATATAACTTCCAATAAAGCAATAACTGCCAACAACTTCCTATCTAAAAAAAAAAAGAAAAAGAAAATATACAATTCTTCTATCCATATTTCTAAAAGAAAAACCTCCAATAACTACTAAGAGATTTAATAAAATTTTCTTATGAATGTCCTAAAATCCCCTCTATCAAGCTTCGCAAAGAAACAAAATAAAAGAGAAAAGCTTTTCCAAAATAACATGAAAAGAAAATTTGTACAACCTCCTATTTTCAGAGGCAAGTTATCGTAAACTTTTCTAAACTATCAAGCATAGTCAGCACAAACAACATTCTCAAGCAATTAGCTGTCCTTCATAATCGAATAAACAACCACACAACTATTAAAAAATAAAAATTAAATTTATTAAGATGGAGGAGTCATCCTTCTATCATGTTGCGCAAATTCATTGTTAAAAAAAGTTTTTTAACCAAATGTTACTATTTATTAAATTCAATTGCAATTTGTGGCTAAGGAAGTATATAAAATATTTTGTTAAGGCTGAAAAAAATTATTATAAAATCACATAACAAAAAGAAGTCCTGCGAACTTGTCGAACACTTAATTTTTATGTTTACTTAACCATAAAATAAGAAAAAATTGAAGTGTGACAGTTCATTTTTGCCTCAAACTAGATGCAAAGAATCTCATATAAAACAAAATCATAATCATATTAGTATAAATTCTAAGTACATCATGTATGAAAACTCTGAGCTTTTCAATAATTCTTTGTCCTCAAGTTTTTTCTAGGTTATGAGCAACTAAAAGCCAGCTATGAGCCAATAACTATATTGGCTAAAGTATGTTTGGGTAGGATAGATTATATGTTTGTAGCTATTCACTAGTTTTGACTGACTTGAATGTATATATTTTGTTTGATTGGAACACTTACACTAACTTTGACAAATAAACAGTTCCACATGCATGTATACTCGGATACTTAGATTGAATTCGTATTCGACGCGAATTTTCCCTCGCCCATTTATCCAAATCCCTAATCTTTCCGTGAGGTGTTCAGCAAGTTATGCCAGAATAGACACAATGAAAAAGGAAAATTGGAAATTATGAAAACTAATTGAATACTTGAGGTTCCAATTGTTCATTGACATGATTGGATTGACAGTTGTTATAAGTAGGGATGTAAATGAATTGAACTGTTATCAACCATTTCAGCTCTACTTATTAAGGGCTCAAACAAGTTTAAGTACTATCAGGCATCTTTACAATTTGTTTGGATGGATAGATTTGGGTGAAAAAGAAAGGAACGGACAAGAAACTCAACTTCACAATCGTTTGGAAGTTTTTTAGTAGAATAGAAAAGAAAGAAAAGAAACCAATTTAGAAGGATAAAAAGTGAGTTGTTGTTTAAAAAAGGTTTTTTGAAGAGAAACTTGTGGGCAACTGTTGAACAAACTCTTATTATCTTATATATCTAAAATCATTTTACCCATTTTCAAAACTCTCAAACAAGTTTTCTCTTATAATTTAAGTGGCATAATTTCAAAAACCTCCTTTGAGGCTTCTAATTATTGCTTTAGCCCGTCTTTAGTTTAAAAAATTATACCTAGTTTCTCTATTATCACAATTTCAGAGAAAATTCTAAGTTTGTGATGGAAAAAAAAATTTCTGAGATTGGGCTTGTTTGGGGTGGGGGTGCAAAAAATAGGGTCTTCGCATTTTGTAAATCTGAGTTCGTAATCATGCCAAAAAAAAAAGCAAAATTACACGTGGAACTCGCATTTCACGAATGCGAGTTCCCTAGGTTTCCAACAAAACGCACCAGCAGCCCCAGAAGCAGCGTCGGGAGCATCAGAAACCTCCATTGAGCTCGCAAAATTTGGGGAAACTGCAAAATTGACCCAAGACCATCGGAAAATCTGAATTGAAACCGTGAAATCGAGTGAGAGTCTTCAATTGTTTGCTTGAACTGAAGGAAAGGCTGATTTGGGGAAGCAAACTTTGAGGTAGCAGCAAATTTGGAGCAGCAGCCGCTTTGGGCAAAAAAGACACAGAAAGCCACCGGCCGGAGCTCGGAATCGTCGCCAATGGTGCTGTCCTTGCTGGCCCATCCACCAACCGCGGCGTTGAGGTAGTTGTAGATTCCCCTTTTCTTTTTTTGTGTATGTGGTGCATTTTTTTTTATTTTTTTTTCCATTTCAGCAGCGGTTTTTTGCTTGATTTTGTGCTTTTTGAGAATTAGTAATGCAATTGCCGGATGTGAATTAATTCAGTGAAGTACCTCTTCACCATTTTTGTTGGATGCTGCTGAATATTACGGCAGAGGGGTTTTTTTTTGTTCTTTTTTTTTTTTATTTGTCCTTTGTAAAAGTTTCTATTGCAATTGCCGTGGCCTCGTGTAGTAAAGAACCTCTTCAGCATTTGTTTGGCGAAAGCTACAAATAAATGTATTGGCTATTTTTTTTTTGTCTATATTGAGATGATATGAAAACTAGATTGTTGATATAAAGCTAGCATAACAAAATACAAATAACTACTTTGGATGAGTTTGCAGTGGACTAGGGATTTGAATTTTATAGTTTCATTAGGAATTGTTCGATAGTATTATTTGTAAATGTTTGGCTAAATTTATACATGGCATAAGTAAATCAAAAGGATATGGTATTTTCATTGGGGAGAGTTGAAATGTATCGCGTGTATGTTAGGCACGTTTGAGTTGAAAAAATTTGTGTTTGCTGGCAGGGAGTTTTAGTAATTTTATAGGGGATACTCTGCCGAATTTTAGATAAATTTCGTAGGGAAAAATATTTTTAAGAACATATGACATAAAATTTTAGTATTCGTTTATACTATAAAAAATCAAATTGCTAGCAGATTGTATTTACTATATGTTGTCCTTGTCTTTTGCCGTTAATTCTAATGTTTGGTTATTATGTATGATTTAAAGGAAAAAGTGAGCAATGAAAGGGCATTTTTGGTAAGAAATGCCCTAAAATGAGTATTTCAAATGTATAATTTGAATTGAGTTGCAAATGTTACAAAAATTCCAAAATATTGATTGATAAGTGACCTTTTTAACATTTTAAGGGTGCTAGGCGAATCTGTTTGAAACTCTAGGAGGACATATGTTTAAATTAGAATATAATAATTAAGAAAAAAGAAACCCCAATACCTTTTTTTATGATTGGATTACTTTCGGTTATGTCAATTATTGAGTTGAGATGGTTTGAGGAGAATGCCTAACAATACGGGGTTTGGATGACATGTCGATGGTTGTTGTGAGCATTCTGTAATGATCACACATGTATATAATTCGAACTTAGTTGAAAATGTTATAAAAAATGTAAAATATTATAGATAAGTGACACTTTTTAAATTGTAAGGCTGGTCAGCGAGTTTAAAATAAAATATTATAGATAAGGAGAGCTGTATGAAATAAAATATAATAATTATAATAATGTAACCCCAAGAACCTGTTTTTATCATTGGATTACTTTTGTTATGTCAATTATTGATTTATTGGGATGCTTGCAAAGTAATAATTCCTGTGTCAAATGTACATATATTTAGGGTTTAGGGCACGGCTTTATGTTCGCGATTATGTTATGCATTGACAGCTTTTTAAAATTCTTGTTTGCTGACTGTTAGGTGTAGTTGTTTTGGGTTTGAGATCATGGCGAAATTTTCTTAAATGTAGTTTACATAATGTCCTGTCTAAGTTCGTCCACATAATTTTGGCATGATTTGCATGAATTGACACTCATACTCTCCTTCGTTTTAGCACAAGTGGATGGAAAACCATGCTGCTTCACTTATTTAATAATGTCCAATTTTTATTTTTTTTATTTTTTGCCTTTCACTTTGATGAAAAGTTCGATATGTTATTCTATTTCAGATATTCAGAAGTATAGGCTCAATTGGAGGTTGTTTAGCCGTAGGAAAAGAAGGTCCGGTTGTACATACCGGTGCTTGTGTTGCTTCTCCGCTTGGACAAGTAAGTTATGTTATAGAGGCATTGATAGGACAGTAGCGTATCTACATTGTATATTTGGCGTTGCATTTATTTTCGTTTACCCTCGAACATGCTACATGTGTCCGAACATGACATTTATTTACTAAATGGTCCAAGCAAACTCGCAATATATGCTTTTTATTAGTACACTTTCATGAATGCCTTTAGTGTAATTGCATAACATGTTGACTACTTCCTCCTGCTCTTTAATGATTGTAAATTCCATGACTACTTTGACATAAATGCAATGGTGCGATTAGGCGTTACCATGTTTTATACTGCTGAAGTTTTACGAGTTAACTTCTGTGGCGTGTATTTTTCACTCTACCCATTAACGTTTTGGGTGTCTGTTCTGGAATGATTAAGGCACCCAAGCTTGAACGATTAGAATATTTGATTAAGCGAATTGTGATTGATGTTGGGAGACTCTACCATTGAAAATTGTGTTGAAGTTCTCAGTTGGAAACATTGTGTATGCTAGTAGGGAGTTTTAGTCATTTTATAGGGGAGACTCTACTGAAATTTTTAAAACGTTGTTTACATAATGTCCTTTTGAAATTCGTCATCATAGTGTAGAATTTTGTATTGACATTTCTGTTTCGTTTTAGTTTTCTCTATTTATGTTAAATATGTCCCATTTTGAAGTGACTTTAGTGTGGAAGGAACCAAGTTGACCAAAACAAAAGGTTTTGTATTACATTAAGTAGAATTGGAAGAAAGACAATGAGCGATTAGGGTTTCGGTGAGATATGCTAAGCATCACGTTGTCGAACGCACCTTGAGTTGAGATGATGCGATGATAGTTGAAATCAATTACACCTCGAGTTGAATTTTTCCATTCTTCATTCTCAATACTTTGTACTAACATTTTTCGCCTACCGCTTATGTATTACAAGAAAAAAGTTTTAAAATTTTATAATCAACTTTTCAAAGGTGTCAAATAAGTGTGTTTTGCTTAAAAGCTACAAATTACACATATGCAATTACTTTTTTATTGTACAAGCTCTCAAAGACCAAGTATGATGCTGTGAATTTACTGACTATGGTGATGTCAATTAGTTTGCAATCTTTTGCGTACCACTATGCTCCACCCATGATTGACTAGTAATTAACAACTCCGTTCTGGATGATTTGCAGACAAAACTCCTGCTATACAGTTCGAGGATTTTGCAGTGCATTCTCGAGGCTCTCGGGGACCTGCAGATTACTATCTAGGTTAGTAATCTCGACTCCAGAATAATTGACAATTGTGATTGATGTTAGCAGATGTATGTTAGAAGGATGCATGCCTTAAATGAATTTCTTGACCGTAATCTTCTCTTATCAATTTGCTGACTTTTTTATTCGTTCTACCCAAACTACAATACAAAGTTCTAATACTATTGTTGTCATATACCTATGCATATTACGTAATGCTTTCATTGAGTAATAAAGTTGATGTTATGGCAGGGAGTTTTAGTCATGTTATAGGGGAGATTCTGCCAAAATTTTTAGAAATTTTTAGGTAACCTTCCCAAATATTCTAAGTACACAAATGGAAGGCCGTCATTAGACAAGTCATTTGAAGTCATTGTATTATAATTTATTATGGGGATGTTGGTTAAATGGAATGTTACAATTGCTTGTTCAGATGCAGTGTTATGATTGCATTTCTTCCCAACATCTCCATTAACTTATCCATTTCGTTTTCCTTTCCACTGCTACCCTTGTAAGCAAATCGATGCTAAAAATCGACCCACTGTTCTTGACGAACACAGCTCAGTATTCGTCTATAACATTAGGTCTTTCTATTGGCGGCTCTCATACTGCAAAGTACAATCATTGAGTACACTTTATTGTTCATCCTCATTCTGACATATGTCATAATACCTACCCTCTGTATTTATTTTTCTAGTTCCCTTTCGTATTACTTTCTTCTATCATTGGAATGAAATGGACTTGTTGGCAGGGAGATTTAGTCATATTGTAGGGGAGACTCTGTCGAAATTTTTCTAAATTCCTACTTTGAGATTATGGCTTTCAATAGAATCCTTAATAGGCAACAAGTCTTGTGCTGGGCTAACCAAAATTCTAGATTTGTTAGTCGTAATTCCGTGCTTCTGTCTACTATAAATTGATGTAATAAGCATCTTCTTAATCATCCTGTTAGCTCTGTGATTACAGAATTCGGGAACATGTCTGCCGAGCGACCTCTACGATTATTTTTGTATTGGGGAGGGCAAATGCAGTACCGTGAGGGGTCTGTGTGTTATTTCCCTCCTACCTGCAATCGCTCAGTAAAACTGCGGCGTAGAGTTTCGTATGATGAGTTAGTTGACAAAATTTATGAATACATGGGAGTGGACAAGGGGATGTTCAAACTTAGAATATTGCTCCGTCAACCGTGCGGTCACTTGTCATATACTACTTCCCCAATAGTTGATGATGAAACATTGGAGGATATGTACGATTTGTGGCGTGAGACAAATCCGTATATTGTAGAAATCTACATTGAGCAGGAGGAAATTAGCCCAATTCCCTCCGCTCAAAACGTTGGCCCGATGATGTCCCTGTTCAATGCCTGTACGGATCCAATGAGGGTGCATCGTCCTCCCTACACGGCTGTGCCCGAGACGGGATCCGCATCCCATCACACGCTCAGAGATATATCTGGGCAACAGCTCAGGTCACAAACCGTTGCTGGTGGTATGGGGTATTCTGAAAGACAGTCTGCTGCACCTCAACACACTCACAGCCCCCCGTTCCATGGTTTTGACTTAATGTCTACTTTTAATGAGCCTACATCGCCCTTCCAGCAGTCTCCTCATACATATCACTCAAATCCAGATCCAAGTACCCGAGTACCGGATGATGATGATGTCTACATCGGTACAGGCACCACAATTCTATGAGACTGATTGAGAGGTTGATGTAAAGGATGCAGAGGAGTCCACCTCTGAGGACACTCCCCCAAGCGACTCAGATGATGAGACCAACATATGTGGCTTCCAACATGATTACCGCAGTCGAACTGCCTTTGTCCATGACTCCGGTCCGTCTAGCGAGCAATTTGGTGACATGGGCCAGAATACTAATTATGGTCAGTTTTATGTTCCAAGGGGTCTGACATTTTTTCAGAATCTTGGAACTTATGATGCCGATTACCTTGGTGATGATGATGATTACACTAGTATTCCTATATACAGTGAGGAGAATAGGAATATTTGTTTACACATGAGATTCGAAAGCAAGCAGCAGCTCGTGAAGGCCATCAGGTTATGGTCCATCGAACAAAACAGAGAGTTTAGGGTTGTCGAGAGTAAGAAGGACACTTGGGTGGCAAGATGTAAGTCATGGTGTGACGGGGCGAGTACCCAAGAGTGCGACTGGTCCATCAGAGCACTTCGAAAGAAGACTCACGGACTATGACAGATTACTAGATGGACTAGGAATCACACTTGCCTTGGTACATTGTCTGGCAACAATAACAGAAACTTGACTTCATCAGTTATTGCCAGTCATATAGTCCGGAGTGTTAAAGACGATCCTGGTTTCAAAGTTAAAAACATAATGTCTGCTGTAAAGACTGATTTGAAGGTCGATATCACCTATAAGAAGGCGTGGTACGGTAGGCGGAAGGCTATTGATATTGTATTCGGAACATGGGATACAAATTTTGCCGACCTTCCCAAATATATGCATGTACTTGTGCAGTCAAATTCAGGTCAGTTGTTACGTGGGTGCACCACCCAGATAGTGGCGACCGGGTCAAGACATTTAGGTACGTGTTCTAGGTATTCAGACCTGCAATTATGGCATCTATCATGTGCAGACCCGTGGTTTGTGTTGACGGCACTCACCTGCGTGGCGAGTACAAAGGCAAACTCCTGATTGTAGTCACGCAGGATGCAAACAATCAGATACTTCCACTTGCCTATGCTTTAGTGGATGAGGAGACAATCGAAAGTTGGGACTGGTTCATGTACCAGTTATGGTATCATGTGATGAAAGACCGTTATTCTGTATGTGTTATATCAGATCGGCACCAAGGTATCATCTGAGCAATGTCGACACACGACTACTAGATGGAGCCGATGGCTTTCCACAGATTCTGCCTTTGACATGTCAGAAGCAATCTAATGACACATCAAAAAGGATTACATCTTAAGAGATTGTGTTGGGCGTTAGGCAAAGCTCGACAGATGCTCAAGTGAAGGGGATTAAAGCGGGAGATGCAGCGAAAATTTCTGGATGCATGGGCGTATTTATCCGAAATTGAAGAGGAAAAATGGTGTCTTGCTCACGATGGAGGTCGTCGTTGGGGTATTCTTACTATCAATATGTCTGAGAGTTATAATAATGTCCTTAAAGGGGCACGACATCTGCCAATTCGAGCATGCGTAGATATGACATTCCACCAGACTGTCAAACTATTTAAGAGGAAAAGAGCGGATGCCAGTCATTGTCCTCATAAATTTCTCCAGAGAATATGGCGGCGTTTTAATACTGCTGAAAAGAAAGCAGGAACACACAGGGTTGCAGAGTTTCATGTCGCAACCGGTGTATACAAGGTTGTGACAGGCCACTGCATAGATGGCAAAGGGGGAAATACGCAGATTGTCAAGTACTTGGAGAATGAATGCTCGTGCGGAAAGTGACAGATGTATAGGCTTCTGTGCTCTCACGCTATAGCTGTTTGTAGATACCGAGGGGACAATCCGAACATGTATGTGGATCAGCTATTCACCAAAACTCGGTGGTTTCAGCAGTATTCTGGAATTTTCAATCCTTTACCGCATCCGGATAATTGGTTGGATCTTGGGTGGGAACTGCAAGGTGATAGCAGCAGATTCATTGCAAGGAAGGCAGGAAGGGTTCGAGCCAGAAGAATTCGTAACGAGATGGATGAGAGAGACCTGCAGGAACCGAGAAGGTGTATCAATTGTCATGAAAGGGATCATAACAGGAGGAATTGTTCAAATTTTAGGGCGTGATTTGTAGTATGTGTTCTAAAGTATGACATTATTTGCTGTACTGTGTTCCATACCGGTCGTCTATTCTTTATGTTTTTATTTGCAGGTTTTGTAATTCAGATGGTTGATATATTTGTTGATGTTACTTTATGGTATGAAAAAACGTTGCTTAGTGTGTTACTTTATATTTGTGTATGAAAAGAAATGTGTTTGTTGGTAGGGAGTTTTACTAATGTTATAGGGGAGGTTCTGCCAAAATTTTTATAAATGTAGTGTACAGAAAGGCCTTTCAAAGTTTCTCAACGTATGTTACAATTTGTTTTTCTAGTTTTCTATTTCGTTTTACTTTTTTCCATTTCTGTTCAACATCACCGACACATTTTAATCAAATTCCCGTTCTTTGAAACGAACCTAGTAACTGCCAAATACTTACTAGGTATTACACCACAAAAAAAAAAAAAGTAAGAGGGACAATGAAAATGTTTTGGTTTTTCTGGTAAACATAGCGTCGAGGAATGTTTTAAAGGGCTTTTTATTTTATTATGTTTGAGGGGTGTCTAATTGGTAGGATTAGATTTATGTGACTTTATGTTTTTTAAATATTGTATACTTATTCTGTAATTGTATATTTCCATAGTACATCAATCATTCATCCATACAATCAAGTTTCATTATACAAAAGTTCTCAACATTCATAATTCTAAGTTCTTCAAAAACATCAAAACAAAGAAGAACCCTAGTCTTATGGTGCATCTTCATGGATCTCATATCCGTTAACGAAAACAAATGAAAAGGTGAGCTAAAAACTCGTGAGTTCCCAAAAAACATGCAATTCACATAATGCATAAGAACATTCACTCAATCAGATTTCACTTGAATTTAAATCGAGATAAGAAAGCATTTAACATTACAAGTATGGATGGGCTCGTGAGC
Organism: Gardenia jasminoides; assembly: GCA_013103745.1. NCBI lineage: Eukaryota > Viridiplantae > Streptophyta > Magnoliopsida > Gentianales > Rubiaceae > Gardenia > Gardenia jasminoides. The sequence continues at coordinate 4,851,837 of CM023096.1, read as the reverse complement.
CAAAGTCCACGCCGCTTGTCCACGAACCAGAAGTTGACACCATTAACCGTCATTATTACCATGTAGAACTCCACTTCCCTTTACTTCACCAAACCCCACGGGCGCCCAGACTCCAAACAGTTCAGTTGTATTTTGAAACAACCAGCGGTTTGTTTGAGTACTCTCCATGAAGGACAAGTCCATACGCTAAATCCAGAGTACTTTTCATTTCAGTTTAGTCAGTAACAGTGGTTGGTTGCTCTTCTAGAAGACAGATTCGGTTCCAGAACTCAGTCTCGAGCACAGTACAGTAGTTTAAGTCACGGGGCTTCATGACATTGAAATAACCCTATGACTCTTCCCTTTCTTCTCGACCTAGGCCTAGCCTCCGGCTCGAGTCGAAGGGTTCACCAATAGGTCTTAGGCATTCCCTGACCTTTTCAAACACATGCAGTCACTAAGTAGTACAGTAACAGTCAATCATTTCAGTTTACAATCACTTTCATTCACTTTAAAGCATTTTCATAGTCGTTTCACTCAGATAAGAGTAAGTGCGATAAAGTACACACTACCCTATCTGAGAGTTCAAAACCAGGTTTCACAGTACAATCACAATAGTAAACACCATTGCAGTCATTTCACATAAACACGTAACAAGCATGGAAACTCACCAAAGCAATAAGGCTTAGCCTCTACGTATGAGTCGAATTCACTTTCCTCCTCAAACCCTAAATAAGTAAAAATAGTAGTTGAGAATTCTATCCTTTCGTTCATTAATCAAAACAACTCACTTCCACTTTTTAGTTTTCAATCAATGTTTTCCCAAAAATCCCCTCAAGGAAACACTTTCATTTTAAACGATGTCATATTTCAAATATTTTCTTGAAAATCACTCATTCCTCCCAAAAACAATCTTTGGAGGATCAAGATCTCATTTCAAATAAAACATGTTATCGACATTCTCACTAAACGTTGTTTTCACATTTCTTTAGTAAAACACTTAGGTGAAACTTATCACCTCAAAAATCACTTTTAACATAAACCCAACACTCACTCCTTAATAATACTTTAATATAATGTCAAAACACTTTAAACCATATCTTTTCTTACAAAATTCATTAAATGGAACCATAACGTGAGAAATTCCATTCTTTATCTTTTTAAAAAGTCATACACCAATAAATGTACATATCATATATTTTCTTAAACAGAAATTCATCACAACTGAATACAAAATTTCAAAATCACACATAGAAGTTTTCAAGTGTGGATTCGGCCATTTTAATCATTTTTTTCTTCGAACTTTTCAATAACTAAAACCCTAATTTCTAACCAGATCATGCCAAAATCACAAATATCATTCAAAGCCACAATCAGATCCTCAAGTCCGCTACCTAGAGGTCACCTCAAATCCGCTACCTAGGTTGGGGTTTCAACAGCCCAACGTCATCTTTTCAGATGAGATCATTCTTTATCAATATTAACCACAGATCTACACTTTTTAACACTAATAAAGCTAAATCTACAAGTTTCAAAGCTTATACCTCCGAATCTATCAAAATCCAACAAGATCCAGTAAGATCTAACGAGATCTCTCGAGCTCTTCTTCAAAAAAGTTGCTTCCAAGCTTGATGGCTTCCAAGAACTTCGATCCTAGCTCCCGATCTACAAGATTCGAGGATCTCCACACCAAGTTCAACCTCGAGCCCAAGACAACCACCCAAGCTTTTCTTTTCCTCTCTTTTTTCCTTCAAAAATTTTGAACCTCACTCTCTCTCCTCTCTCCTTGGTTCGGCTGCCATGGAAGGAAAGAAATCAAGCCCACAACCCATCAATCAAGTTTCATATGTTCAAGTTGCTTGGAGAAGAAAGAAAATGGAATATCAAACCTCAAACTTACCTCTCTTCTCCTCCAAGAAATCGGACCAGCCTTCACTTCCTTCTCTCTCCTTTGGCTGCACTAAGTGAAGAAGATGATGGTGGTTGATGAGTTTTGAAGCTCCAAGAAGAATGGATGAAAAACTATGGAGAAAACAAGCTCAATCTCTCTCTTTCTCTCCCTTCTCTCTCTCGGCAGTCTCTCTCTCTTGCTCCCCAAGGTTTCAGCTGAAAATGAAGTACAAAGGTGCAAGAAGTCAAGGCTTTTATGGCCCAAAAGTGTACTTCCATATTTTAAGGGAAAAGGTGTTTTTGGCACTTTATGTCACACGATAGTCTAACTTGTTCTAGTCCATTCTCGACCGTCCAAACTTATTAATATTCCCAAAATATCGCCACTTATGCTTAATTTCAACTTAATGTCACTAATCACGCTCCGATAGAAAATTAGACCTAATTCAAAATCCACCGTAAATAAATCAGATAAAATGTTATAAATTGGAAAATATTCAATTTAAACACAATTTACTCATAAATAAATAAATAAACACAATATAAATAATATTATGTATTTTTAAAATAACTTTGAATTTCAAGGCCCTCACACATTCCATATTTCACGGCCATATACCAAGCGATCAGCTTGTTGTCTGCCGGTGTGATAAAGCTTTTTGGGACCACAGATCGATACCCGAGCAAGTGCTCCACTACATCCGAATGGTTGGATTCGAAGGGGTACTTCTATGCGGCTATCAGCATTTGGATCATGCTTTGATCACCAGTTTAGTAGAGAAATGGCGCCCGGAGACACATACCTTTCATCTTCCTGTCGGAGAGGCCACGATGATCTTACAGGATGTTGAGGTCATATGGGGATTGCGTATTGACTGACCCCTAGTTATAGGTGTGGATGTAGCGCACACCGTAGAGGAGTGGATCGGCATTTGTGAGGAGCTTTTAGGATTTTTTCCAGTGATGACTGATTTTGACTGGGGCCGTCTGAGAGTTAGTTGTTTGTTTAGGGTGTTGGATAGGGGCCTGTTGGCTGATGCTACGGATGAGACATTCAGGCAACGAGCACGGGTCTACATCTTGATACTGTTGGGTGGGCATTTATTCTCGGATAAGTCTGGGAATAAACTTTCCCTAATGCGGCTTCCACTTTTTCGAGATTTAGAGACACTTGGGGAGTACAGTTGGGGAAGTACAGTTCTGGCATTCCTGTACCGGTCTCTGTGCACCGCCACACGGCCTAAGGTTACAGATATTACAAGATTGTTACTGCTTCTCTGCAGGTACGACGTTGTTGGAGACTCACAATGGATGTAGTTAGAAATTGTTTTAATATGTTACCTGAAATAATATAATCCCTTTTCAAACTGCAGATATGGGCATGAGAACGGATGCCGACATTGCGCCGTGATCGAGTGCGGCCACTAGAGCATTATCCCGGTTCTTATGGAGCTAGGTCGAGTACTAATTGCATGACTTGCAATTCAACTTCAGAACCGTTGTCGTAAATGAGCTACTAACACTGTTTATTTTTTCATCGACTTTGCAGGTGGGATGTTGGTTTCGACTTACATAGAGTTGTGCGAACTGTCTTGCCAGCTCTTAGAGATCAGTTGACTAGCTTACGGCCTAATGAGGTACTTTTAGCAATATCTATGCATAGCTTGCAATCTTGTATAAATTATGCTTTCGCGTTATACAACTGATCAATACATGTCGATGCACGTTGATTCGGATATGGGTTGACGAAGTATTTAGTATTCATCGGTCCTTGCGGGTCAGACTCTTTCCATTATTTGCTGTACCAATAGTTTTGTACACTTTTATGATGTTTGATGACGTAAAGTATGTATTTTTTCAGTTCGTTTGGCTCCCGTATTCGGAGGACATTCTTGCATCTCTCCCTAAATATTGTACTGCAGGACGTGACATTTGGAGATCTGTCACTTACATCATCTGTTGGGAGGTTGTCAAACCCCATCTCCCTCATCGAGTTATGTGGCAGTTCGGTTTACAGCAACCCGTGCCCGAGAGCAACCCCGAGAGTAACGCCAGGATACATCGATTTAGTCACAGTAGGAAGAAGAATTAGGATTGGGCCATGGCACACGTGCATTATATTAATGTTTGGACACATTGGCATTTATTGGTGGCGGATGGCACTGTAGTTAATGATACTACTTATCAATCTGATGACTATTTTCGGTGGTATCGTCAGCGGACAGTTCTGTACGTATCAAATCCGAGCCGACATCCTCCTATTCCCGAGGGGTTTCAGGGCGATAGCGCCAAAGCAGAATATTTTGTAAGTTTCATCACTTACCAATAATAGACACAAATTTTTCTGACTTATATTATCAAACTCGTCAACAAATGACCGCAATTACACGTTTCTTAATATGCCCTTCTCTGAATAGGTGGATGCTATGTGGCCTTCATTACATGGCATTAGATTCGAGGCAGCATGCGGAAAGGACATGCATCATCTCCGTGCCATCGAGAGTTTGTAGGTGAGTTTACAAAGATGTTGGGCGGCACGACATCTTGCGGTTCTCCACCTATACCACATGACATTCCACGCCATGTTGACCCGCGCCGTGTTGAGCGTGCTCCTAGGAATGTAGGTGGAAGCCAGCATGGTGGTGATCGGCGACGTAGGGTGCAATCACCGGATCACATCTTCCACACAGATGCTGGCGGCAATGCAATGGCTACCGAACACAACTATAGTGGATCGACCGCGTTTCACACCCTCGATCATGCGGGAAGGTACAATAGATAGGTCACCGGTGATATTTCAAGAGGTTACACCTATGGAGAACCCTGTCACCATTTTGTGAAAAGGGAAGATTGATTTTGAAAAGAAAGGAAAGGGTCATGGGACTACAAAATGCGATTTGGACCCAAAATAAAAGTCTAGAAAAGGGTTTTAGAAAAGTTTGAGTCGCCACTTGGTATGGAGTTTAAGTGTACCAAGTCACCCAAAAGTTTTAGTTAATGAAAATAAACTAAGAAAACCCTTTTTTAGACGACCAGGTCTTTGAAAACTAGAGAAAAGGTTCGGGTCACGGTTGAAAGAAGGAAGGCAAAGATTCGATGTTTCTCGTCTCTAAGGCACCCTTCTAACCTAGCCAAAGCTAGTTGCATGATTTAGTTAAAAATTTCCTAATTCTAACTTTAAATTTATCACATTTGGATGTTATCTATATGGATGCAAAATCTAGACCTAATGTTGGATCGAGAGGGGCAAAATGTCTCCTTGAGATTTGATTGGAATTGATCACATTAGTTGTGTCATCCAACTTTGATCCCTCGAGGAGGTCACAAAAAATGCAAATGATGAAACTCGAAAAAGATGGGACAAATAGGGTTTTTAAAAGAAATGCAATTTTTATAAAATTCCAAGGGAAAAGAAATTGGATTATTTTGAAAAGATCAATTTTAAGTGCAAAGAGGAATTTAAATTTTCAAAAGATGCAATTTTGAGAAAAACGGTTTCTTGACTTTGAATTGCTAAACATGAAGAAAGAAACTTGACTTTTTAAAGAATGATTTTGATAGCATTTAAAATAATGCACATGTATGTCCAAAGAGGGATAATGCAATCATAATGGGTGGGACTAAATTCATGACTTTAAATCTTCCTTTTCAGAGGAAATAAAAGCGTGCTAAGGCTAGGAAGCCATACTCTCTTCCCTAATTCAAAGGGTAATGCCTTAAATGCACTAATCTAAAACAAGAAAACTAAATGAGATGTTTCTCATACGAGATGGCAGAATAGTAACATGCAAAAATGGAAAAGAAACTCTAAAGGTGAAAAGTGTGTGATATTTGTATCTAATGCATGGACGGCATTAAGGGTCTAGCATTGGACTAGCCCTCATTTAAAGTTCTCACTAACATTGGATTAGTGAGAAATCAAAAGGAAAGGCCACAACTAGCGTTGGACTAGTGTGGTGACGCGATCAATATATTTACACAATAAACATGTAGACCTGATAATAAAGCAAGTAAACACATAAAACGCATAAACACATAACACATAGGCATAATATCTAGATGCAAGACCCTAGGAAAGCAAGTAAACACATAATCATGCAAGCATGCAAAATAAGCATATAAAACCTAATTATTACATTGGGAACCTAAATACATTCTAAGGGAAAAATTGAATAATAATCTAACTATTACATTTTCTAGAATAAATACACTTTTTGCAAAATTAAACCTATCTATTACAACTTGGCATCCAATGCCTCCAAATGATTTACCCAAAAATTAAATGACATAAATAAAGACTAGACATGAATAAGAGCAAAGGAAAAACTTAATTTAACACATGCAAGATCATGCAAAAACACAAAAGAGCACATAATAGGATAAAGAAGTTACCATCCCTTGATGTGATGCGTTAATTGAATCCTTAAATGAGGGGAATGGTTATCTAAGACTCAATATCAACAAAAGGGATCAAGGTACCAATTTAAAGAAAAAATCAATCAAAAATTCAAAGAGAGGGTATCTAAACAGATTCTGCAAGCAACATAGACAAGACTAGGTAATAGAGTAAGATTCTGAAACAAAAGAGCAGGAAATATCACCGTAATACGAAGCAGAGGTTACGGAGTAGAAAGCTGAGCAGCAACTACGTCCAAGCATAAGCAAAAAATCAAAGTCCGAGGGAAAGCGGACTTCTAATCCTCCGCGTCTCTTCCCATCTTCAAAATATCGAAGATTGCTTCCAGTTTTTCAGACAATAACATAAAACAAAATCTTCAGAGGCAAGGGATCTATTTGAAGCATTAAACATCAGCATTCAGATCATGTCAAAACAAGTTAAAACCGAAGAAGGCCAAATCTTAAGCATCGACATCATCAAATAGACAAAAAGGGGAAGGGAAGAAGCTAGGGGAGGTTACGCTGGCCTCAATCTTGACCCGTTCTTCACATCTTCAAACATTCAAGAGGAACGCGGGCACGCTGAGAATTCAAGTGGTCAGCGTTTCTTCACATCTTCAAAGCGTGAAGAACATTTTTCCAGAAATTTCTCAAAATCACAACATCATCACGTAAGCATCAAACGTCGATTTTAAAGCGTAAAACAAATCTAATAGCCTTACAAGGCTATCTAAACGTAACATACTCATATAACAACAAATAAACATCATCAAATATTATAAAACATCAAAAAACATAGCCAAGACCTTGGTTCCACCAAAGGTCTGATTTCTAGCAATTTTCGACTAGAAAACAATAGATAGAGTATAGAAAGACTACGATTCGTAAGCTTGAGAAAAGCGACAAGGAATCACCAAAATTCAGAAAATCTTCACTAAAAAAAAGAAACCCTAGTTCTTTCTTTTCTTTGATTTTCAATCATTTTTCTCTCCTTTTCCTCTCTTTCAGCCTCCCTCTTCTCTCTTTTCTCTCTCAGATTTCAGCCCCCTTTTTTTTTCAGAAAACCCTAACATGGGTGATTTATAGGCATTAAAACCTACAACCAAGGGCTTGGATACTTTGAGGGTTTTCTTAGGTTAATTTTGATCATTGGATGCGTTTTATTTGTGTCTTAAGGATCAAGAGTGATTTGGACATTAACTAAAATGATTACTTGATGCCAAAGACACAAAAATACAGCTGGAAATGAGGAAGAAAGTTTGGAAGAAACGCGCCATTTTTTTTTCGATCAAGTTACGGACCGGTTACTGACTTATCCAGAATGGTCAGCGTTTTGACTTTTCTCTTTTTTTTTAAGAAAACCTACAAAATAAGAAAGATGTGTTAGAATATTCAAAAATAAATAACTAAACATTAATAGATAAAACATAAGAAAACAATTGAAATAGTCAAAATTTGGTGTCTACAGCTTGCCCCTCTTTGTCTGAATTTCGAAGAAACTCTAGACAAAGACGTAGACACCAAATGCTTACCTGGTTTCGCTGGTTGTATCTGAATCATTGTAAACCGCAGGAATATGAGATTGCCAATTTTCAAACTAAAATGCCTAATGTGATCGAACTCGTGTAGAGTTGCCTACGTATCTCGACATGAGATTCAGGTCAAACGTAGTTCCAATGCAAATGAACTATAATGAAATGAATACTGAATCTTGTAAAATTCGAGAACGGAGATAGAAGGGTGCCCTACCGAGGTGAGACTAATTGAAATTTGAAGAAGAAAGGAGGTAGAAGGGTGCTGAGGAGACTCAAATGAAGTTTAAAATATCAAGAAAGGGGATAGAAAGGGTACCCATGGAGGTTGAGACTCACCAACAAATTTAAATTGAAGAGGGAATAGAAGTGGAGGCTGAGACTCACCAATGAAATTTAAAATATCAAGAAGGGATAAAAGGTGTTGGAGGTTGAGACTCACCAATAGAATTTAAAATATCAAGAAGGATAGAAGGGTACTGGAGGTTGAGACTCACCAAATAAATTTAAATTTGAAGAAGGGGATAAAGGTGGAGGCTGAGACTCACCAATAAATTTAAAGAAGGGGATAGGAGGGAGACTCACCAATGAAATTTAAATTGAAGAAGGGGATAGAATGGTACCAGGCTGAGACTCAGAAATTTAAATTGAAGAAGGGGATAGAAGGGGAGGCTGAGACTCACCAAAAATTTAAATTGAAGGGGATAGAAGGGTCTGAGACAAGAACCAATAGAAATTTAAATTGAAGAAGGGATAAGAACCAACGTAAATTTGAAGAAGGGATAGAAGAAGGAGGCAAGGTTGAGACTAAGAAACATTAGCGGAGGGGGATAGAATGTGAGCAACCAACAAATTGAATTGAAGAAGGGGATAGAAAAGGCAGACAACAGAAATTTAAATTGATTTACAAATTTAGACTATTCAGGGATTGGACCCAAGCCTGAATGACTAGATGGGAAAATGCAAATATGCCCTAGGTTTAAATTGCTGGTGGGATTAGACCCAAATTTAGACACTAGTGGGAGAGATGAAAACATAAATGCTGGATTGCCAGACTTTGAAAAATAAAACACAAGTGGTTCAAACATGATAAATGTAAAATGCAAGTAATGATGCACTCAATGAAATGGTGCAATTCTGATTTTTTATTTTCTTGACTTGAAAAGTAAGTGATTGATAGGAACAATGACTTCTTCTCTTTTTTTTCTTTCTTTTCTTTCTTTTTTTTTTCTTCTCTTTTCTTTCTTTTTTCTTTTTTTTTCTTCTTTTCTTTTCTTTCTTTTTCCTTTTTTTTTTTCAATAATTGATGGATTTTGAAAAATTAAAAAGTAGTGTAACTGAAACCCTTCCTCTGCAGGGTTGAAACAAATACACATATGTTGCCATCCTCTTGATCTGCAAACCTTTTTCGGTAAAAATTAATTTTGAATGCATTATCCAAAATTGGAGATCACTTCTCTCAAAACAAAATTGCTCCAGTGTCAAATGGATCGTTAATCCTGCAGAAGTCATGAAATATTAACCAATTAGTCCATGGCAATTCAATTTTTTCTCTTCTTTTTTTTTTAATCATAAAGTGCAAATTCTTTTGGGATCACAACCGTTAGCCACTAAAATGACTAAAACGTATCAGAATCATGCGATAAAATGCATTCATGAGATACTTATGTTCATGAAACATTGCTTGTTCTCAAGTGGTAGGAAGTATTCATCAAAAACAAGATATGGGATTGAAATCAGAATCAAGCGACAAAACACATTCATGAGATACTTATGTTCATGAAACATTACTTGTTTTCAAATGGTAGGAAATATTCATCAAAAACAAGTTATAGGATTGAAATAAACCATGCGATCTTGAAAATCCAAATCCTCATAAACCAGGCAAAACATTATTATGCAATTATTCAATTTGCATCAAGTACTCATAATGTCAAGTAAAAGAGAGACAATTATACCTCAATTTTAACAATTCAAGCTTGATTTCTCACTTTCACCAAATTTTGCAATTAAACGACTCATATAGTCAATTCAAGCTTGCCTTTTCCACAGTTTTTCTCAGATTCTACTACTAAAAAGGATTTACTGAAATACATCTTCTTATTCAAATTGCAATAATGCCTTTTGACGCGAAAATCAACACTTTTAGGTGAAGACTCCTGGTTACTTGACATATGCCTTCTTGCTCAAATAGTAAAAATGTCTTTTGACGCGAAAATCAACACTTTTAGGTGAAGATTCCCGGTTACTCAACATTTTGCTTGTTCAAACTGCTTTGCATACTCGTAATTCTAGCACCGTTTTACGCGAAAGTTAACATTTGTAGATGCTAAACCTCTGGTTACTTAGTACTAGAATCATTGGAGTAGAACTTTGGTTCTCACTTTGTTGCTTTTTCTTCTTTTTTTTTTACTTTCTTTCTTTTTTTTTTCAATTGAGAAAGGATCATTTGCCAACTATATCAATCATTTTCTTGTAAAATCAATAAAGAAGAAATCTCATTTAATAGGAAAACAAGCTGAGGCATAATTTTTCCTATTTTACAAAACATACTTTCTAAAATGCCAATGTCTTAATCACATAACAATTATTTCCAGTAAGATGGAAAAGGATTTTTCAGCATCACACGCTCTTATTCGAAGGATGAAAGCAATTGCAACCAAAATTGGACATTTGCCCTTTTGAATCAAATTTTGAAAAACAAATCAATTTGTAGACAAATGTGCAATTTAGATAAATTTTTCTTTTTTGTTGTTTTTTTTTTTTTTTGTTTTTTGTTTTTTTTTGTTGTTTTTTTTTTTTTGAAAAAAATTTTGTGAGTTTCCATAACGGATGAAAACTCCCCGCCAACAACCCAATTTTTCAAAACACATTCAACACATATAAGCAAATAAAAGCTAAATTTAAACAAATATACACATCATGATGCAAGCAAATTAATCAAAAGTATTTCTAACAGTTAAACCTATGTCTAAAAATCAGAACACAAGATCAAACATAAAAAAAAAAGAAGAAATAAAGCAAGAATAGAATAAGCCAATCGGTAGGATCCATCGCCCACTTCCACCATCCGGTGGCCTACGGGATAGGCGGCTCAGTGAAATGTAGCGCCTCTATCGACCTAGTCGAGTACTCAAAGCTCCGAACTACGTCTCCATACGCTTCCATCGGGCAGATTAATGTGCTCATGCATGCATTGACAAAAATCATTCAGTGAATGTTGCAAACTTGCCTCAATTTTCACCTTTTATTGAGAAATTCTTTCTTGCAGATTGTATTTTTAATTTTCCTTTAAGCATTTGCCCTATTTTGGTCAACCAAAAATTTGCCTCAATTTAATAAAAAAGAATGCCCCAGTTTAGTTAATGGAGAATTTGCTCCAGTTTAATTCAATAAAAATTGGCTCTAATGTAACCAACCAAAAATTTTTGCCCCAGTTTAATCAAATAAAACATTGCTTCAGCCGGCCATTAAAAATTTTCTCTCTTCTTTTTTTTCTTTTCTCCTCTTTTTTTTTTCAAATTTTCTTTGTTTATTGAAAATTTTCCTTGAAAAATTTTTCTCAATTTTCCTTCAAAATTTTTTTTTTCAACAAAAAAATGCCCCGATTTAGAAATGCTATCCAAAGGTAAAATACTTCAAAAGTCCAAAAGGAACTATATGTAGCATTAAAGGGAAAACTTTTCTTTCCTTCTTTTTCACTTTTTTTTTTGAAAGGTAAATCAAAACTATTTGTTAGAGTTAGGCTCCGAAATTGATAGGCTATGCCATCATCTTGAGATGTAGTGTTATTGATTTTATTCATGCGATCTTTGGATCTGCAAAATTTATCTCGCTTCTTGCGGATCTCAGCCATGAATACCTACATACAAGAGGGGATTTGCAAAATATGATGTGCACTTGAATTCTCAAACAATTTGCCTTCTTTATTATTATGCAATAATTACTGCTCAAGAAAAAATGCTAACTTATCAAAAAATCAAATTTTGAGTGTAAATTTAAAGATGTGTTATTTGACCCTTGGGTATGCCAATACATCATAGAAATGCTCCATGGCTCTTTTTTTTTTTTTAAAGCAATCCAAATGGCAATATCAAAAAATGCATTAGTCCTGTTATTAGAGACATCCAAGACAAAATAAATTACATTACTCAAATAAAAGCAAAGCCAAAATGTCATGCTTACTCATATAGGAGAACTCATGATGAACCTCTTGAAACTAGATCAAATTGCAATAGGTCTCACCCTCACTTAGGGTCAATATTTTGGGGAAAAAGGCCACTCTTTCTTGCTAACTCATGCTTCAAGACCACTCAGGTAGGAAAAGAAGGTGAGAGAAATGAATAGATCTGTATATCAATATTCTTCTTGGTATTGTATCTGATTCAACACCCTATTGTTGATAAAAGCCAAAAGTTATTCACCCTTAATTTGTATGAAGATTTAGTCAGCATATAAAATCCAAGGGCTTGTAATATTTAAGAAGAAGAGATAGACAAACACAATAGGTCATAACCTTGCGATCGTGAGTGATTCATGAGCCTCTTAGAAATTGATCTACACTTCAAGTTGTCATGAAACATAAGTCAGCGATGGACTTTGTGAGCTTGTAATGTGGCTTGAAGACGACAGCTAAAAGAAATAGGATTGTTAAGGACATTTGCACCTATTATCGTGTTTCTTTCAAAAAATTGCCCCAGTCTGGGGTTTGACCTTAAGATCTTGCATCTCATCATGATTTCTATCATCCTTCTTCGATGATTTTTGGCATCGAATTTTCTCTTTGCTTTTCTCAGTTTTTCTTTTTTTTTTTCATATTTTTCTGTCCCCTCTTTTTTCACCTTTCTCTTTTTTTTTTCTTTGTTTTTCTTTTTCTTGACTTCACTCCTTCTTTTTTCTTTTATTCTCCCTTTTTTTCAAATTTTTCTCTTTTTTTTTTCTTTTCCTTTTCAAAAGTTTTAGCGTCCTTGACGTCATTGAAAATGCTTATGTCTTCTACCCCAATGTGGGGATGCGATCATAAGTGCTGTTGAAACGAACCACCAATTTAGGCTCAATCTTGGGATGCAAAGGGTAAAGAGTGTTTAGATAGTAGAAGAGATGGCCAAAGCATCATTCCCAAGTCCCATGACAACCAAAGTAAAGAACAAATCATTGTGAAAATCTTTTCCTTTCTAGCATTTGAAAATCACTCTAATAGGGGTTGATCATCAAGGCTTTTATTTGGAACGAAATTGTACTTCTGATGATTCAAATGGGAGAATAAATGATAAAATCTGTGTAGAGACAAAACGAATGCATAAAGCATCATCCCAAATTTTCAAAACAATTAAAAGTAATGAACACTTTGCTTTCAACTGAATCTGTGTTGAATCAATCTAGCTGTAGTCAACCTTTACAAAATAAAACTGCCCTGGCTTGGGGTGTGCTAACCAATGTAGTTGATTTATTCATTCTGAAGGCTTGATAGGATCAGAATAGTAAAACGAAAGGAAAACACCATCTTGCTTGGTCACTGAAAATAAGATAACAAGTTCGAGTGACTCATTTGAGATTTTGAATTCAGGCTCTCTCACTAGATTATTGAGGCCACAATTTTACGGTATGCAAAAATTTTGTGAATTTTGTTCAACAAATGACAAGATTCAATTCGGTCTTGTTTTCTTAAAATCCATCATGAGGTCTCCTTATTAAGAGAAGATGAAATTCACATAAACATGCACAAAGTTATAAAATAAGGAAAGTCCAAAAGAACAGCTTTATTTGGAGTAAAAATTTGAAGTAAAAATTTATTCAATTAAGAAAAATGAAAACATCTAAAATACAACTCTACTTTTCATTAATCCCTCTCTTTTATTTACAAAACATGTCAAAATATTGATTTTCATAGACAAGTCGTTAAACCTCCATGTCACAAATCTCATAGATGCTTTGAGCTTGTATTTCCTCAAATGAATTCTCCATAGTTTGCATTGCAGGATCTACCCAAGAATCAAATAACACTTCTAATCTTCAAAACTTTATTAGATCAAGAAAATGTTTCTTTCTTATCAACGCCCACATTTTATGAATGCAAGGGAGGGGGGAAAGGAAAAGAAAAAAAAACTTGGAGTTAGTAAGCAGAATTGCAAAACCGGTATGCATGTTCCTATGGGGGAGCCCTTTTATGCCAAGGGTCGGCCTAGCATGAAAAATGCAATCCTCTGGGGTATGCACCATACCATACCTGATGGATCCGATCACTTCACTGATATGCGATTAGTAAAACAATCTAGAGGATTGACCAAAAGAATATGTGATACTTGATGCATCACGAGGACAAAGTCCGAATGGATTTATTACTTTAATTGATATGTGAAGAGAGGTTAAAGGTTAATTTAGCATGAAAAGGATTATTCTTGAAGGAATCGTAGTGTCTTGATTAGTCTTGAGGGAAATATGGATCTAGTTCAAATGGATTGGACGGGATTGATGGTTTACCCAAAAATCGACTGGGTTCATTGCTTACCTGTAACTCCACATCTCCATTTTATTTACAACACACTAGCTCATAAGCCTTCTAAAATCAAGATTTGGCATTGATAAAATTATTATCTCAACAATGAGAAATTATTTTGTGAATTTTTTCGATTTAGTGTCCTTATGCATGGGATTTTACCAACTTTGATAAAATGGCCAAAAAATGATTACTAGAGGTTTATATTCTAGCATGCGAAGGTCACTCCATATCTTTGGATGCCATCATAGAAGGGAATCGGACCCTACCTTACCTTGTGCACTACCCCTTTGGATATTACTGAAAACATAAACATGCAAGTCTCATTGGATTATATATCCGAGACACAATGGTGGTTTATTTCTATCGTGGGATTCCCTAAATGGCATTCCCTCTATGGTTTATGCATGATGCCATTTTATTAAAGCAAGTAAGGGTGCAAAATGAAACATGGCCTATAGGAGCCCCATTTGAATGCCGGGGTAACCCTAAAAGTGATATGCAATTACAACTTAAATGCAATAGATATAAATTCAAACATGTAATAGCCTATCTAGAAGGATGGCTTGTCTTAAAAGAGTGCCAAGACTCTTATTTTCTAGAGTTTATGAAATGCAAGAAAAGGGAAGACAACAAAATGTTAGTTATCAGGTATCACATAACACATTGGAGCAACAAATTGCTCAAAAATAAAGAGGGGTGGAATCCCTCCTCTCGTGTCTAGTGATCCTTAATAGGGTAAGGTGGACTCTACCCTAGGCAATTCTAACATGGATGCATGAGGTTGGGCTCACTAATGCATCTAGACTTGACAAAGGTTACAGGCTCCCAAACCTTCAGACCAAAAGGCAAAAGGTCATCAATCCAAATGCCTCAAGTCGGTGGTTCGAGTGATCCCCTAGACATTGCTACGTGCACGTCGTGCCACGGCCACATGTCCAAGTGGATCAATCCTAATCCTAATAGGGAAGAGTGGCGTGACAAGCCATTAAAGTAAAAAAAGTAGGGTCAAAGTAAAATACATATGCACGTATGAAAGTGATTCGCTTTGAGAGGAGGGATTCAAACACCAAACATTCTCGAGGCTCTAGGGTAGATGCATACCCACCCCAAATGCAAAGCGCGATACAAGTAAATATCAATACAAAGAAATAAACCAATAATTCATTCATCATGTACACGATGTGTAAGGAGTGATTGCACGGGAAAACCCTAAAAGAGAAAAGAAAAAGGAATGCAACCTAAAACATTCAAATGTGATATATAAGAAAGTTAGAAAAAAGAAATAATCAACTAAATCAAGTGCTCGGACCCTCTTAGGAAAATCCCCAGTGGAGTCGCCAAGCTGTCGCGCCCCATTTTTTGTGAAAAGGGAAGATTGATTTTTTGAAAAAGAAAGGGAAAGGAGGCATGGGACTACAAAAATGCGACGATTTGGACCCAAAAACAAAAGTCTAGAAAAAGGATTTTTAGAAAAGTTTGGAGTCACCACTTGGTATGGACTTTAGGTGTACCAAGTCACCCAAAAGTTTTAGTTAATGAAAATAAACTAAGAAAACCCTTTTTTTAGACGACTCCAGATCTTTGAAAACTAGAGAAAAAGGTTCGGGGGTCACGGTTGAAAGAAGGGAAGGCAAAGATTCGATGTTGCTCGTCTCTAAGGCACCCTTCTAACCTAGCCAAAGCTAGTTGCATGATTTAGTTAAAAATTTCCTAATTCTAACTTTAAATTTATCACATTTGGATGTTATCTATATGGATGCAAAACCTAGACCTAATGTTAGATCGAGAGGGGCAAAATGTCTCCTTGAGGTTTGATTGGAATTGATCACATTAGTTGTGTCATCCAACTTTGATCCCCCGAGGAGGTCACGAAAAATGCAAATGATGAAACTCGAAAAAGATGGGACAAATAGGGTTTTTAAAAGAAATGCAATTTTTATAAAATCCCAAGGGAAAAGAAATTGGATTATTTTGAAAAGATCAATTTTAAGTGCAAAGAGGAATTTAAATTTTCAAAAGATGCAATTTTGAGAAAAACGGTTTCTTGACTTTGAATTGCTAAACATGAAGAAAGAAACTTGACTTTTTAAAGAATGATTTTGATAGCATTTAAAATAATGCACATGTATGTCCTAAAGAGGGATAATGCAATCATAATGAGTGCGGGGGACTAAATTCATGACTTTAAATCTTCCTTTTCGTAGAAGGAAATAAAAGCGTGCTAAGGTTAGGAAGCCATACTCGCTCTCTTCCCTAATTCAAAGGGTAATGCCTTAAATGCACTAATCTAAAACAAGAAAACTAAATGAGATGTTTCGCATACGAGATGGTAGAATAGTAACATGCAAAAATGGAAAAGAAACTCTAAAGGTGAAAAGTGTGTGATATTTGTATCTAATGCATGGACGGCATTAAGGGTCTAGCATTGGACTAGCCCTCATTTAAAGTTCTCACTAACATTGGATTAGTGAGAAATCAAAAGGAAAGGCCACAACTAGCGTTGGACTAGTGTGGTGACGTCAATATATTTACACAATAAACATGTAGACCTGATAATAAAGCAAGTAAACACATAAAACGCATAAACACATAACACATAGGCATAATATCTAGATGCAAGACCCTAGGAAAGCAAGTAAACACATAATCATGCAAGCATGCAAAATAAGCATATAAAACCTAATTATTACATTGGGGAACCTAAATACATTCTAAGGGGAAAAATTCGGAATAATAATCTAACTATTACATTTTCTAGAATAAATACACTTTTTGCAAAATTAAACCTATCTATTACAACTTGGCATCCAATGCCTCCAAATGATTTACCCAAAAATTAAATGACATAAATAAAGACTAGACATGAATAAGAGCAAAGGAAAAACTTAATTTAACACATGCAAGATCATGCAAAAACACAAAAGAGCACATAATAGGAGAAAGAAGTTACCATCTCTTGATGTGATGCGTTAATTGAATCCTTAAATGAGGGGAATGGTTATCTAAGACTCAATATCAACAAAAGGGATCAAGGTACCAATTTAAAGAAAAAATCAATCAAAAATTCAAAGAGAGGGTATCTAAACAGATTCTGCAAGCAACATAGACAAGACTAGGTAATAGAGTAAGATTCTGAAACAAAAGAGTAGGAAATATCAAGTAATACTAAGAGAGGTTACGCGAGAAGCGGCAGAGCAGCAACTACGTCAAGCGTTACAAGCAAAATCAAAGTCCAGAGGGAAACGCGGACGGAAATGCGGACTCAGCAGAACTCTCGCGTCTCTTCCCATCTTCAAAATATCAGGAAGATTGCTTCCAGTTTTTCAGACAATAACATAAAACAAAATCTTCAGAGGTAAGGGGATCTATTTGAAGCATTAAATATCAGCATTCAGATCATGTCAAAACAAGCTAAAACCGAAGAAGGCCAAATCTTAAGCATCGACATCATCAAATAGACAAAAAAGGGGAAGGGAAGAACTGGCTAGAAGCCTTGGGGAGGTTACGGACTGACTGCGACCAGCGTTTCTTCACATCTTCAAACATTCAAGAGGAAAGCGCGGAGAATTCAGCGCAAGTGGTCCAGCGTTCTTCACATCTTCAAAACGTGAAGAACATTTTTCCGAAATTTCTAAATCACAACAAAGATCATCACGTAAGCATCAAAGCGTCGATTTTAAACGTAAAAACAAATCTAATAGCCTTACCAAGGCTATCTAAACGTAACATACTCATATAACAACAAATAAACATCATCAAATATTATAAAACATCAAAAAACATAGTCAAGACCTTGGTTCCACCAAAAGGTCTGATTTCTAGCAATTTTCGACCAGAAACAAACAATAGATAGAGTATAGAAAGACTACCTGATTCAGAAGCTTGAGAAAAACGACAAGGAATCACCAAAATTCCAGAAAATCTTCACTAAAAAAAAGAAACCCTAGTTCTTTCTTTTCTCTCCTTTTCTCTTTTTTCTTTGATTTTCAATCATTTTTCTCTCCTTTTCCTCTCTCTCAGCCTCCCTCTTCTCTCTTTTCTCTCTCAGATTTCAGCCCCTTTTTTTTTTCAGAAAACCCTAACATGGGTGATTTATAGGCATTAAAACCTACAACCAAGGGCTTGGATACTTTGAGGGTTTTCTTAGGTTAATTTTGATCATTGGATGCGTTTTATTTGTGTCTTAAGGATCAAGAGTGATTTGGACATTAACTAAAATGATTACTTGATGCCAAAGACACAAAAATACAGCTGGAAATGAGGAAGAAAGGGCTGGAAGAAACGCGCGCGTCATTTTTTTTCGCTTCTGATCAAGTTACGCGGACTTATCCGCATAACTGGTCAGCGTTTTTGACTTTTCTCTTCTTTTTTTTTTTTAAGAAAAACCTACAAAATAAGAAAGATGTGTTAGAATATTCAAAAATAAATAACTAAACATTAATAGATAAAAACATAAGAAAACAATTGAAATAGTCAAAATTTGGTGTCTACAGAACCTAGACGTTGGAACTTCCAATCAATGAGAAGGAGGTCCTGAACAGTTGGGAACTCGTACTGAGGATTTACATGATCAGCAGGTTGCACATAAGTCACACACAACTCAAGTGACTCCGGTTGTGCAAAACCTGCCACGTAGAGGAGATAGGACGCGTAGACGTAGAGTGTGTGGTACTGGTGGACATCTTGGGGGACATTGAACCTTGTATTGATTATTTAGTTTTTTTTTTTCATTACTTCAAAGCATGGCATCTATATTTTTCGTTTGCAAGGCCCTAAAGTTAGTCGACCACGAATGTTTTATGATACCAGCTGTTATGCTGACCTCGAATTGGTCAGAATCGCTAGTCCATAATTCTACAAGCGAACCACCCCTGCAGTCAAAATTCTTAGCGAAGTAGTTAAAAGTATGGATCACTTACAGTACTATGAAAATGAAGCTGCAAAGAAATTTTTAATTTTTTATAAATTTCTTTGCGCACTGCTATCAGAGCAATAATATTAATAGGAATTCCGTATGTAATAGTAAGCCGAAGTTGTGAATTAATGTATTTTCAACCCTACCGTCTACAACAATAACCAAAAAAACTTACAAATAAATGAATCTTCGCAGGTTTTCAAGTTAATTGAAAACAATTGACAATAACGATATGATTTATGTTTCAAACATTTAATATACGCTTCATCCTAAACCAAAAATTAATTGTATTAAGTCATATCCGATAATGATAACCCTAACTTTTATGTTATTTAAATTAAATAATTCACGTAAATAATATACAAGTTATCTACAAATGATTGGAGCAAGCCATGGAAATAATTGAAAATTTTCGTCCTCCTTAAGCAAATGATGCTTTATGTCTAGCCAAAGACGTTACAGAAAGGCGTTGATTGGGAGGCAATCCAAGGATTTATGCTTTACTTATTTTTGTATTTTTAGTCTTTTTGTGTCTTATTGAATAAGTAGGTTCAGTTGAAATAATCAATTTTTCCTAAGGGTGGCAATTGGATCGGGTTCGGGTTGGCGGGTCGGGTTGAGAGAATGGTATAACACAAAACCCACTAACCCGAACCCAACCCGCCAACCCGAAACTACCCAACCCGAACACGACCTGATACGGGTTGGTGGGTTGGCGGGTCGACTCAAAATGACCCGAAAATGACCCGAAATGACCCGAAGTGACCCAAATTTTTTGACCTTTAACAGGTCAAACGGGTCAACCCGCTAATGACCCCGACCCGACCTGTTTTTTTCGGGTCAGTCGGGTTCGATCAGATTCTGACCCGAACCCGCCAAGCCTTGACCCAAACCCATTATTTTCGTGTTAGGTTCGTGTCGGGTTTTCAGGTCGTGTTGTAAATTGCCACCCCTAATTTTTCCTGTGTTAGGTCGCCACCAGTTAGGCGTGCCCACGTAAACTGGGCACATCTAAAGACGGACAATCTCGCCTATGGTCAGAAGCGTCTCCACTGATTAGGCGTGCCCACACTGACTAGGCACACCTAAGAATAGCAATTTTCGTTGCATGGTCAGAAGCGGTGGAGCTAGTTAGGCGTGCCCACGCCAACTGGGCATGCCTAAGGAATGGAATTGTCGTCTACGGTCAGGAGCGTTGGCACTACTTAGGTATCCTCATGCCAAGTGGTCACGCTTAAGGAACCCAATTGTTAAACATTGGTCAGAAGCGTTGGCGCTAGTTAGGCGTGCCCACACCTAACTTGGTGGATCACCCAAAAAACCAAAAAAAAAAAAAAATTCCTTTCCCTTTTCCATCTCTCCCTAAGTAGTGTTTTTATTTCAAACATACTAAAAAAATAACAATAAACTTGAACCCTAATTTCTTTACTTTTCTTTCCTTTCTTTTTTTCTTTCTTCCTTATTTCTTTTTCCCCAAAGCCCCACACAGGCTCGAGATATGTCAATTTTATCTTGGTAGCACGTCTTCAAATATTATTGTTTCTTGAGTTTCTAGACGGGTCGTGTGCAGGACAAAATGACCTGACCTTTGCAGCAATTAGATTGGTAGGTGTTCTGGTGATTGACTCTGGTTGAGCGTATAAGAAAAAAAAAAGGGTGGCTCCTCTAACTTGGGAATAGATTGGATTTCATTTTGTCCTTCCATTTCATTTTGTCCCAGAGAATTAGGTTGCTCTAATTCGGAAGATGCGAGTTCCATGAAACACGCATTCGCAGAATGCGAGTGCCAAGAATTTTGATTTTTTTAAAAACTCTTTTTCCAATGAACTCGCATTTGCACAATGCGAGTTTACTGGAACTTGATACAACCCTTTTAGAAATATTCACTTATTACAACACGGTGAAATATTCACGTGAGGATATTGCACGAGGAATATGGAGCAAAGGAATTGGGATGGTTGATTGGTGTTAAAGAGTGGTGCTCCTGTATCACACTTGGGTCTTCAAAATGAATGCATAAGATGATTGTTTTTGTCTTTTGCCAAATGTTTACCTGATTGTTACGGTTATATATTGTCCTGGTGGTCTAAGATGTACACAGCACTTACCTTTGAAAACATTAAAATGGGTCTTGCATTATCGTTCGAACTGAGAATTCATCAGCGTGTACCGCTGTTTACCAGTTTTGGGTATCTGATAGCAAATATTTTCTTGGTGGTTCTTTGCTTTCTTTCTTTCGAATTGTCATGTAGATTCAGTGTCCATTAATAAAAGATTAGTGTTTTACGTTTCTTAACATTTTCTAAACTATATAACAAAAATAATCACCGCCAATGCTTTGAAAAATGACGTGATTTTTGGGGTTCCGGTGGCAATATTTTTTTTGCTTTCTCGCTTTCATTGTTTTGTGCTGATCTCCTCCCCTAATGGCCCAGAGGGAATGACCGTCATCAACGTTTTTTTTTTTTTTTAATTTTCTTACTTGAGCATCGGGCAATCTATGCTTTGAGAATGCAAAGAATATTAACCAATGTTTTGCGCGTATTAAAATATTAAAGAGCGAAAAAGACCTTAATGCCAGATATCTTTGCATCTCTTCGCCGTGAAAGCATGACTACTTAATAGTTCTTCCACAATGCTTTCTCGGTTGCTTCCTACTTCAAAACCTATTTGAAAATTTGCTTGCTTCGTATGTTCTCCTTTATTGATTAGTTTAGTGTTATATAAGTTAAATTACACCATTTTTGTGGCCTGACTATTCTTTTTTAGTTTACATATTGCATAATATTGTCTGGGCATCGTTTTGCACAGTTACTAAGCTTAGCAGAAAGAATTATGCTGAATTGTCTACTACTTCAGTGGTTGATCCTCAATTGCTCACGTTGTGGACTAAAAGGATTGTCTAATAAAGTGTAGTTCTGTTTGAACAAACTCTAACATTTTGTTATTTGTTCGTACAATTTTAGAGTACAAATGTAATATTTGATTGATTTTTCTTAATAGTTCATGATAATTTCACTATTACCAAGTTTAATCATCTTTTACCTCACGTACAAAATACACCTTTTTATCTTTTCAATTACCTTTTTAACTCACACATATTAGATTTCAAATTTTTTTTATTTCACATACATCCCATTACAAATAGTACTACAATAATTATTCCAAATAATGTCTCAAATAATCTCCCATCCAAACATAGCTCTTCAATCTCTTTGAAGTTGACTATATTTCTAAACTCTTCTAGAACTAGTGTAGTTTGCTTCAATTTCTTTGAAAAGAACAAAATAATAATAATAATAATAATAATAATAATTATTATTATTATTATTATTATTATTATTATTATTATTATTATTATTATAAAATTCAGAGTTAGTACATTCTAGAAACAAGGACAAGAAACAAATTTGAAGGAAATATGCCTGAAGACAGTCTATTGGTGCTAAATTTGCATAGTTATGCAATCATATATTATATTATATCATGTACCAGAAAACTTTAAGTTGATTATGTATTGAATATTATTGCTATGACTGCAAATGTTTGTGTAGTAATACTAATTTTTATACGCTTTCTAGTGGTAATGCCATTGATGTACGTTTCTTTTCGTTGGATTAGCATATTATGCACAAAACGTGGCCCAATAGACAAAGAAATAGGTATGTCTTTTACCAAATAATTGCAACGCACAACAATCGTAAGTTGTATTTGTAAAATAATTTCTTTCGGAGTCAACCAAAACCCCTTAAATATATGTCTCTTAAGAAAAATTAAAAAAAATTACCACATGCCTTTAATTCCCTAAAAAATTTAGTGCCAAAATTAAAGAAAATTACCACATGCCTATAATTATGTAAAAAATTTAGTGCCCTTTTGAATTGCTATCTTTTGGAGTTCTTGTAAAAAAATCTAATGTGATTTGATGTATATGTGATATTAGGAAATGTATTCACCAAACATGTAACAAATTTTAAAGAAAAATTACAATCCAACCAAAGAGGGGTCTGTGTTAAAAAAGTAATTGAGAAATGTGAAATGTGTTCACAAAAATGAAAATTTTTTTAAACAAAAATTGCAATACAAATAATGCCTAATCAAAGCATTAATAGGGGAGAAATGTAGAATAATATTTGATTGCTTTTTATGTTAATTATGTGAGAAGATGGCGTGCTAGATATTTTAAATTTTTTCTACAACCTCAAAATCTAGAAACTTAAGAAACAATAATATTTCAAATGCCACATGTTGGTGGGTCAAAAAATAGCAAAGTAAAAGATGTTGAGTACTGGCAAATTAGTTCTGACCATTAAGATTATTGGATTTCTGGATACACGACAATTTCAGGGTGAAATTTATCGGCAGGAATTTTTTTAATTAATTTTTTGGTCACGGAACTCGCATTCAGTGAATGCGAGTTTCCTGACGAATGCGAGTTTCTGGAACTCGCATTTTGTGAATGCGAGTTATAAGAAACAAGCATTCATCAAATGTGAGTTCACACCGAAACTCGCATTCGGCAAATGCGAGTTCTTTGAAACTCGCATTCTAACGCGAAGTTTCGTGAATTTTGATTTTTTTAAAAAAACTCTTTTTCCAGTGAACTCGCATTTTGCAAATGCAAGTTCACTGGTGTAACAGCCTCAAAAATTTATTTTGATATTATTACAACTTAATATTTTTAAATAATGTTATTATTATTATTAATTCGTTTAACTATTTCAAAATTACATTTAAACGAATTTTTAGAAAATTTAAATGAAAATTCAATTTATTTATTTATTTATTTGTTTAATTAATTTCATTTTGAGAAAAACTTAATTTAGCTCTATATTAATTTTTCAGGTATACTTTTCAACATTCCATTCATCTTATTTTAAAATTTACTCTTTTGTATCAATTATAGAAAATGAGAAAAAACACGCTTTTGAGGTAGAAATTAGCCATGAGTTAAGTTGTATTAGAATGTAAGGATGATCACTCGTAGGTTAGGAATATAATCAAGGGACCGAAGTGAGATTAAGTAGGGTTTTGAAACCTTAAAACCCTAGTTGGACAAATTTCAAAGTTAGATTTTAACTGACTGTTTACCCATCTAATTTCCCCAATTCACTTCAATTTTTCCTTCTTCTCTCTCTCTCTTGGCCGAGATTGTCCTTTAAATTGCAGCCAAGAGAGTTAATTATTTTCCTCCAAAATTGCTAGCAAAACTACTATTTCCATTTGGACTTTTGACCCTTAAAACTTGTCTTGTACTTCTTCCATTTATTTACAAAACTACCATTCAAACATTTCAGTTTTTCCTTCCTCTTTGGCCGATCTCCTTTCTTCTTTTCCTTGAATTTTCAGCAATTCCTTCCACCAAATTTCCATCAAAAACCACTCACCATCTTCATCAATCTTGGCTTGGGCTTGATCTTAGTGGAGGAACTTGGAGGAGAATCACTTGGAAGCTTTAGTTTAGCATCTTCTTGGTTCTTAATCATCATCAAAGGAGAGGTAATATTCTACTAACTTCACCCTTGTCCATTTTCTTCAAATTCCAAGCATGAAAAGTTAGGTTTGGGTGGTTGATAGGTTCATAGAACCTTGATGGATGATGATTATGATGGTTGAAGTGTTAAGCTTTATTATTGTGTAATTTGATGGTTATGGGAAATTTGTGGGCTCTTGGAATTCCCACTATATATGTGTATTTGTTCATGAGTTGGTTAAATGGTGTTATATATGAGCATTGTGTTTGATTTTGGTTGCTAAAAGTTGGAAGAAAATCTCAAGGAAGAACCGGCTGTTTGAAGGAGAAAATTTTGGGGTAAAATTTTCTGATTTTGGCTTAATTTCGTGGCTGGATTTTGGCTAGCTTAAGGGCTGAATTTGATGTTTAAATGTTGGTGGTTGCTGTTAAATTGCCCATACAAACTCCTTCAAGAATTAAGCAAAGTTGATGGTTAAATGAAGTAAGGGAAAACTGGAAAAATCAAGAGGGCATGCTGTCCGATTTTTGAGGCTATTTTAGTGCTAAATTTTGAGCTAAACTTGTACCATTTTTGATCATCATTAGGCTTAGGAAGGTTAATACTAGTTTAGGTTCGAAAATGGGGTCAATTGGTGGTGATTTAGATGTGTTAAAAGTAATGGAAAGAAAGGAAGAGAAATCTGCAGGAATGAATCAAGGTTGTTAAGTCCACTTCGGGCGATTAGAAAACCATCTTCCCGAGGGAATATTTAGTTGAATTTTGGTATGAACCTAGCCTATATATGGAATTATCATTTTACCAAATTTGGTGATTTTTGGAGTATAATTCGTCACTCAAATGTAGCCTTGAAATCTGCCCTGCATCTTCATGTTTCCAGAAACTGCAGAATTTCGAACTGCCTCTGTTTGAACTGTTGTCATTTCATGCTCAGATGTCGGAAATGAGTTCCGTCAGTGGCTGTTGAAAATTATTATGTAGGACTATATTGTGTATAAATTTCAGAGGTTAATTAATTTTCTGTAATTTTTGGCGAATTTTCAAAATGTGCTGGATAACCAGCCTGACGAACACTGTCATTCTACTGTAGCTGAATGTTCAACGGAAATCTGGGTTAATTTCGTCCATAATTTTAATTTGATGTCTTCTGAAAAGTTTTAGAGCTTTCAGAGAGGTTTCCAACGGTACCAAATGAGCAGAATTCCGACTTGTATAACTTGAGTTACAATTTTTCAAAAATTTCAGCTCAAATTAGGAAATTATCGATCTTGTTTTCTTATGGGGTAAATTTGGTCGGTAGACTAGGGAAACCTATTTCCACTCTCTTTTAATTATTATAGGGCATAAACTTGAAAACTTTGACATGAAAATGGTCGACCCTCTTTCTTGATTTTCGTGCCAACTTGGTTGCATAATTAAGTAATTATACTCGTACTTGTCTCAGGTGATCGAGAAGATCCCGGAAAACTTCACTTGCTCTTGCGTGCTTTTGCCTTAGACTCTTGACTTCGGTGAGTGTCAAGTGCATGATTTGTTGAATTACCTGTTATGTTTATGTGAATGAAACCTGTTGAGGCGAGAGTGTACTTTATCACGCTCGTCCTCTTTACTTGTCTTGCTTGTACATGACCTTAATTGACTTGCTGAATGTCGATTGGGATAATCCATCGACTTAAAAGTAAAATATGGGGCCTTAAAACCTATTGGGGATCCTTGGGACCCGAGGCAAGGGCTTGGTCGGGAAGCTTGGTGAACCTTAGGTACTGTTCTTTGAGCTTGACCTATTGGAGAGGTCTTGCTCGGTATTGCTTGACGTAGCTTTACCTTTTAAATTTACGTTTGGTTTCGAGGGTGAACTGCTGAGGAGGTTGTAATAAGTGGAGTTTCTACGGACTTTATCTGTGTTAAGTTGACGGAGGGTCAAGCGTTTGGGGATGGAATGGACTCAACCGCTAACGTGGAAATTGGCTCGAGAGCCCAGTATCCTACCACTTTGTATTTTTTTCCTGTATGAATTGGTCACTGTACTTGCAAATTCACTTTGTAGATAGAGAGGCTCAAGAGGGTCTCCAAACCCAACTCGAGACTTTTGTCTAGCGTGAGCCCTCAGTAGTGATTCCTTGAGAATACAATCTCGGTGAAAATTGTAATTGTACAAGTGCATGATTGATTTACCGCTTTTATATCTGAATTCTTGGCTTTCCTACTTACTTGATTACGTGCTTGCATGTTTCTCTTTGGCCTCACCGGCGTTAGCTCACCAGCTTGTTTTCCAATGGTCTCAAGTGGAAAACGTAGATCGAGGATTTAGTTAATTTGGTAGGATTATCATAATTTTGTAGAAGCTGAATATTAAAGTTCGAAGTTAAAGATTTATTGTACCTGGAATTGATATTGTAAGAATTTTAATAGATATTATTGAGGATTTACTTTTGTAAGTTAATTATCATTTATTATTGGACCTCAATCAAGGCTTTAAGAGCAAATGTATGTATTATTATTTTAGAGATCTTGAATTATGATTATTTGAAATCTATAATGTGCTTGAGGGATTGTAGTGAGTCTGGCAGGCATACACCGATACCCTTGGGTTCGCCCTTGGGAGAGGTGGGGCTGTTACAACTGGAACTCGCATTTTACAAATGCGAATATCACTGGCAGGAAACCTAACCCCAAATCACCCTATTTGCAGAAAAATTTTAAAAATCATCCTATTTCTAGAAATTTCTCCACAATTTCACTGAAAATAGAGAAGGGGGAAAAAGAAACCCTTTTTTAGAGAGGGGGCAGGGGGACTCACTCATGACTTTCGTGCATGTCGCAGCCATTGCAAACAGCACCTTAACGAACTAAACAAGCCACTTCAACTTAATCCCCATACTCTTCAAGTATTGAAGGGAGGTTAGTCATTTTAGTACATGAGGGGAGGTTAGTGTAATTATTCATACCCGAAGGGAAGTGAAATTGTTAGAAATCTTAAGGAGGTTTCTAAAATTATCCCTTAAATTTTATCTGATAGGCTCTGTTTGTTTGACGGAAAAGTGACGTAAGAAAGTGTGTCATGGGAAAGTGAAGTAAAATTAGGTAAAGGAAAAGAAAATTAATTTTTCCGCATGCATTTGGTTAACAAGAAAATGATGTAAGAAAATATAAATTCTTGTGTTTGTTTAACCAGAAAGACATGGAAAAATTGACTAATGTGTTCCTTATTAGAAAATATTCAATATTGAACGTCTTCATTTTTAGTATTTAATATATATGAAAAACATAATAATTATAACATCTTATCTATTGGAAGAGTTGTTTACTTGAAAATTAATCACATTCTTTAAGAATTTTTGGGGGAGGGGTGGAGGGAAGGAGGTGTGTGTGTATAGGAGCATATCTACTAGAGGGACAAGTTTGTACATAAGTTATTTCAAAAATATATAGATATAAAAAAGGAGCATAGGATGTAAAAGAAAAAAAAATACTAATGTCATATGAATTCAATAAATTAATAAAGAATAAAATGTCTAAGTACAAGTTGGTTGTTTGAATTGTAAATTCTAAAATATTCTCATTTGTGTAGAAGTTTATAATGGAGGAAATAATTTAGAATGAAAGGAGTTATAAAAAAATCTAATTAGTTTAAACTTTCCCATGACTCATTTTCCTATCAACCTTAGCAAGAAAATTTTTATAGGAAAATGAGTGGTTACAGGAAAATTTTACGTGGTGGGTCTTATAAGTCTTCTTCACTTTTCTTCCCTTTCCCTAGCAAATAAAGTATAAACACTATCATAGTTTTCTGAAATTATCCCTTTAAGTTTTCTCTTTTTGTTTTTTCTTTTGTCTCTTATACTCCCAAACTAGCCTTAGGGTGCGTTTGATAAATCTGAAATCTGAAAACTAAAATTTGACATTTGAAATCTAAAATCTGAATTTATTAAATGATTAAATTGTTTAGTACTAAATCTAATATATTTGAATGTATATCATATTAAGTGATAAGTGAATAGTTTATCACTTAATTTTGGGAGCAAGTTTTGCGTAGAAAATTCAGTGCCACTTATTAATTCAGATGTTTTATTTTCGATTATTAAAGCGGACGTGTTAAGATCTAAATCCATTAAAATTAAGTGCTAAATTGAATTATCAAACCGGATCGTTTGGGAGGTGAGAGTTGATGGAAAAAGAGGAGAAAGTAGTGATGTTAATCGAAATGAGCTGTTCGAAAACTCAAATGGGCTCGACTCGACAAGACTTGACCTTGTCTCGTTTATTTCAGTAAACAAGTCGAACTCAACCCCGGAAAATACTAGATAAATAAATGAGTCGAGTTAAACTCGACTCGTGTCTTAATCGAGCAGTTCGATTAGACTCGTTAGTAAGGGTATATTTGTCATGTTATATTAGATTTGTTAATTTTGTCATTTCACACAATATAAATTTTCAAACTTGAATTAGAGCTCGTGCGAACTCAACTCGTTTGTAATTAACGGGTTGATTTCGAACTCGAATTCGAGTCACATATTCCCTTTATCGAGTCAATCTCCAACAAATTTTAAAATTTCTTAATTTAAACGAGCAAGTTCAATCTTGACTCGATAGAGATTTAAGTCGAGTTCGACAATCCAAAACTCGATTCGACTCGTCTCGATTAAGAGCTCTAGGAGAAAGTGGGAGAACAAGATGGGCTGTGGACTCTGGTGTTTGAGAGTTTGTTAGGTGCAAAAAACAACTCAAAGCGGAAGATTTGGTGGGATCCTTTTGAGTCTACAGTAAAAAAGGGGAAAAAAAAAAAACTTTCAGCTCAAACATGCGCAGAAAACAAAATGAAAGTTAAACAATGCGTCGAGGAGTTTTTCAAAATTCCATTTCCATATGTATAGAACAAATGTTTAATGATATATATGTCCAAAATCCTTCCTTTTCTTTTCTAAACTCCCAAACCACACTAAAACCTATTATCTTCTTTTCTACTATTTTCTTTTCTTTCATAACTTATAATTTCTTTTCTTTTATCTTCCATGGTAAACTTCCAAACTTGGAACGAATCCAAAGAAAAAATCTCTCTCCTTGAGAGCTTCTCTCTCTAGTTTGAAAAACTAGAGCTTCATCTCTCCCAGTGAGAGCCTTTACCCATCTTCAGACAGATTTACCTCCACAGCCTCCGTCCCCACCATTGTCCTTCTCAACCTCCGACACCTTAAATCTCCTTCCACCCAGTGCTTTTATTCAACCATCCTCAACTCTTGCTGCCCTCTTTTCCTTCCTTCGAACCTCTCTTGCCCCAGTGGCTGTCTTAACCTGCAAGGCCCTCGCCACTAACCTGAGCTAGTTCCTTCGTGTTTTTTTTTTCTTTTTTTCTTTTTCTCCTGCTTATTTTAAGTCTCCTCACCCCTGTTCTTTTCTTTTTTCTCCTTTCTTACATCTCTTCTCTTCTTTTGCAGATCTGGAGAATATTCTTGCCTTTGGCTCAGTAAAGCTTCCTTGGTACTCCATTTTACGGCTGTAGAACATGGCTGAGGAATTGGCCCTGATCCTTCAACGATTCGCTCTGTCGGACAAAGAATGCAGCGAAGTTGTAGTCGAGCAAGAAGAGTGCGCTAAAGGGTTAGCAGAATGCAAGCTCAGTCTGTGCGGGAAAATTCTGGGCGACAAAATCGCCAACATCACAGGAGTCCGGAATGTAGTCAATCAGCTATGGGGCTTCCCAAAAAAGCTGGAAACTGTCGAAATTGGTACGAATCTCTTCCAATTTAACTTCACTGATGAGGATTCCATGCGACAAGTCTTAAAGAAAAAACCCTACCTAATTGACAACCAGATCCTAAATTTAAAAAAATGGGAGGCTGGGATAGACAAAGACCCAATGGCTTTCTTATATGCACCCCTCTGGGTTCAATTATGGGGGCTTCCTGTTCATTGTGTAATTAAAGAAATTGGGGTAAAAATAGGAGCAGTGTGTGGGGAAGTTATGGATATAATCATACCTCAAGGAGGTGGCAAAGAAGGCAAGCATATTAAAGTCCTCTGCTATGTCAATACGAGCCAACCCCTCCTGCGAGGCACAACAATCAATGTGGCAGGGACTCTACAATGGGTGGAATTCCGATACGAGAGAGCCCCAGACTTCTGCTACAACTGTGGCATCATTGGTCATGGAGAGAAAACGTGTAGAAGAGAACTGGAGGATGTCCAGCAGGTTCAAAGGAAGCAATATGGAGCTTGGATGAGAGCCCAGAGAACTTACAGCCCACCCAAGAAATTTGCACATACAACGACAGCAAACCAGACACCCAGGAATCCTAGCATTTCAACAAAAGAGAAATTGGGACAAGGGACCAGAACTACCGACAGCCCTTCGAACAAGGGAAAGGCACATTCACAGGTTGAAGAAATCAGCGATGCTTTTAGACTACGAGTTAGGAACAAAGCTGAATTTCCTTCTATGATGGAAGAAGATGATGCTTTTGTAGCAAACCTGCCATTACAGGAAGACTCAAGCATGGAACCACCCAGGGCCCTAGAGACGCTAGACAAGGAAGATGAAAGCACAAGATCAGGAGTCGAATCACAGGATGCCACAGAGGGTATGACAGCTCCTAAACAGGGTTCTCCCACTGATGAATCACTCCAACTACATTTCGAATGTAATCAAAGGATAACAGAGATCTCAACAATGCCTCATGTGAATAGTCCACCTGGAAATGAGGAAGACAGGGGAAAGCATCAACAACCACAGTCGAGCAAGGGCAACAAAATCCAAACAAGGCAACAAGGGAAAGGGTCGACTAGAAAAGCACTTGCTCCTCTGAACCCAAATATACTTATAGGAGGTGTCCAAGCAAAAAGGAAGCACTGTGAAAAAATGGAAATATTTGATGACCAGACCTGTGAACAAGAAAA
Organism: Gardenia jasminoides; assembly: GCA_013103745.1. Lineage (NCBI taxonomy): Eukaryota > Viridiplantae > Streptophyta > Magnoliopsida > Gentianales > Rubiaceae > Gardenia > Gardenia jasminoides. The sequence goes on along the minus strand of CM023096.1, from coordinate 4,820,256 downwards.
GGAAAAAAAACAAAAGCTGGAGGTGTACACTGCTCATACAGATTCGATAGAGGTTTTGGGAACCAACCTAAATCGGTTCCCCTCTCCCCAATGAGAGTCCTGGCGTGGAACTGTCGAGGTGTGGGGAGCACCTTGACAGTTCCCCAACTGAAGGAGACCATTCGGCTCCACTCTCCAGTTTTAGTTTTTCTCAGTGAAACTATGAACAATGCTGTCACAGTTGCTAAAGTTAAAAGGAAAATAAACTATGATCATATGGTGGTTGTTGACCCTACCGGTAAATCTGGTGGGCTTGCAGTTTTTTGGAAAGATTCTATGAAGCCAGACAAATTTCTCTTCACAGAGTGCACAATTGAAGTTAGGCTGGAGGACAAGGAAAAAGGGTGTAAATGGTGGTGTATCTGTGTATATGGGAGTGCTGATGAAAAGAAGAGAAAGGAACAATGGAAGATGCTGTCGTCTAGGAAAAATCTCTGGGGCAGGTATTTTGTATGCATTGGAGATTTTAATGAGTTGGTATCTATGGATGAGAAATGGGGAGGGAGTCAAAAAAGGGTTGGGAATTTTAGAGGTTTTAATGAGTTCATTAAGTCGAACGAACTCATAGACCTGGGCTTTGTAGGCACTCCGTGGACCTGGACTAGGCTTCTGGAGAATGGTCAATGCATCAAGGAACGACTTGATAGAGCTTTAGCTTCGGCCAGTTGGATTCAAATCTATCAAGATGCCCAACTTCAGCATCTAGACACCCAAGCCTCCGATCATTGCATGCTCATGCTACAGACGAGTAGAATGGACATTAGGAGACTCAGGTTCCACTTCGATCAGCGATGGACAGAAAATCCCGAAGCTCAGAGAGTCATCAGCAAGGCCTGGGGTTCTGAGAAGGTCTCGAAAAGCATGCTTGGAATGTCACAACGAATAAAAGAATGTCGCTTTGCCCTCAGATGCTGGAACAAGAAAGCAAATGGAAATGCTAGGCATGAAATTAACAGCCTAAAGAGCAAGATCCAACAAATAGAAAACTCAGACTGCAGGGATAAAATTCCAGAACTATCGAACCTAAAGAGTAAGCTACAGGAGGCCTATGCGAAAGAAGAAAAATTCTGGAGCCAAAAGGCCAGAGTCAAATGGCTCAAAGAAGGTGATAGGAACACAAAATTCTTCCACGCAAGCGTAGCCATCCGTAGAAGGAAAAACAGAATCTCAAGAATCAAAAACCAGCAGGGTCAGTGGTGCACCTCGGACGGACAAATTGGTAAAGCAGTTGAAAATTATTTCAAAGACTTGTTCGCCTCAAGCAATCCTTCCAGTTATGCAGCCATACTAAATGGAGTACCAAAGACCATTACTGAGTCAATGAACAGAATGTTAACCAGATCAGTGAGGGAAGATGAGATCAAAAAAGCTCTTTTCGACATGCACCCAAATAAGTCTCCTGGCCCGGACGGTATGACTCCTCTTTTTTTCCAAAAATATTGGAGCATTGTCTCTACAGAGGTTGTTGCTTTTGTTAAAAGTTTCTTCCATTCTTCCTTCATGCCTAAGGCCACAAATGAAACGTTAGTAACTTTGATTCCAAAAATTGACTCACCCACAGAGCTGAAACACTTTAGGCCTATCAGCTTGTGCAATGTCATGTACAAAATCATCTCTAAAATCTTAGCTAATAGGCTTAAATCTGTTTTGCATCATTGCATCAGTCCCCCCCAATCTGCATTTATCCCTGGTCGTCAGATTCTGGATAATATCATCATCGCCCATGAATGTATTCACTTCCTTAATCACAAAAGACATGGCCAAGATGCATTTATGGCTCTTAAACTAGACATGTCCAAGGCTTTTGACAGAGTAGAATGGCACTTCCTCACTGTTATGATGAGCAAAATGGGATTCAGCCCTCTTTGGATCCGATGGATCATGTCTTGTATTTCTTCAGTTTCTTACACCTTCAACATCAATGGTGAGAAAAAAGGCTATGTGATTCCCTCTAGAGGTATCAGACAGGGAGATCCTCTCTCCCCTTACCTCTTCCTCATTTGTTCGGAAGGCCTCTCAAGCCTTATTAATCAAGCTCAGGATAGAAAAGAAATCACTGGCCTGAAAATTTCCAGAACTGCCCCTCCCCTAACCCATCTTTGTTTGCTGATGATTCTCTAGTTTTTTGTAAAGCCAAAGTAGAAGAGGTCTCAATCATTCAAGACATTCTGAATGTGTACGAAAAAGCCTCGGGACAGCAAATCAACTTGGAAAAATCTACCGCTTTCTTCAGCAAAAATGCACAACATCCCAAGGTGGAGGAGATTCAGTCATGCTTAAAAGACATCCAGGTGGTGAAACAAGGCAAGTACCTCGGCCTTCCTTTGGTGATTGGGAGATCCAAAAGCCAGGTCCTAGGCTTCATCAAAGATAGAGTTTCAAGCAAAATCCAAAACTGGAAAGGGAAGATGCTAAGCCAAGGAGGAAAAGAAATTTTGATCAAATCAGTCGCAATGGCTATGCCGTCCTATGCCATGTCCCTGTTCAAGTTACCAATGGGGATCTGTAAAAGTCTAAGCTCAGCAATGGCGCATTTCTGGTGGGGTGGGGAAAAGGAGGGTAAAAAACTCCACTGGCTGAACTGGAACAAACTATCAGAGGTCAAAGGAAAGGGTGGGATGGGTTTTCGAGACATCCATTTCTTCAATCTTGCTTTGCTTGCTAAACAAATTTGGCGGATTGTCTCCAAACCCAATCTTTTAATGTGCAAAGTTCTCAAAGCCAAATACTTTTCCAACTCATCAGTCCTCCAAGCTCAGAGCAGACCAAATGCCTCATGGCTTTGGAATAGCCTCGCTTCAGCAATTCCAGTTATTGAAAATGAGACCCGAAGAAATATTGGTGATGGCAGTAACATCGACATCTGGTCTGAACGGTGGCTACCAGATTCACACTCAGGAAAGGTGACAACAGAGAGGCCCGATCCTTGTAGCTACACAAAGGTTAGTCAGCTTATACAACATGCACACTGGAATAAAGATCTTATCACCAGTTTATTCAATGAAGCTGATTGTAAGCAAATTCTAAGTATTCCCCTGAGCATTTATGGTGGTAAAAACAATTTGAGATGGCTTCATGCAAAAGGGGGAATTTACACAGTTAAGACCGGCTATGCCTTTCTCAAATCTGATGCTGCAGATCCACGTAGGAGCAATACCTTTGCAGGCGGGTCAAGTAGACAGGGAGCACCATCTAGTATCTGGAGCAAACTTTGGGGCTTGAACATCAAATACAAAATCAAGCATTTTCTGTGGAAATGCTTGAATCAAATCCTCCCAACTAATGAATCCATCTTCAGAAGAATCAACAAAGGTAATCCCATGTGCAAACGATGCGGAGAGGCAGCTGAGACAACGGAACACATGCTATTCCACTGCCCGCATGTTCAAGACATTTGGAAAGCCTTTCCCATCCAATGGGAGGGGCTACGCACTGAGACGAACAACTTTTGGGATTGGTGGTCAAAGTTACAAGAAGCGGAATCTAGACCAGCTGGCAATGACCATATTGCTCTCACAGCTACCCTTCTATGGAACATCTGGAAGAACCGGAATGATGCCACCTTCAACTCCAACACCCAACCCAGCCTTTGGATCTCATCTAAGTCTGTGCATGAATGGATAGAATTTCAGGAGGCAAACAAAGATGGAAAACATGCAGCTACTGCCACTAGAACTCACCAGCCTCCGGAAACTTCAGACTTTCCCAATAACCCCCAAATGACCAACATTTTCACTGATGCAGCTACGGACAGAAAGCTCAATAGAGCTGGTCTTGGGGTTGTGGTTTGGACAAAAGAGAGAAAACTAAAAGCTACTTGGGCCATCCCAGTAGACCACTGTTCAGAGGCACCTTTAGTCGAAGCTTTGGCCATTCGTGCAGCTCTCCACCTGGCTCTCGAGCTTAATCTTTCAGCGATTAATATTTGGTCTGATTGTAAAGTTGTAGTTGATTCTATTAACAGTAAGGCAGCGGATGAATCTTGGCTTTCTATAATCATTAGTGATATTAGAAAGTTGAAAGATTCCTTTTGGAGCTACCATTTTTATTATGTTAGTAGATTAGTTAATTCCATTAATCACTGCTTGGCAAAATTTGCCACCAAATTGATCAAGGATGTTAAGTGGGAAATTTCTTTCCCCCTGTGGCTTTCTGATAAGGCGCAGCAAGCTCCTAGATTAGGGTAGTTACCCCTTGTTATATGTAGAGCTTTAGCTCCTCTCCTTTATCTCTAAAGCATCTGTTTAGACAAAAAAAAAAAAAAACTTCCAAAACTTGTTAGAATTATCTTCTCCCCCAATTCCCGCTGCAAATCCAAAAAAAAAAAAAGGAAAACCGCAATTCCGAAGAGAGCGAGATAGAAGAAGGATAAGGCTGCTGTTATCTACCTCAGCAAATCACAGAAGTTCATTTAATTTCAGTGAAAGCTCAAGGGAAAAGAAACACCACTGACACAGTTGAAAACTCCTCAAATCAAATGCCTCTTCCCTCAACAAGAACAATACTACATCAAAATAGTATCACTGCCATTTCTCCATGTGTTTATTCGCTCAATCCTTTTACTTCCCACCAAGTTCAACCTCTCCCCTATTTGGCCTTCCCTGCCAAACCCATTTCAAGAATTCCGTTATACAATAATGGGCTTACTTCTATTTCTCAAAGAAAGCCTGGAGGTTAATTTGGTTCTGTCGTGTGTCAATCTGATTATAGTTTTTTGTCTTGTTGTTCTTCATTTTCTTGATTTTGTCGGTTGGTTTTCTTTGTTCAGGTGGATATAAGGACAAGAATCATGAACAGGAGGAGGAGTCCAGTGATTGTCCTGAATTGAAGCAGAAACTTGATGAAGTTGGTCTCAATCACTACAATTCTTGTACACCTGGCCAGTATCATCTCTTGTTTTGCCCCAAGGTATTGAGGTTGTAAACTTGATTGTGTTCTTTGTAATTTGATGTTGAATTCTTGGTCTTACTTGAATTGTTATTGCTGTTGGAAGATATTATCATGCTTAGTGGAAGCATGTTTAACTAGTTGATTAATAAGTTAATTGATGATTCTGATGTCCTTCAGTAGCTTAAAGGTTCAGGTCTCCCCTGTGCAGGTTTCTAATCTTTTATACATTTTTTTCTCATATAAATAGTGAAATTTGAATGAAAAAGTCCATTGATTGGGATAATAATATGAAGTGTTTATAAGTGTTTTTGGTGATTTTTTTTTTTTTGGCAGGAAAATGGACCTTGAGCTGGAAAATAATTAATTCCTTTTACCATTTAACTCAATGTAATCTCTTCTGTTTGTGACGAGACAGAATGTAAAAAACCAAGAAACTCCAGAATGTACAATGAAGCAAACGGAAAGGATTTTGTGCCATCAAAAGGAAAGAAAAGGTTTGTGGAACAAACAACATCTGAGTTCAACAATCTCATTAGGGAGCTAATCATGATGCTAAAGAAGGAAACATGCTTTTGGTGCTTAGAATAACCGTTTAATGATTACTAACAATCACAATACATTGAAGTAAACTTGGACAGGACAGATTTTTAAAGAATTAATTGGCAATAATAGATACTTGATGTCTAAATCATAGTATCCTTGAGAAAATAACCAATAACATTGTGTTGGCACAAACCATATCAGATAACAGGAATCATATTGAAATTCCAAATAATTCTTGCGGCTTCTGAGTCCCTGAATTTTCTTTATCCAATAATCCTTCTTCATTTCTGTTTTGAGCTCTAAGATTATTCAGTCGCTTCAGTTCATTTTTTAAGTTGTGTCACCCTAGGTCAATTGTTGCTTATGGTCAGAGCTTGAGGATAAGGGCACTGCAATGTTTAAGATAATAATTCTGTATGTTTGGATTACAAGAGAGCTCTACCACTAAAACATAAAAGAACTTGTGGAGTTCAATTAGGCTTCATTTCAGAGATCAAAACATTTCATCAGATTTTATCTCTTCACAAGAATTTGGGATTGAGAGGCAGTACATGAATGGGATTATTGTTTTCTAGCTGTAAAGACATATGATATTATATGTGTAATAATACATATAAAGCAATTCATAGGCTGGCTGAATGCTGTTTGCATCTTCTAGGAGTAGCTGGACACCTAGAATGTGTAATTCATCCATATTTTGGAGTAAAAGTCCTTGGCTGTAAGCTTTTACAGGTCAATATACCATATCAGATTCTAGGAAATAAAATTCTGTTATGAACTTTACATTTTGGTTGGGCTGTTTCGTTTCTTCTCCATCGATGTTCCTGCATTAACTGCAAAGTTTTTCTGACAGTGTAAAGGTGGGACGATCATCAGTGAGGAGTCTATCCTTTCATATCACCCTAGATAAGTAAGTTCCTAAAGTAGTTTTTTGCATGAAGTTCCTTGCAGTAGTTTTTGCATGATTTCCTGCTACTGATGAATGGTAACTTATTTTTGCTCAATTTCATTGCCTTAGAACTTCGGCAATCTGGAGGTGTTTTATGGATGAATGTGGATGGGCAGGCCAGGTAGCTTAGATTTGGTTTCAATTTGTTCCCCCTATATTGCACATTCTAATAATGAAAGTAATGTGGCATTGGACAGATGGTAACTTTTGTTGCAGGTTATTCCAGATAGTTGGACAAATATTAGTGGCGATAACCATTTCAGAAAAAGCCAGAAGCTACAACCATTAGGAGAAGAGGTATTAACTTTTTCAGTTCTTATAGATGATAGAATCCGTCAACCTCTTTTCCTTTCAATCGAGCATTAATTGGTTCCTTGAACATCTATTGAGTTTAGAATGTTACCTTTTTTTTTTTTTTTTCAAACAAGAATGTTGGCAAGTGCACTTTGGGACACGCCTTCTCAGATCTAGGAAGAAGCATCAGCACTGAACTCATTACTTATTTATTTTCTCACATCAGAGCTGCTTAACACGTCTAAAAAGGTCTCAGAACCATATTTTACCAACAGAACTGAGTATGCCCTAACAGAGAAAGTCCAATCTGAGGATAGCTTAACTACTCCTTGGACAGATATTCTGTTCATCTGGCCACTTTCTCTACATTCATCCTGAGACTTTTTATCTTAAGAAAACTTTACTAAGTTTGACGATAAGCCAATTCCATGCCAGTCAGGTCTGCACTTGAAGGAGATTTTTTTGGTATCTACCTGAATTGGAGCATGTAAATTAACTCTTTTGTCCCCTCCCAAGCTTAATCATTGAGAGGGAAATGTTACCACACAGAGAGATAATAAAGATGTACTTATTATATCTGGATGCCAAAGTCAAGAATAGAAATGAGAAGTTAAAAATATTGAGGTTTTACTTTGGAAGTAGAGGGAGTAAAAAGTTTAATGGCAATGGTTTATCTCAAGTACCTGGTATTTAGGCAGAAGACAGACTGCATGGCACCTGTTAATCTTGATCATTCAAATTTTACACCAAAGCAAGATTTGGTGGGAACAAGCATTTTAGCTTAGAAATTTTTGAAGCAATAATGTGAAGCCATTTTATCCTGCACTTCTGGCAAGAAGATGGAGAAAGTCCTCGTCAAATCAGGTTTAACTGCACTATGTCATAGGAAAAACAATGGCAACTTTAGTATGACCAAACTTTCAATCAAAATTTCTAAAATTCTGTTCTGTCAATCTCACTCAGAAATTGAAACCACTTTTGGATATAAAATAAACTTTGCTCGTTTTATGGACTTGTTTAATTTACTTATTACTCTCTCTTGCCAAGATGAATTTTCCTCTGGTCTTATTTTCTTGCCCCATGTGGTTGCTGTTGTCAATAAAAAATGAGGTAGTCATATCCTTACTATTAAATCAGTTGTAGCAGACATTAAAAGCTGAAATCATTGATTATTTTCTTTGCATAATCTGATCCCCATACTTTTTTGTTGAGTTTTGTTCACCTTTAACAATCAACACAACTTAGTTCATGTCAGACAAGAACATTAAATAAAATATGAGAATTCCCTCCCGTCATTGTTGTCACTCTCCAGTCCACCAATTTTGAGTAAGCTCGCAAAGAATAAGTAAAACAAATTGAAAAGATAAAACAAACATAAATGAGTAAAGGAAAAAAGTAAATGATCTGATTTTGCAGAGCACAATGATGCCAAAGTGCGACATAATAGTGAGTGATAATCAAATCTGGATTCTCGGAAAAACACTAATCTGTGTTTGAGTTTGGATTAAAATTATGATTCAAGTTAAAAAAGCATAGTGTGTATTTTTTGTTGGGGATTACCTGGAAAAAATTGTCGATATTCATCCGATTCCTTATAAAAGATATTCAGTCCATTCAATCGAGTTAAAGAGGGTATTTTTGCATGCCATGTCCTTTATATGGAAATTCGAGGCCAGGGGACCATTCCTTTAATTCGTACTGATGAATATTTGACTCCACGAAAAATTGAACAAAAGAAGAATTGGCCTATTTCTTGCGTGTACCAATTGAAAGCTTTATATAGAAAAATTTGTTGCTAGTTGCATTTTTTTTTTCCAATCCAATCCAAGATGAGAAAAGGAGACACGGAAATAAATGGAAAGCATTAAACATACAATTGCATTATGATTTCTTGAAGCTTGCACATGCATATCTGGTTTCTTGTTTTTCAATGATATAACAGCAAAACGTAAAATGATTATTATTGGTGAAATGCCAATAGCTTGGTAAAGTATTGCCTATATATGACAGTATGCACAGATGAAAAGATAAACCATAGCCCAATTTTTTACTGTAATAAGTAGTCATGCAACAATTGCATTGGCTAAACTATAGACATCAGCTTAGCAGTTGATGAATTCAGTTACTGATGCTGATTTACTTTTATCCCAAAATTTTCAGCTGATTGCATATTTTGCTGGGAGGATGATATCAAAACAAACACTAGAGAAAAATTGTGTTATGCAAGTGGCAGGTCAGAAGGTGAGATATCACTACACGATATTGTGCACCTTGTGTAGGATAGATGGAGTTTTTTTAATCAAGTTGATGTAACTAATGTAAAAAGAGTTAATTAAGGATGATGGAACTGAAAATTGCTTCAGCTTTGGGAATGGGAAAAGTAAGCCTGAACTAATTCTCTTCGTTGATTATTTTGGACATAATGTCTTGAACAGTTATTAACTAGCATCTAGCTGACCTTCTTTTATGTGAGTCCTTTTCATTTCTCAGGATAAGTACATATATTCTTAGTACGTTTCCCACACTATGATTTCCCTGTAGCTGATCATCATGTAATTCTTCTCACCACTGGATACTTCTAAACAATGGCATGCTCTGTAGCTTTGTTAGAGCTTGAATCAATTATTGGACTGGCATCACCTTGCTCACCTCAGCCTGAGTAATGAGTCTAAATTCATTTCAGACTTTCTCTTTCCAACTGTTGACAGCAAGCCTGTCTACTTGTTTTATGACTAAAATTATAAAATGATTTATGGTTACATGGTCACTTTTACAATTATCTCATATGATCTTACAAGACTTCAAATTTGTGCATGCATATATTTACACTTTATTAGGCTAATTTATGCTCCTTACGCATTGGAATTCATGACTTGAATGCATTAGTGTCTTAGAATTAGGGAATCAACTGATACACTCCTTATCTGATTGTATAAGTGTCTTAGAATTGGGGAATTAAATTATACACTTCTCATCTATGTTACCTGGACTCAGCTATGGGACCTTGCCAACACAGCTACTCTACTGCAAAGTGAAGATCCAGACAAGGGTGCAGTAAGGCAAAGTGAAGAGTCTGGGTAACATAGATTCTCATTCTCTTTTTTGTTTAAAAAAAAAAAAGCACTCCGGTTTGAAGTTTTCACGGAGCAATTAATATATTTACTAAGGACCATTTCCACTTTTTTAAAGTCAGCATAAGTAAAGAGCTCTAATTTAGTTTTCATATAATAACTGAAGTACCAATTTGTGTGCATGCAGGATATTATTGCTTTTACTTACAGAAGAAATGGAATCGTTGTAGGTTGCAAGTATCGGACGATGGACAAAAGCTTTTGGCAGGTATTCTAAGATAACCTCTGGGATTCCAGGAGCATGAATATCTGACAGGAACGGTAGTTGACTCTCAAGGATTTGACCTAAAGTAGGACGTCAAATTGTTAAACACGAAATCAGAGGGGGGGGGGGGAGGTTTTTCCTTAAGAATCAGCTTCTGCCACTATCATTCTGCTCTCAAAGGGATATGCCTATGAGAATATCTAATTAGACTATTCTCTAAATTCTGAAGGTGGGGAAATTGTGAGAGCAAGCAGTTTTAATGGCTTTCATCTGGCTAGACATTTTTAATTTCTCAGATTAAAATCTTTACTCTCTCTCTCTCTCTCTACTTTTGAAATCTAATGTACTTTTATCTCACAACAAGTGGTAAACCAAAAATTGAAAATTTTGCTTTCCTACTAGGACTAATTCTGAGAATTTTGTGGCGCTTGGAAACAGTGGTGCTTGTATGATTGATTGCCTCTATTGTATCACATGTGATGATATTTGATGCTCAAGAGCAGGAGCAAAATGACCCTTGAACTTGATGAAAAAGAAAAGGGGAGAAAAACTTAACCTTGATGATAGAGTTCATGGTTCTTAATGCAGTCCTACAACAATTGTTTGAACACTATATCCATTGTTCTGCAACGTTCTATCTGATGGAATATGTAGTCATTAAACACACTAGAAAATTTCTTTGTTTGATTTAGTTGATTATTATCGCCCTTGGTTGTTTGAAGAATCAGTTAAATGAACATTCCAGAGTTACAAAATTAAGATTTTGCTTCTTAGCCAGTTTTTACTGCAATTTTTATCAGTTTTTTAACTAATTCTTTAGAGGGTATTATCCAACATATTTCAGTCAAGTATAAAAGAAGGTTATCAAGGCCTTCTCAAAGCTGACCTTGTTTTGCTGATATTTCTCCTTTTGATTATCAGGAGAAGGGTACAAAAAAGATATTATATGGACTTGATGACATAAAAGAAGCAGATGAGATTATCATTGTAAGTACTGCAATATTTTCAATCTCTTTATTGTCATATTTGTTTTCATCTTTGCTGATATTCTTTTTGACATCATTAATATCATCAAAGGTTGAAGGTGAGATAGACAAGCTCTCACTGGAAGAAGCTGGCATTTCTAACTGCTGAGTGTTCCTGCTGGTGCGCCACAGATAGTTTCTATTAAAGAATTGCCTGCTCTGGAAAAGGTTCATTCTGATTTGAATATTACCAGTCATTATTGTAACTGTTCAACCTAAGGCTGAGGGCCCATAATGGTTCCTGAAATGGATTTGCAATCTAGTTGTTACTAAACTCGACCTCCCATTAATTAAACCAGTCTGTTACTTGAGAGTACATAGTTGATTTCCTTCAGTAAATATGGCATAGTGTTCTACTGTTCCTGGACATACAAAGGCTGGGTACATAAATTTTTCTTGACTATTCGTAATTCCTGTGCTAGTTTTTCCTGTTGAGAACTGCTTCTATGAAAGAAAAATCACAAGAAATCAGGATTTTTCTACGTATTTGGTGGTTTGAATTGATCTCAAAAAGGCTTGTGAAACAATTGAAAAAATTGATTGTTTAAACATGACTTGAGAGACCACTATTATAAGTAGCATAAATGACACCAGTTATAAATTTATGCATTTGATGATTTTTAGTTCTACGTCGGTGCTATTTCTACTACTTGGATGTAGCTTGTTGATCTTTATGTGTCTTGAATTCAGAATTTTTTCCCTGAATGTAAATATTTATTATATAATGGATACAGTATTTATTCTTGATTTATTGTGCATATTGACCAGGACACTGGATTTCAGTATATATGGAACTGTAAAGAGTACTTGAACAGGGTAAGCTATAGAAAGCTGGTGTCTGCTCAAAACTTTTATTTGCACTTACAAGACAATATTGTTATACGGGTAATGTTATTTACACTCCTATTATGTTATTTGCACTCCTACTAACTTATTTTTATTAAAATGAGGCCATATTACCCTTACCCTTATTTCTTCTCCTTGCCAATGAGTTTAACTTTACCAAATTTTTTCTTACCTTCTAAGACTAATTAATTATTCCATTACACATTAAAATGGCTAATTTAAAATTGCTACTAATATTATTATGTATTTTTCTATGGGACTTTATGATATTATATGACGCCAAAAATCAATCTAGCAATGTAATGTGAACAGATTCCAAACTTTAAGTCATAAAAAAAAATCCCAAGGTTCAAAATCAAAGATTAACAAAAATTGAGTACAACTATATTGTCTCATAAATAGGACACTAATACTTCGAAAAGTCTACTAAGAGAAAAGTGGAGTCTAAAATCTTTTATGGAAAAGAAATAAATTGGAATTGATATTTGCTGCTCCAAAACTGTCTATCGAACTTCACTTTTGTGGAGTAATATACAGGTAATGAACACAAGATAGGGCAGGAGAAGAAATAAGGGTAGGGGTGGAGTGCAAATAATATAATAGGAGTATAAATAACATTACCCTTGTTATACTTAATCTACTTTAATTACTAATGATATTTTGCTTTTAGGCATCACGCATAATAATTGCTATTGATGCTGATGTGCCTGGTGAAGCTTTAGCTGAAGAACTAGCACGGCGACTTGGAAGAGAAAGGTCAAAATATACAGTCTTCTATCATTTATTTCATAAAAAAACTCTTGAATACAATGAATTGCCAACTGTGTCAACCTCTTTGGAAGTCAAAGTGGAACTCTTGGTTTTGATTCTCCTTCAACAAATGGTTAAGGTCAGAGAGCGCAAATATGATTTCCTAGTCGATTGCTCCAAATGTTTAGGTGCTAAAAGATATTCGTAATATCCATAGAACTTTCAAATGCCATGAAGAAGTTATTAACTGATAATTTTGGATGGTAGGTGTGTTCAGTTTTCACCCTTTTAGCAAATCAAATAGTGTGCTTGCTCTCTGTCTTGGATTTTAGACGTTTGTGTCCAATTTCCTGCTCAGTGATAGAGGCTTAAGATGAAATGTACTACTGCAGTTTCCTGTCATCCTCTAAATGGTACGTTGTTTGTTTGCAATTAGATGCTGGAGAGTACACTGGCCAAAGAAAGATGAGTTCAACTGCTACATAGATGCAAACGAGGTTTAACACATTTTCTCCTTTTCTGCTTGAACTTCTTTGAGGCTTCTAATTTTCATCTTATCTGTGGGTATTCAGAACCTGTTTCAGTATATAGAAGCAAATTTAGCAATAACTTTTTGGTTCTATGTTTTGACACGAAAGAAAGACTTTCTGATCAAGAAAACTATTACTAGGAGCTTTTACAGGCAGTAATTAATAATAGTTTGAAATTATGAAGAACTGGATAATTTTAAAAGGTAAGCACATTCTACATTAAGGATATCCAAAAAAACTTACTTTGGAAAGTAAAAAGCTAGAGACAGTTATAAGAAGCTAACAACTATAGCATACTTATTGTGTTAACTTTTTTCTGCTTAATGTTGAAGCTTGTTGCATGGCTACAGGTTCTCATGAATCTAGGACCAAATGGTCTGAGAGAAACGATCTACAGCATGCAATTGCATCACATGTACCATGTGAATGAAACCATCCAAGGTGTATAGAAGAATGCTTATGTTGCAAATGCTAATGATGGATGTTAGTAGCATTCTAGGAAAATTATGGGGCATTATCTTTTACAAAGATGCCATATGTATAAAGTTTTTGCACCAGGTTTCCTCTTCGAGATGCAAGAATTCATGACAGGAATGAATTCGAATTGTTTAAGAAATATATAGAATGGCTCTAACAAAAACAGATGGGGGTAAAATGTTACATATGAAGAATCTTTTGATGTGTATCGGTTTGCATGTACCTATTTGTGTTGTTCATTTCTATTGCGAATGCATAGTAAATTGAGAGGTCTTTAACTTCTTGCTGGGTAAAACTAGAATTACAAGGTGTTCAAAGTTGCTAATTCTGATTTATCCTACTCATATATTTAGCATCAGAGTTCGAAATATGACAGGACTGGATTAACGAAGTCCAATGTAGTGAGGCATGAAGATTCTGATGAGACGCTGACTTTTTTGATAACTGTTTTGAAACAGTTGATTATTATACATAATCAAAATATTTTGATCGTTCTAAATGGACATTGATTTGGCAAATATCAACGGCAAGAAATACTGTAGACTTTTCAACAAGAAATGCAGGAAGAAGAAAGATAAAATGTTCGTTTGTTTGAGGGCTTTCTTGCACGTTGATTTTTTGTTTTTTGGGGCCTTTCTTGCAAGGTACTAAATGAGAATATAAAACTTTGGTTGTAGTTTGGAAAGATAAAAGGCAAGGGTAAATTATCTATAGCACCTATAGCATAACTACTCTATTTTATTCTAAAAACATCTCGACCTACTTTTTTAAATGTGGAAAAGAAAAATTATGCAGCTCCATTAACATTAATTCAAATTCGTCCATAGTCAAAACTTGACATGTAAATTGCATTATTTGGGTTGGTAGACTGGAGGCTGGAGAGTTGATTGATCGTACCTTTTTTTTTCCTTGTTGCGTTCATTAATGTGGTAAAATTTGGTAAGTTTTCCATGAATTTTAATTCAAAACACGTGCCTTCAGAACACCAATCTCCTTTCCCCGCTTCTCACTTTTTAAATCTCATTTCTTAAAATGCACATGGCAGAAACTAATTAATAGAGCTGTAAATGAGTCGAACTAAGTTGAGCTTTTGGTGTTTAAGATTGACTCATTAAATTATCGAGTCAAGCTCAACTCGACTCGTTAATATAACGAGTTGAAAATTGTGCTCGAACTCTATTCATCAAAACTATCTCGACTCGTATGACATAACGAGACGAATATGAATGAGTTTATATAATTTTGCAACTTAAAAATATAACCAATTTAATTTTCATATTGAATGAGAAAATTTTCATCAAATAAAAGAAGATTAACAATATTTAAACAAAATAATATCCTACACAATCAAGACAAGATAAATCTTCAAAATTACTAAGAAAAATTAGTAATATTAGCTTGAGTAAATGTACAAACGAGTTTAGACGAACTTAAACGAACTATTCGCAAATTGAGCCAAACTCAACTCATTTATAAATGAGTTCCATTTAATGTTTGAACTCGACTCATTTAGTTAAATGAACGAGCCAAACTCGAGCTTGTACAATTTGGGTCGAGTTAAGTTCACCAACAGCTCATTCATTTAATAGCTCTACCAATTAGAAACTAGTACCATTTTTTTAAAATATTTTATAAAAGATAAAGGTTCCTATGGAATTTGTAAACGACCTAGGGTTGACCACTTCGACCAGCCCCTACTTCGTTATTCTTGAGAAGAAGAACTGATCACCATCTACATTGCCGGGGCGGCATGATTGCTCCCCGACAGCAACGACGCCATCATCGCCGGACTTTTCTTTTTCCTCCTCCTCCTCATGGCCTAAGGAATCTTCCACTCCGCTGCCAAAGGTAATTTTACGCCATCTCTAGATGTTGGTCACAATCTAAAGTATTGCTTCTACTGCTACAACTTATAATGCCCATAAATCCTAGTAAAAAAACATCATGCCCAATTTACTTTTTTTGATTCGGAAATTATTGTTGTATCGCTGTTACTAGTTGGATTCCTGGTTGCTTGGGTTTTGTGAAGTTGTTGTTCTTGCAGCTTAAACTACGAGTAAGCATAGGTGCCATGCATAGCTTGCCCATGCAGAAATTGGCTACACCTTTTTTGTGATTTGCGTTTGTATATTGTTCTCACGGTTTTTTTATTTATTTATTTTTTTGCCAATAAAATTCAGTGCATGAAGGGTCGTTTGATGATTCTAGAAACTCAATTTCGCGAGTCTTGGATCATAAAATTTGATTTGAGAATGGTGATTAGCTTTTTATTTTAACTTGAATTTTGTACTTTCTTCTCTCAATTGCTTAAATAGTGTCTGTACTCTAAACTCTGTCAAAACAACCCAGGAATTTGTGTAGAAAAATGAAGTGTGAGTTTAGTTGAACTTTTTTTGGGGAATAGAATGAAAGTGTTTCTACCTAAAGAATTAATGCTTAGTTACCCTTCTACTATTTATTAGCTGTTTTGTAAATACTTGTTAATTTTACCAGGAGGCCAAAAAGAAGACACAGGAAAAAATTATTAATTCAGTCGTGTTCAATTGAGAAGTTTGAGCCTTGTTGTGGAGAAAATCCTGTTTCAAAAATGGAGACTGTTCTCGAAGCGGCTCCTGAGAAGAGGAAAGAAAATACCATATCTTTGATGAATGAGGAATTCAGGAGTGTCAATGAAACTTCTACTGATATACCTGGGATTCCATTGGCTCCTTCCGTCAAGAATTCCAAACCTGGAGTCATTTTTGTCCTTGAAAAGGCTTCATTGGTGCCAGCCTATGTTGGGAGGGTACATACATCAAGATAGCACTTGTCGGCAATACCTTTCTTTTTTAATTTACGTAAATCTGAAGTTTAATAGATTCTCAAACATAGGGTGAAAGATTGTTTTTCTTTGATTGGTCTAATTGATTTTGAGTTGTTGACATTCATGTTGTCTGTTTTGGCGTCCCTTCATTCAGACATACGAGATACTGAATCCAGACAAGCATGCTGATTTTATGCGCAAGAAAAATATGAATCCTTATGATTATAGACCCGACATTGTCCATGAGGTGTGTAGTTTTACAATTAACATTAAGGCGATCCATTCTATGTTCTGTAGATATTTATTACAAACTTACAATTAGATTTGGTGTTTAATAGATGCTTTTATGGCCCTTGATAGTATGTCATGTTCAATTATTTTCCTGAAATTTCTGCCTTATGTGTCCATTTTCAGTCTTTATTACCTTTTGGAATTCTATGAATTAAACATACTTGTTCCATCTGCCCTTCTCTAAACTGTAAAGCATGTTGCATTTGACAGCTTTGGGATAGTAAAATCTAAACAATCTTGCCTTGAGGCTTCAAATTTATGACTCTTCTTCTAACTCATACTTATTTTGATAATCCATTTTTCATCTCTTCTCTATCTGTAGGTCCTTGTTGATATATTGGGTAGCCGGCTTAATATGGCAGGTATGGTTAAAGCTGTATATGTTAAAACTGATCAAGGGCTTCTTATCAGAGTTGAACCACATGTAAGCATACCACCAACACTGGGGAAGTTTTGTTCTCTGATGTGTAAGTCTCCTTTCTTCGATCAGTTTTATTCTATTAGTCTCTGTCCATGTAGATAAGCATTCAACCTTGTGTGTTGGCCCCTTCATTGTTCACATACTACAGCCCAGTTGTTGCAGAAGTTTAGTATCAAAGCAAGAGGTAAAGGTAAAAAACTAATGAGATTGATTGAGAACCCTCTGGACAAGCATTTGCCACTTAACTCCCTTAAAATAGGTAAACGATTAAATTGTTCATCTGTTTATGAAGTCTCCATCTTTTCTTGTCTTTCCATCATCAAGAGCAAGTTTTCTTCAGGGCTTTCCTTCAGCTCATCGAAGGCTGTAAATTTGAGGAATTATGTTACTACCATCAGCAACAATTGTACTCCAGTATTCATAGTATGGTTACTCTCCACGGATTAAGCAATTTTTCCTTTTTGTTTAGCCTCATATTTTCAATGAATGAGACCCTGATTATTAAATTATCCCATCAGATTGGTGCCATGGCTCATGGGAAGATCGATTCTGACTATACCGATGATGTCATATCAGGTTTTCACTCGTGTGGCTTTTTGGATAGTAAAAAAGTTTATAGGCGAACCTGCCTTTTCCTTAAACACATTCACATATTTCTGTCTATTTTCATATGAAAGATGATCATCTAGAATGATGCTTATTCTTTTGTTTTATTTTTTCCTTAAATTTCTATCCTGAGAATTGTTTTGTTTGCAGTTTCCTCACTTCCATTGAGTGCTGGTGTTTGTGTGAGACGTATATGCTGCGAATTGGAGAGACAATGGGGAATTCTGTGATTCAAGGTGTCATTATTACTAATGTACAGCTTGCTACAAGAATTATTCAGCAGCATAGTGATGCTTATCAAAGTCCATGACTTAACTTTTCCAAATTAACATGAATTTTAGTTTTCACCTTTCATGTTGTAAAGCTAAGAATTAGTCTGCAACTTTCATTCACTAAAAGTTGTGAGGTTCATCCCGAATATCGATCTTGCTGGTTGAGCTTTCTGATCTGCACAATTTTCTTTTACAGTCAAGGTTTGCCATATCGGCCAATTCCGAGTTAACTCGTCCGAGTCATAACCGGAACAGAAGGCACCGGTACGATACCGACACCCGCATCGCCGTTTGACTAGGATGGGAGTTGACTCGGGTTGACTCGGTCGATACTGACCGGGTCAACTCAGATCGATAAGAAATCATCAAAACTCGTTGAGTTTGACCGAGTCACATCTTGAGTTACAATAGAGAGCAATAAACTCGAAACAGAAATTTGAGGTGAAATTCAATACCTCCAGTAAGTTCGAATCTACTAACTACATCACTTGTTAGGGCCAATCATCTACCCACATGAATCTCTTTCTCCTGCAAGTCCTCAATCCCCATCCTATCTTCTTCTCTAGTGCCTCCCATCGGATCTAGTTGAGGTTTCTTGAAAGTTGTGGTTGGAAGACTCATAATTTTGTTGGGACTGATCTTGATCTTCAAATTGAATGAACAAGAAGAATTGGAGTAAAATTGGTAGTAAGACAAATCTAGGGCATGGGAAGAGTACTGATTTAGGAGTATTGAGGAGGAAGTGGTTTTTCAAGAGTTGGATAAAAAAGTAGCGCCAGGGAAATCTATTGCTAATGGATTTGCAGAAAGGGAAGACGAATCAGTCGGAGAAGATGAGATGGTTTTTTTGGGTGGAACTGAAGTGAAATACGTGTTTACATAGGGATTAGTTTTAGGCTTAATTACAAAGTACCCCCTGTAATTATGAATTAGTAACAAATTACCCCTATATTTACAAAACATACAAAAATTATTTACTTTTAAAAATATGAGATTGATAACTAGAGCAGCGTCACTTTCTTTAAATAATTACTATGTGCCCATGTTAATGTAGGTATTTATCAAATTTAATTTGATAATTGTATTGGTTATAGTATCCCCTATTTTTAGTAAATTTTTTTAGAATTTTTGGAAAGCCTTATATACTCTAAGTTGCGTATCACCCGATATCCAACCGATATGTCGTGGCAGATGTGGAACAACCGCGACTGTGACCTGCGACGGCGAACCATGTTTACAGTCCTTGTCTACTCTTGGTACTCACTATCCAGTAGCCACAGCATTTAAGTTTATCCTCAAACATTGTGCTTATGTACTATTCACTTGATTCAGCTTAGTTCTGTCTCTGCTATTGGAGAGGGAGCCTGACCTGTGTGGTGTCAACTTTGATCCTTTGGTATTTCTAGTTAAATTCTGCATTGCCATGAAAACTCGAAAAAACCTGCCTAAGCAAGAGAAACCATAATGTATCATTCTTCTGTAAGTATGTTTTTCATATGTTGGATTGCTTACTCCATTTGGTGGTCATGGGACATTAAAATTATTGCCATGATCGAACTGGGCACCAAACCCTGGAAATTGTCCTTTTGCTTGCCTCATAAGCGTCAAAGAAAGACATGAAAACAACCATTCGGCAAGTGAGAACTGAGAACGCTCAAACATGTTTGTACAGTTGTTCCTTTTTGCAGCTGCAGGTGTGGCGCGGCTGTTCTTGCAAGTATGGTTCTACTAAAATCAATATTTCAGAGTTGTCATTCACTAATTCTTTTTTTTTTTTTTTTTGGTATCATAAAGTGATTCACTATTTCCAAATAACCAGAATTTTCTTCTGCGATAACGATCCTGATTAGCACTTGAGATTTTAGATTTTAAATACTTAATTTAAATTACAATCTCTTGTTGTTAAATGAGCTTTTGACATTGGAACAAATACTGCTTTTGTATGAAAGGACCAAAAAAGATTTGAATGTAGCGACGACGCTTCTAATTCTAAGTTCGTCTTTTGTCTCAACGTTTAAAGAAAGATCTGGGATGACATCCCACTATCTGAGGGCGTTTGGTCTAGTGGTATGATTCTCGCTTTGGGTGCGAGAGGTCCCGAGTTCGATTCTCGGAACGCCCCAAATGTCTTTTTACTGCTGGATGACTTATCAATATCCCATATTATGGTCTCCATAATTATTGTTTTGTTTTCTTCTTCTTATATATTGCTTTCTTATTAGTTAATTTTCCCTTTCTATGGCAACCATACGAAATCATGTCTTAGCTTTTTCTTGTTCTTTTGGAGGAACTGCAGGCTAGAGCAAATCCTGCTTTATTAATATCTTGCATATTGATATGAGATTAGAGTGGTGACAATTGGGCTGGTTGGATTATTATTGGGTGGGTCAAAAATGGGTTTAGTTGAATTGGGTTATAACCCAACCCGTCCAACTTTTTTATGGGTTAGCTTGGATTGAGTCTAATTGGGTAAAGTTAAACCCAAAAATCCAACCATGACCCAACATATTTTCTATGCACTTTTATATATTCACACTTTTATTATTGTGTACACAAATTATACAAACATTTTGATACACTTGTAAACTATTTCTTATATATTCACACATACACACATACTAACACACTCTCACACACATTTTTCACATACTTTCACTTGAAAAAATGCTTACAAATTGGCAAATTTTCACACTCAAATACACATTTACCTCTTTCTTATACATTTTTGCAATTCCTCCCTCTTCCTATAAGTAGAGGTATGGTACCATAACTACCAGATGGAAGATGTGGCATGGTAAATAGGATTGAAAAAAAAAACAGGAATCCTTTGCAATAATCATATCGACTTTTACCTTTGCATTTAAAAATAAAATTTGTGTGTTACAACAATTAAGAGACCATAAGAAGAGGGACAAATTTTGAATAAAAATTAGTATTTTTTTCAAAATGAGTTTTAATGTTATATTTTGAAATGGGCAGCAAATGTTATAGAAATTTGCATATGGGAATAATTGAGATTTTCAAATTTCAAAAGTACCACATGATATTGTGAGAAACCTCAAAAGAGGTCAATGAAATTTTCCCTTTTTCACTGGGAGACTTGTGATGCAAAATAGGCAATTCCTAGCGATGACAATTCAAGAGACAAAGTGCACTAGATACGAATTTTTCCTTTGGTTTTCTTTCCTTTGCTATTTTGATTTTTTTTTTGTTTCAAAAGTTGGGTAATGGGTGACCAGACAAAAAACCCAACCCGCCCAATAAAGAAGTTAGGTTTCTCTAATCCAACCCATGAAAACCCATAAACCAACTAACCCAATCCATCTTTTAAAATTAGTGGGTGGGTTGAGTGGGTTGTTAGGTTTTGGATTTAATTGCCAGGTCTAGATTAGACTTTATCTACCTTAAAAGAAAATAATTTGGAGAGAGAGAGAGAGAGATATAGAGAGGGGGGATGAACTATATTAGTGGCTAAGAAGGATAATAGATAGAAATTTAGGGGATAGATACTTAAGAGTCATGTAGTAAAATTCTCTTTTAGCTTATAAAAACCTACATTTGAACTCTCAAAAAAAAAAAAAAAGGAACTATCAACACTAGATTTCATATATACATATACATACATACATATATATATATATATATATATATATATATATATATGTAGGCACTGGCAATATCATGATTTTGTTTATACTTTGATTTGATGTGACATGTATTCTTTCTTTCAAGTTAAAAATTTAATCTTTGTATAAGTGATATGCATCCAACAAACTCATTACTATACAAAAATTTTTACAATAATGAGACGAACATACCTACCTTTATTTTTCACATGCATTACATCACAACAAGAAGCGATATATTAGATAAAAAAATCCCAAATAATGTCCAATCCAACCACATTTAATATCTTCGCACCAACACCCAAATGGTTGGAAATGACAATTATTTATAATGACTCAAGGATAGAAGTGAAAAAATAAGTACAATGACATAAAACTTAACTCTTTTAATTTTTTTTTTTTTGGAAGATATAGCACTTGATTTTATCTCGAAGATATATCCATTCTCCGAAACTAAAGAGTCAAATTTTTTGGTTTTTTATTTTTTGATTTCCAAATAGTCTATATTGCCTTCAAATATTTATTTTCCACTATTAAAATTCATATGATGAATCAGAAATATCACAGCGTGAAAATGTCCCAAAAATTGAACATTTTGTTATTGGGCCAAGAATATGGCTTCTAGTATCAGAACAAATCTTTCGCGGGCCTATTAATCAATTCAAACGGGCCAACCTTACTCCTCCCTTCATCTCAGAGAAACAGAGGAAAAAATAGCCCCAATTTATCACATTTCCCTCTCATTTTCGTCCTGCTGAAGAAAAAGGAGAAGCAAACTGAAGAGCGCCAGCAAATTGGAGCTCAAGATTGCTGTTTAAGTACTGAATACTGAAAAGGGGTACCCTGTCTTTCTGTTTTTTAACGTGTTTACGAGTTTTTCTTTGTGTAATTTTATCTTTTGGAGCAACTTTTTCTGTCCACAATCACTCCTTAATCATGTATATTTTGGCTGATAAATTATCTTAAGGTAAACTTACGAACTGATTATGTAAACATGTAGCTTAGAGGATGCGTGAATCGACTGACGGGCTTGAATCTAATTCGTTTAGTTGAGTATTTGGGTAATGTGGATGCAAATGTGAATGTCTATTAAGTGTTCTGCAAAATGTCTATTCAGTTAAAAGCGGTGAGTTTTGATTACTAAATGGTTGTACTTTTTGCTGGTTAACAGTGGCTTATGGTATAATGCTGAAGCAAGTGTGTCATAGACTGAGTACACATGGGGCTGACAAAATCAGGCCTTTACTGTGTTTACAAAGAGCTCATTTCCACAGCGGGCAGGTAAGCATTTGATTGTGTCTTGTAGTTTTTTTTTTCTTTTTTATTTCCTGTTTCTGAATTTCTTTGCCTAATGTAGTTTCGTATTCTGTCAGGATCTTTGTGTCTTTTGATATATTGTAGAGTTTATAAGAACCTGTTTTGGTTTGATGAAGTTATGGGAACCATATTTCACTGGAAAAAGGAAAATTACATGATTTTTTTTTTTTTTTGAACAAGATTGCTTGGGAGACTTGCAGCGTGCCATTGATGTTCATTGCATCCACTCCTTTGTTACTTCAGTGTCCATGTGTGGAGAAGCTGCTATTTCAGTAAAAGACTGTAGCCAAACTTATATTACTAATCTCCATAAATGTTTTTGCCCTGCTATATATCATAATCTCATTCTAATCTCGTGCTCTATTGTGTGAAAGACAGTAGCCATATTTTTACAGCTTGTCTCCAGAAACATGTGTGTGTACTGCTAAATTTATATCCACATTCTTGATTGATATTTCTTTCCTTAAGACTTTGTAATGTAATATTCATTGGCTGAATCAGAGTTTTCTTAGCTTTAAAGTTTATCCATTGTTGATCACGTAGTAGTTTTCATCTTTTGTATAATTTCATTACAGATATCCTTTGCACCACGAAGCTTTTTTGGAGTAGAAGATTTTCTTGACGATGACAATAGCCGGCCCTACACATATCAAAAGGAGAAGAAGTCTAAAAATCCGAATAAGCACGTTTCGTTTAAGCAACGAACTATTGCATATATGGAACCATTTACACTTGATGTTTTCATCTCAAAGCGCTTTGTTTCAGCTTCAATTACGCATAGAGTAACAAGCAAGCAGGTTGCTGTCGCCGGTACAAATTCCAAAGACATCAAAGCTATCCTCAAATCAAGATCTGATATACCTGCATGTTTAGCCATAGGCCGCATCTTGGCTGAGAGGGCGAGAGAAGCTGATGTCTATACTGCCTCTTATACTCCCAGAGACAGGGACAAGTTTGAAGGCAAAATTAGAGCAGTAGTTCAGTCACTCATAGATAATGGTATTGATGTTAAGGTATATCTGGATTGATATGGGACTTTTTCCTGTCTTTGTCGTGATCTCTGGAAAAATCTCCTAGATTCTCGTCAGATGGTGACTAAACCTCATTGTAGTTCGGATAGCAAAGTGGTTTGCTCCTGTGATGCCCGTCTCTTCATCTGTAAATTTGTTACGGTAGATCAATGGGAACAGAACTCAAGAGTCTTGGAATTCTTTTCTGGGTTGCTTGGGCCTTCATCTGATGGGACACCTGAATGTCTGCGTGGAGTATTTGTTAAACTATTTGATACCATGAACTGTATCTTTTCGCGTGGCCAGATTGATTTAGATGAGATTTACACCCGATGTCTTCTGTTACCCTCATGTTTTGCTGTTATGTTTTATTATCTTCCAAATTTAGACAACAAGAAGACTGCGGAATCATAAACCCTGAAATTTTCCATACACAAACAAATGGGAGGAACCTAATTCAACAAAAAATTTCTAGTTTAGCACATAAACTAATTCATTACCCGCAATTGCAATTGCAACTGCATATTCTCTTACATCGTATCTATGATGAGTCTATACTCGATGGAATCTTAAATTACAAAACTTTGTGAGCATTTCCATAATACCTATTTATGAATGACGACTTGGCTATTTCAGGGGAACCGGGAGGCAACACAGGATAAAACTTGTAAAACCTGATACTATCATATGCAGCTCTTATTTCATCGCCAATCTCCTGCAACATTTTCTCCTTAGCTTCCCTTGCTTCGCGCTGGGTTTTCTTGGCTTCTCTAACCGTCTCCTTCACAAAATCCTTAAATGCATCCTTCTTCTCAGCAGCCAAAGCTTCTTGTCCTACCAACTCGTCCGCGAACTCCTCCAGGACATCCAACTCCCAATCAAAATAACACATCAGTGGAGGCTCAGGTTCTCTAGGAAACAGTATTTCCACTTCACTTTCATGCTGATCATCCTCATCTTTCTTAAAAGGGTTGTAAAAATGAGGCAAGCAATAGTCATACCTTTTCACCTTGTCGATTCCCAACTGCTTCAATCCAACCTTTCTTTGCTTGCACCTCAGTAGAAATATCCTACAATTTTTCAGATCTTCCACCTTAGCATCCCTATCTCCCACTGGAATATAGGGATACCAATCCATCTTGAGCTCCTTCATAGGCAATATCTGCTCATTTGCGCGTTGAACTGAGACGATTGCAATTTTATCAGAGGGAGGAAACTTTGAAACCACAGCAACAACCACGGGTACAAGGGAAGCATTAGCTATGCCCCGAGTTTCCGTGCTGCCAAAGAGATAAACGTTTTGGTCATGCAATTCTCCACCTTCTTCAAAAGCATTCTCCAAATTGGAGAAATCCCAGTTGGACTCATAAATCTTGTCCATTGCTTCCCATTCAGTTCCAACAGAAAATACCTGCCGCCATAGATCTTCCATCTTCCTCATCATTCTACGACAACCCACTGGTTATGGAAAGAGGAGAAGAAGGGTTAGAAGATATTACCGTGAGAAGTTGGACACAAAAGAACTGAAACCTACGCTACCTAAGTCAACTAAATACGGAGTAGACACGCACGATCAAGTCAAGAGCATGACTGGCCCATGCAAGTCAGTCATACATAGGTCCGGAGGCATGCCCTGACCTATGATGATGATGAAAGTGAAACACACCCACACTTTTTTATTACCAAAACTTTGAATCAACAATTGACTCAATCATGAACCGGTCCGTAAGTAGCTTCACTCACCTTCTGATCAAACAAGGACGAGAATCAATATATAGCTGAAGTGTTGGGACACGATCGACCAACTGGCACTTTCGATTGCTTGAAAAAGAACTGTAAATAGGTCTATTCGGATTAATGCCGGAGTGAGTTATAACATTGAAACATATGTAGCGGGGCAGGGTAAATATGTAGAACTCGAGAAGTTAGAAAACGAATTCTAATTGGACATGCATAATAAATTGGGAAACAACTTTATTTTAGCAACTACCATACCATGTATTCCGAGTTTTTATTTGAATAAGGAAACAGAGAAAGGGGCAATCAACGACATCGATTTTTCGCCAAAATAACAACCAAGGTTTTGGCTATTTCTTAAAAAATTCTCATAATCCTAGCATGAGAATTACTAGATTTTTTCTTTTCTTTTTTTTTAATAGGGGGATTTAAGGAGGGAGGAATTTTGAGCATTATTATTTGACTCTCAAGTTTTCCCTTCTCATCTTTTCTTTTCTAAGCTTTGAAGTTTTCTATTAAAAAAAGAGTAAAAAGACATTTCAAAAATTGTTATTCACATACTCTCCGATTTTTTTTCTTCACCTATAAAATGATAAGTTTTGAAAAGAAAACAAAATGCTGAATGGAGTGTGAATAACAAATTATTAAATACTACCGAATCAATTATAAAATACCTATGAGAAAAACTATTTTATTCAGAATGGTTTTTTTCCCCCTAATCAGTATGGAATTGAAAAAAAAAAAGGAAAATAAAAGGAAACAGACTGGGCGCAGCAATAAAGATGGGAAGGTTTAAGCACCGGAAATTATTCTTACCAGGAACCAGAAATTATAGGTTTTGAGTTCAAATTCCCCCATCCCCTTCACCTTTTAATTTCTTAAATCCCACCACTTTCCCATGTTAGAAAAGAATTAAAAAAAAACAGAGAGTGACGGAATCTGGATTTGTAACTTATGTTCTTTACCTGAAACTTTGTACAAATTGGACGTGATCTGGAGTTGGAAGCACATTTTGTTTCAAAGCCAACTTCTAAGTCTTTAACATATAAGCGCTTGGACTGTTGGCCACCACAAAGATTTTTAGAGTTTTGTGGCATGAAAGATGAAGAGGTCAAATCTTGCCTCCCATCAATTGTCACTTTATGTAGCGTCTGGTTCGATAATGGTTCAATTCCCATCAGTTTTCCAGGTCACATCCCCTCAAAATAGGTTAAAGTAGAAGTAGATTATAAAAAGTTGCCATCTGACAATATATACATATATATAGACAATATATACATACATACATACATATATGTATATATATATATATATGTATATATATATATATATATATATATATATATATATATATATAAGCCACGGTTTTCATACACAAGAAGCTCTACTAATTGCATGACATCCTTTGATCCCCTCCAATAAGATTAGAGCAGGAGTAGATTATAAAAAGTTGACGTATAACCAAAAAAAAAAAAAAACATGTAAGCCCGAATTTTCATAAACATCCTTTGGCAGGATGTTTCAGGCAGCTACCATCTCTCAGTAGAGGCAGCAAAAAGTGGGAACTTTGGCAGGATGTTTCAGGCAGCTATCTTCTCTGTAGATGTGGCAAAAAGTGGGAATAAATTGGAAAACAACTTTATTTAGCAACTACCATACCATGTATTCCGATTTTTTATTTGAATAAGGAAACAGAGAAAGGGGCAATCAACGACATCGATTTTTCGCCAAAATAACAACCAAGGTTTTGGCTATTTCTTAAAAAATTCTCATAATCCTAGCATGAGAATTACTAGATTTTAAAGGAATTTGAGCACTTTTTTCTTTTTTTTTTTAAATAGGGGGATTTAAGGAGGGAGGAATTTTGAGCACTGTTAGTTGACTCTCAAGTTTTCCCTTCTTGTCTTTTCTTTTCTAAGCTTTGAAGTTTTCTATTAAAAAAAGAATAAAAAGACACTTCAAAATTGTTATTCACATACTCTCCGATCTTTTTTCTTCACCTACAAAATGATAAGTTTTGAAAAGAAAACAAAGTGCTGAATGGAGTGTGAATAACAAATTATTAAATACTCAGAAAAACTGAGTATTTACTCAATTATCAAATACCTATGAGAAAAACTATTTTACTCAGAACGGTTTTTTTTTCCCGTAATCGGTATAGAATTGAAAAAAAAAAGAAAATAAAAGAAAATAGACTGGGCGCAGCAATAAAGACGGGAAGGTTTAAGCACCGGAAATTATTCTTACCAGGAAATAAAAAGCCAGAAATTATAGGTTTTGAATTCAAATTCCCCCATCCCCTTCACCTTTTAATTTCTTAAATCCCACCACTTTCCCATGTTAGAAAAGAATTTTAAAAACAAAAGAGTGTGACGGAATCTGGATTTGTAACTTATGTTCTTTAGCTGAAACTTGTACAAATTGGACGTGATTGGAATCACATTTTGTTTCAAAGCCAACTTCTAAGTCTTTAACATATAAGTGCTTGGACTGTTGGCTACCACAATGATTTTAAGAGTTTTGTGGCATGAAAGATGAAGAGTTCAAATCTTGCCTCCTATCAGTTGCCACTTTATGTAACGTTTGGTCCGATAGTGGTTCAATTCCCATCAGTTTTCCAATTAGTTTTCCAGGTAACACCTCTTACAAATTGGTTAGAGTAAGAGTAGATTATAAAAAGTTACCATCTGACAAATATATATATATATATATATATATATATATATATAAGCCCCGGTTTTCATACACAAGAGGCTCTACTAATTAATTGCATGACATCCTTTGACTCCCCTCCAATACGGTTAGAGTAGGAGTAGATTATAAAAAATTGACGCATGACATAAAAAAAAAAAAACATATAAGCCCCAATTTTCATAAACATCCTTTGGCCCGATGTTTCAGGCAGCTACCTTCTCAGTAGAGGCGGCAAAAAGTGGGAACTTTGGCAGGATGTTTCAGGCAGCTATCTTCTCAGTAGATGTGGCAAAAAGTGGGAATGTATTCAATAATGTCCTTTTAAAAATATGGGTCTAATTAGGACTTACTTGAAATTCCTGGATGTCTTTCTTCCCCCCAAAACCTAAGTACGTTAATTTTCCTAAAAAACCAAAAACCACCTAACAATTTGGAGACTTTTGATTAGCAAAGTTTGTTGTGAGATCCAAATTGAACTTCAGATAGCAAGTTTACTTTCAAACTCATGAAATTTAGTCATTGAAAATTGAATTTAGAAAGGAAAAAATCAATTGACATAGGTTTTACTGCATGGTTTTTCCACAGTGCAAAGAATTCTTTTATCCTTATTGGTATGCATGTTGTGAATTATGGTGTATCACTAATTATTTAAGGTTTAGGTTGCATGGTTTAACTTTAGGCATGTTGTCTCTAAATCCATATTTCCCAGAGTTAATTATTGTTTGTGTGAAGTTATGATCTTGCTTAATTGGACATATGTCGTTTTAATCATGATGGTTGTTGAACCGGAATAATCAAGAGAGATTCATGCATAAAACTATAGGAATCCAGTTGTATTCGACTAGATTTTGTTACATAGAAGAGGAGTTGCTTGAAATAAGAGCGCATCTAATTGAAGATTTTGCGATCCGAACATGTAACAAATCAAATTGGGATCGACCAAACAATGAAAGAAATGGAAAAAATTGATAGCCAGAAATTTTACAAGCATAAACATGAGGAAAATATGTATGTATAATAAACTTTAGTTCTTTTAGCCCAAAAAACCAAAAAAAAAAACCTTTAGTTCTTTTAACCAGATAATTGCTTTTAGACATAAATATACATAGGTTTCAGCATCAATCTTGACTACAGGAAATTTTAACCACCTCTGAAGAGGTTGTAGATATCCAAGATTAATGCCTAATACTTAGAACTGATAATTAGCCATAACTTCTATTATATACTAGTTGAATTTGGGGCCTAACACTTGCGTGTCAGGTTTCCAGGCTATTTGTAAGATCGTGGAGCAATCAGCTGTTTGCGTTCTGTTGAAAATTTTTCTTTCTTTTGAAAATATATTTTTTCTTGCTCTTGGTCTGAAAATAAAGAAAAAACTTTAAATTTAAATTCGATTTTTGTTCTATATCAAATTCACTAGCTAAAGGTAAAAAATTCCCAATTTCTGTTAATAATTGTTTTTTATCAAACAGATTTGCTTTCTGTTCAAATGCTTGGTAATCAATATTAATATCTGGAAGAAGAATACTATGAATTCGATTTATACCAATTGTGTCTCTTAAATTGTCTATCGCAGTGGTTCGATCAAGCCGCTGAGTATTGGAAACAGACTATATCACTTATTCCTGATAATTATATTGAAGCGCATAATTGGTTGAAGATGATGGGGCGTTTCGGATAAAAAAAAAAAAAGAAGACGCCATTTTTTATTTTTTATTATTTTATTTAATTTAGTATTTAGATTTTTTATCATTTTTGTTTCGATGAACCAACTTGTTAGTTCTAAGCAACAAAGAATAATGAAGAAATAAAAATTATACAATTTCATTAATTAGATATAAGAAAAGCAAGTTTTTCTTTAAGTTATAAACTATTACATATTTACATGTACTACTAATATTTCACGTGCTTTGCACATGAATATATTTTCTCAAAATATAGCATCTTTGCTGAGTCCTTAATTGTACACATTAATTGTGGATATTTCCCCTTAATTATGGCCTAAATATGGTGTTAATTGCTTGATTCTACTTATGTTTGGTTTTGGCATTGATTTTAGGTCATTGGAATTATTTGGAGCTTAAAAGTGAAGTTTTGGTAAAAATTCCAGAAGACTTCCAAGGTTAGGACGTGGGCGCTGCATTGGGTTGTGAAGAAGGACTTCGTGAATAAAATCCTACGCCTAATATTTGTCATCTTTAGGATTGAAGATTTTATTTTACTTTTGGGAATTGCTTAAAAGACACTTTTAGTTAGGAAAGTTTGTAATTGGTTTCCTTTTTACTTTGTTATCACTCTTTAGTAAGTTAGACTCCAATTAGGACTGGGATTCCTAATTAAACAGGGAAGCTTAGGTTTTCATTTATAATTATTTAAGCCAAGCCGCCGCTTGGGAAGAGGAGAGACGCCACGGAATTGAAAGAAACATCATCACAGGCTTTCTTCTTCTCGTTTTTGTCATTCTTAATTAGTCAAGAAACAATAAAAACAAAAAGGAGAGCAATTGGCGGCAGGCTTGTCTTTTTCTGATTGGTTTTGAGAAGTTTTATTATTTTTTCGTTCTTTTGCTTTGTCTCTTCTCGTGGTTTTTCTTATTGAAAACGTCTCAAACAATTCTTGGATGCGATTCTCCATGAGAAACGGCTAAATTTCTCTTCTACTCAAAGGGCAACTCAAAGGCGCGGTCCATAACGACTGTGAGATCTAATCGAGTCTTTATTATTTCTTTTAATTTGGTTACTATTCGTACGTTTCCTGGATTAATTGTTTAAAGGTTATTTTGTTAATTGAATATCAACGGCCGGATATTTAATTTAACGTGATATCCTATTGTCAAATTAACTGAATTCAATCCGTAATTGTTCATTTGGTTAATAAAGTGGCGACCACCATAATTGGTTTTATGTTGGGGAAACGTAGGATCTAACTTAAATGAACCCTCTTAGTGTGTTCATTGGTTAGGGTTGGGTTTTTCTAACTTTTAATGCAATTGGATAATTAAATTCCTATGGTCGTACCTAGAGTTGTTATCTGGTTAGGGAAATAGTCAATGGTCGTACCTTGGCTGTCAAAAAAGTAAGGAAAAACTGGCTGTCAGAGCTTGTTGGTAGCTATAACTAACCTAATGACAAATGAATGAAATATCTCTGCATCAATGATCATTTGACTGGACTGTGCCTGAGAAGTTGTTTCTTTGGGTAGAATCTTATTACTTGTTATTTTTACTTAATTATTCTCTACTTGTTCTCTGATGATTTAGTTAATTGGTGTTTTCATTTTTATTGTCTAATTTTATTTATTTTATTTCTAGTTCTATTCCATCCAAACCCCCCATTTTCCTGTGACCTAGAAAGAAACAATTTCCTACCGTTCCCTGAGGAGACGACCCTACTTGCCACTACTACAAATTAATATTTTCTCAAAGATAATTCTGGTATATCGGGTTCAGCATACTCCTTGGAATCAGGGTGAAGCTAGTAACCCATTGCACATCCGGAGTCCCTGCTCTAGTACTCAGAATTACTCTGTAATTAATTGTGGTGGTAATTGGGATTTTAATATTTATTATTGCACAGGTTCGGCACCTGTCAATCTTTAATATATACTATCTTTCTTTGTGAAAATTTTGATTGATAACATAATATTAAAAAAAAAGTGACAAACAAATATAAGCAATTGCGACTCATGTACAATGTTTATTGAGTCACGAGATGTGGTGTTCATTGAGTCCGAGTTTCCTTTCTCTACGAAAACTGTGGATCGAGACATCTCCGATGTAATTTCAGCTCCACATGCTTTTGGTAATTTTGAAGAGGAAACACACTGGCTCTTGCCCTCTACCGATCGCGACGGACACAGGAGCTCTTCTTCCTCGCACACTGAGAGAGTGTTTGAGGACACCGACGGGGACGACAATAGGAACCGAGATGATACTACTGAGCCAGAGGTTGTGCTTGGTCGTGGACAGCGGCAACGATATTCCTCTGTTCGGCTTCGAGATTATGTCACACATACAGCTGTGCACTTATCAATTCTGGTTTATGTCGATGACCTGATGATTGGAGGTAATGATTCGGCGGCTATACAACGCTTCAAACGCTACTTAAGTCACTGTTTCCATATGAAGGATCTTGGTACGCTCAAGTATTTTTTAGGCCTTGAAGTTGCTCTAAACTCTACTGGCATTGTTCTCAGTCAACGCAAATACGCGTTGGATATTATTTCTGAGACGTGTCTCTTGGGATCCAAGCCAGCTGACACTCCTATGGAGCAAAATCATCGTCTGGCACTTAATGAGAGTGTTGATATGAAATCCCCTGTGCAGTATCGTAGGCTAGTTGGCCGTCTTATATATTTGACTACCACACGTCCCGAATTATCCTATTGTGTTCATATCCTAGCTCAATTCATGCAGCAGCCGAAGGAGGTGTATTGGGAAGCAGTTCTGCTAGTGGTTCGCTATCTGAAGTCCAATTCGGGCCAGGGTATATTGCTCAAATCCTCCTCCAACTTATGCCTAACAGCCTATTGTGATGCTGATTGGGCAAGTTGTCCTATGACACGTAGATCTTTGACCGCATACTTTGTGTTTCTTGGTGATTCTCCTATTTCGTGGAAAACTAAGAAGCAACCAACGGTCGCTCGTTCATCTGCAGAAGCCGAGTACTGCTCATTAGCCGTCACCACCTGTGAGTTGAAATGGTTACGCGGGTTGCTCTTTACTCTTGGTGTTCACCACCCTACTCCTATGCGTATCTATAGTGACAGTCAGTCTGTATTACACATCGCTCAGAATCCTGTTTTCATGAACGCACTAAGCATATTGAGGTTGACTGTCATTTCGTCAGAGATGAGATTTGTCGTGGTACCATTCGTCCAGCCTATGTTCCGACTACTCATCAATTGGCTGATATTCTTACCAAAGCATTAGGCAAACGTCTGTTTGTTCAATTACTCGCCAAGTTGGGCATTTCAAATCTTCATGCTCCAACTTGAGGGGGGTATTAGTTGTATATTAGTTGTATAGATGAGTACGTAATTGGTGGGATTGGATTCTTGTATATCTCAATCTTCTGGTAGCGTTAGTTTAGGTTTTTCTTGCGGCTAAAGTTTTGGCCAAATTCTGTATATATGTATCGTCCAATGAATAGAAAGCATGAAATCTTCTCCAAAATTTCCTCCTCACTTTTAACATTAGAAGCTTGAGGGAAGAACAGAGAGTGTTTGAGAGTAAGAATCAGCCAGGAAAAACAACAAGAAAAAAGACAAGAAAAAAAAAAATTTTTCTGCAAAGTTCACAGAAAAAGCTGCTTTTCTTTGAACTTTGGGTATAAATTTCATGACTAAATCGATTCCTTTTTGGTCGATTCTTGACATCTGAGTTATCTACGGAGTGAGAAGAACAAATTTCGTTCAGATATCATTTCAAGAAAACAAAGGGAAGTCCTTCGAATTTGGCCTGGAAGAAGGCTACTCGAAGTTTCCGAAAATTTCTGGGTTTGTCGGTGATTTTTGGGCCTCTTTGGACGCAATTTTCTCCATCGAATCGGCTCTTTTTGGATTGGTTCTTGAAATATGGAACAACTACAACCTCCAAGGAGCAATTTCAGTTCAAACATCATCCACAGAAAACGATTGGAAACCCCTCAAATCAGAGCAGAAAAGAAGGTAGTTGACCAACCTCAGATTTTTTTTTTCTGAACTTCGTGAATGAGAATTCCGTTTCTGTTTTTTGTTTCTGGGCTTGTTTTGCATCTTGGTTTGGAACAACAAGGGGAAAAGGCATCTGTGTGGCCGTAGCTTAGTGTTCTAACCAACGAAGCTTTTGTGTTTTTCCTCAAAATGCATCTTGGATCATGTTTTTCTGCTGCATTCTTGTTTCCTCCTTGCTGTCTCGACATTTGCTGTTGGTTTTCGCTATTGTGAGGCTAAAAATGAGAGTTGGTTGTTGTCTAAGGAATATTTTGGTTGTGAGCTGTGCTCCTAGCTGCATTAAAGCAGAGCAGCTGTTTGTCTTTTCTTTCTTCTTTGATTCGTCAGTTGAATGCAGCGAGGCTGCCATTTAGGTATATGCAACGCTAGTTTTCTGTTTGTGTCTTCTTTCCCTACAGAAAATTTTTTGTTTCATGAATATGTGTGATTATTTTCTGGATCGAATATACATTTTCCCTTCCCGTAAGTTTGACGTTTGACCTGGTATTTCCAAACCGAACAATCCAAGCATCTGCTATGTTTGTTTTTAGTTGCTGGTCTCGTGTCCTCTTCTTTTCCCCTTGGCTTAGCCTTAGTTTGAGTGTGTTTTGATTTGAGTTTAAAGACTGTATGTGATGTCAAGGGAACATATGACAACCCAAGTGTTTAGCATATTGATGAAATAAGCATGATTTTCATTATTTAGAATGTTTGATAAGCTAAGTGTGATTTTCATTACTTGTTAGCGTGGGTTTTGGTGGAACCAACCCAAATATCTTTGTTCGTTATTGGATTTTAACTTGTGATTTACGTGGGTTTTGGTGGAACCAACCCAATAGTTTAATTAAAGTTGGATTTTGTTTTGTTTAAAGGGTTTTGGTGGAACCAACCCTAGTTAAAGTGGTGAATTTGATTTTTTTCAAATTGCTAAGATGATGAAAGTTGAGCTTGTTCGAGTTCTTGTTTGATGATTAAATTTTGGTCGTATTGTGTTTAGAGGTTATTTTGCTTTAATTTGGCCTTTTAGGTTCTTTTCCAAATTCAAGTGAATTTTTGCGCTTTTGTACATTTTCTTGCCTTTTAGAAATAGCATGTAAATAAATATTAGTTTTAATAATTTCTTTCCTTTTGGAAAAATTTTTGATTGATCAAGTTACTTTGATTTTGTGAAAAATGCAAAATAAAGGGTGACGAACCCTATTGTGATAAATTCGGGGTTAATGGTGTCTCATGTGCATTTTAGTGTTCTTGAATTTAAGCTTTCGCATGTGCATTCTAGCATTCTTGAATTGAGGGTTTTTGAAGTTTAGATTTCCTCATTTGCATTTTTGAGTTTCGAGTTTTAGGCTTTTCATTTGCATTTTAGGATTCTTGAGTTTTAGGGTTTCTTTAAATATAAGCTTCTCATGTGCATTGTTTCCCTTTAACATTTTGATTTGAGTTATTCATTTTTTATTAGCATTTATTTATTGCGGTATTTTAACGTGTGTATTCGTTTTGAGTAAGTGACCCGAAGTTCCCATTTGAGTCGTGGGGGAGGTATATCTAAAACCTTTAGAATTTTCTCTTTATGTGTATGTGTTTTTTTTTTTGCATGAATTTGCATGTTTAAATTTATTTTCCTTAGTTTTATTCATTTTTAGTCTTTAATCGCTTTATTTAATTTTCAACAATTATTTGGAAGGTACTTGAATGCCAAGTTGTAATAGATAGGTTATTATTTTGATTTCCCCCTTTAGAATTGTATATAGGTTTCCCCAATGTAATAGTTAGGTTTTATATGCTTTATTTGTGTATTTGCATGCTTATGTGTTTACCGCTTTCCTGGGGTTTTGCATCTAGATATTATGCTTATGTGTTATGTGTTTTTACGTGTTTACTTGCTTTATTATCATGTTTACATGTTTTATTATGTAAATGTATTGACGCCACCACATTAGTCCAACGCTAGTTGTGGTTCATTCCCTCTAATATCGTCACACTAGTCCAACGCTAGTTGTGGCCTTTCCTTTCAATTTCTCACTAATCCAATGTTAGTGAGAACCTTTAGACGAGGGTTAGTCCAATGCTAGACCCTTAAGGCCGTTCATACATTGTGTTGGTCCCAAAATGCAACCCAAAAATTCAACTCAAATTGTTCAAGCAAACAAGTACTCAAACAACCACAATAATGATAAATGTAAACAATCTTAAACCACAAAGAATAAAGTATCAAAAAGGTAAAAGGAATTCAAACCAATCACACTCCCAAGCTTCTTCCAAACTCGGAGTTGAATTCACCAAATAGCTTCTTCAATTGATGGTGACAATAACCAACTTGTACAAGTGAAGGATCACTCCTTCCTCACCCCAAACACCCTTTGGTTGAGCAAAGGAGTTTTACTACTCTCCAAGTAAACCCTCAACTAGCTACAATTGAAAACTCACCAACCAACTAAGAACTACTATTACAAGTGAGGCAACCTTCACCAAGGTTTTACCACTCCAAGTGATAGGCTCACCTTCACCAAGGTTTTATGCCTCCTATAGAGTAACCTTCACTTGAGCAACCTCACAAACCCAACTTTCCCCACACCTATACAACATCAAAGAAGATTTCTACCCAAATATTCACTTGTAAGCTTGTATTTCATGTAGGCAAAAGTCTTATAATCTTCTTGAACTTGTGGGTATTTATAGAGTGTGAGAAATGGCTTCAAGAACCTCTCCAACGGTCAAAAATATGGCTGTTGAAAAATAGCCGTTGGACCTATCGGACGTCCGATACAATGTTATGTGTCCGATAGGAGCGTCCGACAGGTTCTTCTCAACGTCTGTCGGACGTCCGATGGGTTTTGTGCGTCCGACACAAGCGTCCGATAGGTTGCTTCGTTCTTTATCGGACGGCCGATGCATAATTCTGCGTCCGATAGCTTTGCGTTCGACAGCGACCAGAGAGCTTTGATTTCATCTTTAATTCTATCGGACGTCCGATGATAATGATGTGCGTCCGATAGAAGTGTCCGATAAGTTAGCATATTCTCAATTCATCTTGAATTGATTTCTTTTCTTTTCCAATGAATCAAGGACCTGTTCTAACAAAATTCTCACATAAAAACATTAGTCCAAATCATCATTTTATTTTGTTATCATCAAAACCTAGGAACAAGGCCAACACATTGGATACAAGTTTCACACACTTTTCACTTTTAGGGTTTCTTTTCCATTTTTGCATGTTATTTTTCTCCCATCCCGTATGCGAAACATGTCATTTAGTTTTCTTTTTCGTTAAAAAGAAATTAGCTCTTTTTTTCAGGGCATTACCCTTTGAATAAGGGAAAAGAGCGAGTATGTCTCTCTAAGTTTTAGCACACTTTTTAAATCCCTTCTATGAAAAGGAAAATTGAAGTCGTGAACTTAGTTCCCCGCACCCATTATGTTGCATTATCCCTCTTTAGGACATACATGTGCATTATTTTAAATTCTATCAAAATCATTCTTTAAAAATCAAGTTTCTTCTTCCCGTTTAGCAATTCAAAGTCAAAATCCATTTTTCTTAAAATTTCATCTTTTGAAAATCAAGTTCCTTTTTGCACTTAAAAAATTCATCTTTTTAAAAATCCAATTTCTTTTCCCTTGAGATTTTATAAAAATTGCATTTCTTTTGAAAACCCTAGTTTTCCTTTTTTTTTCGAGTCTCATCATTTGCATTTTTCGTGACTTCCTCGAGGGATCAAATTTGGATGACACAACTAATGTGATCAATTCCAATTAAACCTCAAGGACACATTTTTCCCCTCCCGACCCAACATTAGATTTAGGTTTTGCATCCATATAGATAACATCCAAATGTGATAAATTTTAAAGTTCGAATTAGGAAATTTTTAACTAAATCACGCAATTAGTTTTGGCTAGGTTAGAAGGGTGCCTTTGAGACGAGTAACATCGAATCTTTGCCTTCCCTTCTTTCAACTGTGTCTCCCGAACCTTTTTCTCTAATTTTTCAAAGACCTGGAGTCATCTAAAAAAGGGTTTTCTTAGTTTATTTTCATTAATTAAAATTTTTGGGTGACTTGGTACACCTAAACTCCATACCAAGTAGCGACTCCAAATTTTTCTAAAAACCCTTTTTTAGACTTTTGTTTTTGGGTCCAAATCGTCACATTTTTTTTAGTCCCATGACCCATTTCTTTTATTTTATTTTTCAAAAAATCAAAAATCAATTTTTAACTAAAAAACCTTTTTCAACTAAAAACCCGAAACGACGAGTTTTCTTTCCTTTCAAAAATGGGGCGCTACAGATTCATAGAATCTATTTTTCTTGACTTTTAAAGCTTAAACTTTGCTTGTGTTCACATGATGAAGGTTTGGAAGCTTATGGATGATGTCTTCTATAAATAGGGCCTTTGGTAGACAAGAGAAGATGAACTTAGGAAGGCTAGAAACATTACCAAAAATGTAGTTTTCACTAGTTTTTCTTAAGTTCATTAGCTTAGTATAGTTAGTAGTGTAGTTATAGTATAATACAAGTATGATATTTTCTTCCTTTTTCATGTTTAGCTAAAGTTTATGTCTTGAATTATGGATGAACTTTCTACATCTTGTTTGTGATGTTTACTTAGTTGTTTGATGCTATTATTTTGAACAAGTTATTTAGTACTTTGGCTTTTATAATCATGATTAACCGGCCATTAATTATGATCATCTTAAGCTGTTAAGTTTGTAATGAGATTTGGAATTTGACACTAGTTCATGAGGTGCTAAACTTAGGTATTTCATTCATAAGAGTAGAGTGGCACCTTTGTGGTTTTAGTGATTTATTTCATGTAATTTCATAGAGCGAATGAACTTGTAGTTAATTCCATAACCACAAGTGTAGGTATGGTTTAGCTATAAGTATAGATGATTCACTACGAGAGTAGGTTTCACGTGTAGTAGGAAATTACGCCATGCTTAACCAAAATAATGACATTAATTCAACCGATAGCTTCATTTACAAGAGTAGTAAGAAATTCCATAACTCTAGGAGCTTTTAACTGCTATTTTTAGTTATTTTATTTCATTTTTATAGTTTAGATTTAGTTACTTACTTGTGATAGTCTAAATAATAGAGGAGTTTGAAAACCACCTATACTTGGCAATCTTCCCTGTGGGATCGACACCTAACATACCCTATGCTCAATAAACGATCTGTATACTTGCAGTAAATAGGGTGTTTAGGTTCTATAATTAAAATTTGGTGTATGGTAGAACCTCATCACTTTGAGTATGTTTAAAATATTCAAGACAGAAGTTGAAAACCAATTAGATAGAAAAATTAAAGTTGTGAGATCTGATAGAGGTGGTGAGTATTATGAAAAATATAGTGAAAATGGTCAAAATCTTGTACCATTTGCTATGGTCCCTCAAGAAAATGGAATTATAGCTCAATATACAATGCTAGGAATGCCTCAGCAGAATAGTGTGGCTGAGAGAAGAAATCGAACCCTTTTGGATATGATTCGAAGTATGATTAGTGACACCACACTTCCTGAATTTTTGTGGAGTGAACCAATTAAAACGGCCATGTATATTTTAAACCGGGTTCCAACTAAAGCTGTTGCCAAAACCCCTTTCAAATTATGGGTTGGCAGGAAACCAAGTTTAAATCATATACATATTTGGGGCTATCCTGCTGAAGCAAGGCTTTACAATCCACATGAAAGGAAGTTAGATTCAAGAACTGTTAGTTGTTTCTTTGTCGGTTATCCTGAAAGGTCAAAAGGATACCGATTCTATTGTTCTAATCATCATAATTGAATAATGGAAACAAATACTGCTAAGTTCCTTGAAAATGAAATTTCTAATAGGAGTCATGATATAAGGAAAGTGGCATTGGTTCCTGAAATACAGAAATCAAGTGATTTACCTATTATAGAAATAGAAAAGGGTGAAAGAGAATTTAATTTGCCACATAATGAGTCAAATCATGATATCTCAGATCCCACTAATACTAATAATCATTCAGGCACTTTACGTCAGTCAAAAGGATACAAGAAAAGTACAATTTCGGATGATTATCTAGTGCACTTGCAGGAACTTAGTGAAATTAGTATTGATGATGATCCGATCATATTTTTACAAGCCATAAATAGTGGTGAATCTAATAAATAGTTGGATGCTATGAATGATGAAATGGCTTCGATGAAAGCTAATGAAGTCTAGGAATAGTTTGAGTTACGTAAAGGGTTTGTACCCATTCAGTGTAAATGGGTATTCAAGACCAAACGAGACTCTAAAGGTAATATTGACTATAATAAGGCTAGACTAGTGGCGAAAGAATTCACTCAAAGTGAAGGCATTGATTATAATGAGACTTTCTCTCATGTATTAAAGAAGGACTCATTTCGAATCATTATAGCCTTAGTAGCTCATTTTGATCTAGAGCTACATCAAATGGATGTAAAAACGGCCTTTTTAAATGGGAATCTAGAAGAGGAAAAGTACATAAAACAACTAGAAGGTTTTGAAGAGGAAGGAAATGAGCAATTAGTTTGCAAACTTAAAAGATTTATATATGGACTTAAACAAGTCTCCCGTCAGTGGTATCTTAAGTTTCACAATACCATTACGACCTTTGGATTTCAAGAAAATAATTTTGATGAATGCATGTATCTGAAGGTCAATGGGAGTAAGTTCATATTTTTGATCTTATATGTTGATGACATTTTGTTCGCTACTAACAGTTTAAGTTTGCTACATGCCACAAAAGAATTTCTTTCTAAGAACTTTGAAATGAAGGATACGAATGATGCATCCTTCGTACTTGACATTGAGATCCATAGAGATAGATCTACGAGAATTCTTGTTTTATCTCAAGGACATATATAAACAAAGTTATTGAAAGATTTCACATGCAAAATTGTTCAACAACTCCATCTCCGATTGCTAAAAGTGATAAATTTAGTCAAAATTAATGTCCTCAGAATGATATTGAGAGACAACAAATGTGCCATGTTCCATATGCCTCTGCCATTGGTAGTTTAATGTATGCCCAGACTTGCACTCAACCCGATATCAATTTTGCAGTTGGAATGCTTGGTAGATATCAAAGTAATCCGGGTATAGATCACTAGAAGGCCGCTAAAAAGGTAATGCGATACCTTCAAGGTACTAAAGACTTGATGCTCACCTATAGGCACAGTGATCATCTTGAGATTATCGGGTACTCAAATTCAGATTTTATGGGTTGCCTTGATAGTATGAAATCCACTTCTGGATACATTTTCATGCTAAGTGGAGGAGTCATATCTTGGAAAAGTGTAAAGCAATCCATAACTGCTTCTTCTACAATGGAAGCATAATTTATAGCATGTCATGAGGCTACTTCTCAAGCTATCTGGTTGCGGAATTTCATTGAGGGGCTTAAGGTCGTGGATTTTATATCCCGACCCATAATGCTTTACTGTGACAATTCCGTTGCTATTTTCTTTTC
Source organism: Gardenia jasminoides (assembly GCA_013103745.1). Classification (NCBI taxonomy): domain Eukaryota; kingdom Viridiplantae; phylum Streptophyta; class Magnoliopsida; order Gentianales; family Rubiaceae; genus Gardenia; species Gardenia jasminoides. The sequence goes on along the minus strand of CM023096.1, from coordinate 4,778,656 downwards.
AAAAAACAACAAGTGCTCTAGTAAATCCAAGCATATTGAGTTGAAGTATCATGTTGTTCGTGAAAGAATTCAGCAACAGAAGGTGTCCATTGAACATATCCGAATGGATGTGATGCTTGCAGACCCTTTAACGAAAGCTTTGGCGCCGAATAAGTTTAAAGAGCACACTAGTTCCATAGGTCTTGCTCAATTTATGTAATTTGGACACATGATTATGACACTTATCCCCTGTATAAGAAAAGGATTTTGTGCACAATGTGGTAAATTATACAGAAATATTTTGGACTATTAATGGATCTGACAGTATTAATCCACCGTATCTTTCTTATCAAATTTATCTACATACAGTTATTGAAATTGTGATACATGGAAGGAATTGTATTACATTATTACTTGACCACCATGATACATTCCAATCACTTGTAGGATAAATGTAATTATTTTTTTGTGGCCACTCTTCACTTGTTTTTATGACATTTATGTGATCATTTGTCCAAGTGGGAGAATGTTAGATTATTGTGGCCTACATGACCACATAAATGTAGAATGACATTATACCCCACATATATGAAATAACAAATTGAGTGCCTGTATAGATAGGTTCAAGATATATGACCAAAATCATGTACCCAATTAATAATCACAAGATTCAATGACCAAAGTCATGAATCTAACTTTAATGATAAATGAACTTATCCTTACATTTATGAAACTTCACATAAATTGATGTATATACTTTTTTGACTATGTATATGCATTCCTGAGACAAGTGATTCATGATAAGATTTATCTTATCAAGGAGGAAGAATTAATGGGCCTTATTATTGATCAAGGATGGGAAGAGTCACATATGCATCTATAAATAGGTTCTTGGTCCCTCTCTCCACTTAACTAGTTTGTGAGAATTGTCCATCACTAGAACAAAGATAAAGAGAGTAGGAGAGGGAAGATCAAGGGTGATAACACACAACTACAACTAGAAACGTACTCAATAGCGCAAATTATGTTTTAATAGATGATCTATATGTTGTGGTTAAAAATCTTGATCTTATTTTTCTAACAGTTCGAACATCATTGGACCTATACTTTTTCTTTTTAAAAGGTTCAAGGTGCTTCCCTACTTATCCTGTGATGACTCAAACCTGTAATTTATTGATTGCACTTGAAGTATTTTATCAATTAAACTATATTTCATTGTTATCATTAGACCTGCACTTGGCTGCTTTCACCTTAACATTTCTAATGTTTTTGTTAGTTTTTTAGGGTATAAACTAAGAAATAACACTTAGTGTTACCAAAGAAGAAAAAAAAAAAGCTCACAAAAGATATTAAGGTTGGAAAATGAGTTTCAGTTTTTCATTCATCAACACCCTATTTATAGTGATTAGATGAAACAAACTAACAAATAATTCTCTGAAAAATCTCAACAAAAACTACTTGATAACATTATCAAATGTTGACTAAAATATTTTCTAACTAATCAAGATGATATTTGGTTAACAAATATTCTAACAATAAGACTTATTTAAGTAATAACTAACTTATTTTCATATAAAAAATAATCTAGAAAATTTGTAGGAAAAGTTGGCATATCTCAACATTCCTTCTTGTCACCTATACAACAAATTTTGAATTGTCTTGCCAAATCGTTAAATTTTGTTTTGGACAAGACTCTTATAAGAAGTTCTTCAACTGATGTTTAGTATTCCAATTAACTTCTTTTTTTGGCTTTCAAGTTGAAGATCAACCTTGTAACAAACCCACTTCTTTTGATTTCTTGCACTGAACTCCACTTCTTTTTATTTTTTTTGATGTATCCAAATAACTTTCTCATAGGTTTAAAATAGAATATTCTTCTATGATATTTAAACTTGTACAGGGAATATGAAATTCTGCATGGTTATTCATAAATTTTGTCATCTGCATCAAAACCTGTAAATTCAGAAACAATAATGTTACACTCTTGATAAATATCAGGAATCAATTTGATGTCTCCTGACTTATTAATGATCTCCTCCTAAGTTCATTCAGGATTTAAATCCTTGATATCATCATGCTTCACTTTTGAATTGTCAAAATTCGCCCAATTCATAGTGAAATTTTTTCTCTTCAATTTAATTGAGAATAGTTTATTTTCAATCAAATCATAAGCCATTATTCTTATAAAAATGACATCAAAATATGATATATGAATGTTAGTCTTGGATCTCTATCTGAGTGCAACTCTATGGTCGCTAATTTGTGTATTGATCGGTCCTTCAAATATTGGTAAAGCAAAATTTCTCTTCACCATAACCCATAAATCATTGGCTACCAAATAACTCCAAAATTTAATGGTCCAAATTTGGTAAATATCACCACTAAAATTTGAAACATTTGACAAATAGTTCTTTCCTATCATGGTTTTGAACTGATAAAAGATCCTCACCACATAGACTCACTCTCAAAAAACAACATAGGCTCTTAAAACGTAGGTTCTTAATGCCATTTTGTTGATTTTTTGGGGTATAAACTAAGAAACAACACTTAGTGTTGCCAAAAAAAAAAAAAAAGCTAACAAGAGATATTGATGGTTGAAAAATGAGTTTCAATTTTTCATTCATCAATATTCTATTTATAGTTATTACATGAAACAGACTAGCTAATAATTCTCTAAACAATCTCAAAAAAACTACTTGATAACATAATCAAATCTTGACTAAAATATTTACTAACAAATCAAGATGATATTTGGTTAATAAATATCCTAACAATAAGACTTATTTAGCTAATAACTAACCTATTCTCATATTAAAAATAATCTAGAAAAACTGTAGGAAAAGGTCGCATATCTCAACAGTTTTCTGGTCCTGCAGTCACGACTTCAGAACTAGTCGGAACCTCAACCAGAGAAACTTTCTAGTCGGAACCTCAACCAGAGAAACTCTAAATCCCACGTTACATGGCAATGGATAGGATTACGATCAAACATATGACGTCAAGCCAATGACGCTTCTTGGACTGGGCATAGGCAAATTTTTCCAAATCCTATGTGCCAACTGCCCTTAGATATGCATCGACTTAAAACCTTGACTGACTTTTCCGATCTGAATATGACCCTACAAATGTGACTTACAGGCAAAATAACTCTTTGACAGGACACCATTTGCTGGGGGGGAATTTCAGTGCTTCTCCACTTATGACAGGCAAAATTTTTTCCAAGGATTCAATGAGTTTCCTTTTGGGACTCTATAACTGGTGAACTTTTGTTTATCTGTGGCAGTAGCTTTTAGCTTCAGAATTTGGAGGGAGTGTAAGTGAGGTCTCGGGTTCGAGACCTCCTACTCACACTGAAAATAAAAAAAAAAAAAATCATATTGCTTGTCTACTGCAAACGCAGAAGTGGTTCGAACATCATTGGACCTCTACCTTTTCTTTTTAAGAGATTCAAAATGCTTTTCCACTTATCTTGTGATGACTTTCAAACTTGTAATTTATCGATTATAGAAGTATCTTATCAATTAAACTATGTTTTGTTGTTATTGTTAGACCTGCACTTGGCCGCTTTCACCTTCGCATTTCTGATTTTTTTGTACTAGAGGAGGTCTAAATCCCACGTTAAGTGGCACCGGATAGAATTAAGATCAAACATATGACGTCAGGCCAGTGGCGGATTCAGGATTGATTCTTAGTAGGGGCAAACTTTGGAGATTTGGGGGAATTGCCGGATTGAAGTGCTAATGAAATCAGAGTACGGATGAGTTTTTTCTACTATTTGGCCTTTGTAAAATAAGGAGAAGAAACCCTTTTTTTTTTTTTTAACTAAAAGACAACCAACTTTTGGTTTCTTAAAGAAAGCATTTTTTCTAGGTGTTTTATAGCAATATTTTAGTCACATTACTTGCAATTTTTCCAAGTATCTTCCCGCCATTCCCGCCAATGACAAAAGTCAACAAGATTATATTTAACTCTTATTTACTACAATACCCTTCAATGAATTCTTTGAGTGTTTTGAGTTGTGGGGGCAAATCAAGTAAATTACTAAACTCTTATATACATTTTGGGAAATTTATACAAAGTCAGTGGGGGCAATTGCCCCCACTGCCCCCACTGTGCGTCCGCCACTGCGTCAGGCCAATGACGTTTGGATTGGGCATAGGCAAATTTTCCAAATTCTATGTGCCAGCTGCCCTTAGATATGCATTGACTTAAAACCTTGACTGACTTTTCCGATCTGAATATGACCCTACAAATGTGAAGTACAAGCAAAAAAAAATTCTCTGACAGGACAGAATTTGGCAGTGTTTTTAAACTCGGACCGGACCGGCCGGTTCGACCGGTTGAACCAGAACCGCCTGCATCCGTCCGAAGTCAACCTCAAACCGAAGTTAAAAACCGGTCAAAGCTGGTCAAAACCCGGTTTGAGGTCTAATCGGTGAACCGGTTAACGGGTTTGACTTTGACCATTTTTTTTTGACCTTTAACCCATTTATATCCTTTAAACTCACTTTTTAAGTTTTAGTAAATATGCTTTAACCTCTCATCATTTTAATAAAGTGTAAAATTAATCCAATACATTTTTTAAATTACATTTCTACCTCTATATATATATTATATTCTTCAAGTCAATTTATTTATTAAATATAAAATTCTCTAATTTATATATAAAGTCATAAATTACCAATTTAAGAAAAATTTTTATATACATAAAGTTAAAAACTACCAATTTGAGGGAATTTTTATATATTATTTTTTAAGAAAATTTTTGTATATACTATTTTGATTATATATTATTAATATATATATTTATGACATATTTATGATGTCATCCGATTCGACCCCGGTTGAACCCGGTCGGACCCATCGACTCCTGACCCTGAGTTCGGCCGGTTCGATGCCCGGTCCAAGTCTGAAAACATAGGAATTTGGTGGTGGATTTGTTTTGGGGGGCGGGAGGCAGTTTCAGTGCGGTAAGTGCGGTGCACAGTTAAAAATAAAGTTTTCATAAATAATACTGGCAATAATTAAACGCGTAGTGAATAATATCAAGTAGTTAAATGTATATAAAGAATTCATTAATAATCCACAACTCATTACAACACGATTGGCTAGAAAAACTCATCACGGTTAACTAAACTCTTTGTTGTATTGCGTTTGTACATGAAGTTATAATTGAAGTGATGGATTATGTATATTACCAGATTCTTTTATAGAAAAAAAACTTGCTAGCATATAATTCATAGGCACGTTATTATATTGTATTTTAATCAGTTATCAAGGTAAAAATATAAAATTTTTTATATCTAATATTTAGACATACATTTTCTATCTATAAGTGAGAGCACACTGATAAATTAGTGAAACATAAACAAAATCTTTTAAAAATTCTATGCGTAAAAATGAAAGTGACAAATGAATAGATCCTCCACTGTTAGTACCTCCACAAGCAGAAGTTAAGAAACCTCAAATCAAAAGCCACCACTCCAACAAGACACTATCTGCATAGATATCCATTAGTAAAAATCAAAACTGAGGAGGTTTTGTTTACTGATCAGTCCCATTAAAATAAAGTTTGCTTCATGCACATAATTTCTTCCATATCGAAAGCTTAATATATAAAGTGACAATTGTTTCCTAAGCAAATAAACAACAATTTAGAGGAAATTTCATTACAATGATTGCTTTTCTGAAGCACAACCAGCCAGACTTCTCTGTTAGTCTTTTTCTACTCAGAATATACAGACAACACGTTCTGGAGAAGATGATGCATGTGTAGTATCACTTTATATTGGAAAGTTAACAATAAATAAGGACCAAACACTTAATTCCTGTTTGTTGGTAAAATACAACAGCTAGACTTGTATCACTTTATCTTAGGAAGTTAACAATAAATAACGACCAATCTCTTAATTCCTGTTTATCCGTTCATGCATTATACTTAGGGTTGTTTCATAAATAGGTTTCAACCTTCACTATGGATTTCAAATTCTATTATACTCATATAAAATGTTTGGTTGGGGTCAATGGGAATAAATTAATGGGAATGATAGGTCTCTTCTATGGGTTTTTTGATTAACCACCTATTACTAGGGAGTCATCTTAGTTGTCCATTTTTTTCTTCTTAAATCATCTTAATTACCCTTTTATTCCCATTAAATGCAAAAATAAGAAAATAAAATGCTACTGTTTCAACAAATGGAAAGAAAAAGAAAAGAAAAAAAGAAACAATGAAAAAGAAAAATAATAAATTATAAAATCCATTCCACATTAACAAACACACTGTGGGTTTTCATCAAAATCCATTATCATTGACCACTCTATGATACCGATAGTGATAGTGATAGTGGAATTCGAACCAAATTGCTCCTTATTTTTCTTCAGTAGTAATAACAAAGCCACCTCCAATTTTGTCATTAGCCATCAAGTTTCTCGTGTAATAAAAAAAAAAAAAACTATAACTCATGAACCGTTTATATGTGGCAGTAGCTTTTAGCATCAAAACTCGTACAGCCAAGTTATTGTAAATGCAGAAGTGGCTCGAGCATCGTTAGACTTGTAGCTGACTTGACTTGCTTTCACCTTAGAATTTCCTGACGTTTTCGGGTCATGTACTCCCATCAAAATGGCATTGGATAGGATTAAGATCGAACCTATGACGTCACGCCAATGACGTTTCGTCGACTGGGAAAAAGGTTTTCTGCCCATTTTTTTCCAAATTCTAGGTGCCACGCGATATGCATTCACTTAAAACTTTGGCTTGACGATTTTCCAACCTAAGATTTGACCCTACAAATGTGGAGTAAGTCTTTTGGCATGACAGCAATGTCGCTCTTATTCTTATCAAGAATATAAACTAGTAATACTGGCGGAGTTAGAGGAGGAAAAAAATGTTTCAGTGGGTATAATCAGATATGGTAAGTGTACGGGATGGATGGTATTTGAGATTGGAAAATATGGGTTATATTTAAACAGTCCTATATTAATTATGGGACTAATATGGGCGGGACTAATATGAGTTACGCCCATTTGATTCCGTCCAAATACTCAAATTATCTCAATATTATCTTTTCTTTTCATATGATTTATTTTGTCTATTTAACTTTGTAAAAGTTCTACACTCTTCTTTATAAATTATGCAATAATTTTTTAAACTAAATAAATTTTTCTAAATACGAAATTTATAAAAGACCAACTTCATAATGGATGATCCTTTTTGGGAGCTCGTGTTGATTAAATAAAATTCTATTGATCACCAAAATTTAATTATCCCCAAAATCCATTTACTCATGTAAGTTATTTTATTTCTTAACTTTCAAGACCCAGTCTAAAAATTTTTCCAATTCTAAGGCCATTCCAATTCAATAAAATTCTGTCAAGAATAGAATTTTGTTGTGATGGAATTTTATAGTTATTAGAGAGCACATGATGCATAAGTGCTAATCTACCTAACATGTACTACAATCTTATAATATTAATTTACTAATTTTGAGAAGAAATTAAAAAGAAAGATTGTTTGTTATTTTGTTATTATTTTAATGGATACCCATGAGAGTTCCAAATAAATTCCATACATACCCATATTTAAAATGGGTATTTTTGGGTATATTTCAATAAGATCTAAACCCATATTTTAGATATTCATCCCGCTCAAATTAAATTTGGGTATGGGATCCCAATGGATCTTGAGTATTTTTGCCACCTCTATCAGTATAATTAAAAATTGTATTGATAATAATTAACACACAGTGAATAATATCAAGCAGTTACATGTATATAAAGAATTCATTAATAGTCTATACCTCGTTGCAATTTACAATATGACTGTCCGGAATAACTCATCATGGTAAACTAAACCCCATATAGTATTGAGTTTGTCTGTGAAGTTATAATTAAAGTGGTGGATTGTGTATATTACTAGATAGATTCTTTTGTAAAAGATTGCTAGTGTATGACTCGTACACGCATAATCACATTGAATTTCTATCCGTTATCAGGGTACTAATATGATTTTCTTTTCCTTTTGAAAACCTAATGATTAGACACGTTTTTGCTGTCCGTAAGGGAGAGCACATTGATAAATTAGTGAAACATAAATAAAATGTTTTAAAGTTTTCTATGCCTAAAAATGAATTTTTTTGGTCAGGTACACATGCCCTTCAGTGACGAATGAATAGATCTCCACTACTAATACCTCCACAATTAGCAGAAGTTAAGAAAACCCAAAGCAAAAGCCACCAGTCCAACAAGACACCATCTGGTAGAATATTCCATTCTTAAAATTCAAAACTGAGGAGGTTTTGTTTACTCAGTCCCATTATAATAAAGTTAGCTTCACGCACATCTTTCTTCCATATGGAAAGCTTAATATATAAAGTGACAATTGTCACCTAGGCAAATAAACAACATTTTAAAGGAAATTTCATTACAATGATTGCTTTTTTGAAGCACAACCAGCCAGACTTCTCCGTTAGTCTTTTTCTAATCAGAATGTACGAATAACACGTTCTAGAGAAAATGATGCATGTGTACTATCAGTTTATCTTGGAAAGTTAACAATAAATAATGACCAAACTCTTAAGTCTTTTTTATTGGTAAAATACAACAATGAGACTCGTATCGATATTTTTTTTAAACCAAGGTAAACTAATCCAACGAAATGTACATGAATTAAGGTTAAATTGGCAGTTGACTTACTGAATTGTGTCGCATAAAATACCATAGCAAATTCATATCCTGTCATGCTGCTGTCAGTTAATGTATGACAAGATGAGATCATAAGCGAAAAAAGGTGCTGACGTACATTGTTCACGTCAGTTAGATAGCAAAAGCACCCAATATCTCAAGAATGGTTTTCTTCTCCAATTGAAATTAGAAACGACCAAACTCAGGCTTCTGTGTGGCTACTTAAATTTGGAATTCCACAGCAGATAGCATATTTTACGTGTTAGATTCAATATTGGTCACTAACTTGCAAAACCCTTTTCGGACGATACCAAGTATATATGCTCCGCCATTAGCCGGCTTAAAAGATTTTAAAAGACGAATAGACAAAGATAAAAGTACTACACGCTTTGGAAAAATGATGGTAATACTAATACAAAAAGGTACGTGAAAGCAAAAGCTAGCTACCAATATGGAAGGCTGGAAGTCATGATCAACGATGATAACCAATTACTATATGACAAGGCTTTCAAGAAATTAGTTTCAACAAAAACTATATGTATTAGAAAAACAAGACTAGATTACAGTACGACTATAACAATTCAAATTACATCTAAATCTAGTAATATTCAACGTAAAATTAGAGCAAAATTTAGAAGCGTAGGAGTGCATTAACTCTATCAATAACTGTTGCATGTATAACTATTGCAGGGAAAGATAACAAGACACTTCAGAAGAATAAGTCATTCTTTCGAATATCTTTCAGACCTTGGGTTTTATATTTGAATTTTAGGTCATTTGGAATTAGAAAATTATTCTAGACTCCGATACACTTGATTTTGTTGTATAATGATCACTTTCGTAGTAAAGAGTACACAGAAATGTCGTATTTGTTGCTTACATTAGTTAGGTGATTTGTTAACTTTTAAATTCAGGTCCAAGATTAAGTTCTTGGGAAAAACAATTATTTCAGTTATTTACACACAAATCAGAAACATATTGAGGTATCTTGCACTATTAACGTTGTATACAATGTTTTTTTCTTGTCAACATGATTTGTAATCAACAAGTTACGGGTTCAAGTTATCAAAAGAGTAAGTGGAGAGCCACTATTAATCCTCTTAATAAATCTCACATTTTTCTTGTGTTTGGAAAACTCTTTAGTGGTACTCTTTTCTGCCCTTTTAGATGTGGCTTGTGGACTCCACACTCATAGAGTATGAATTGGTGCATAATTCCAAAAAACTTTTATGCCTATGGTACTTGACTAGTAACACTAGGTCTTAAACTAAACATGAAAAGTTCACTACTAAGTATTGTTTGCTGATCCAAATACGAGTATAGGGCGATGAAGATCTGCATATCACCTTAGAAAAACAAATAAATGTACATATTCAGGTAATGATTAACTGACATAAAATTTAAGAATTGAGGGGGGAAATTACGAATTTCAGAAGCTTGATAAGAGGCTAGTAGTAGTACAATAAGTGTTACTGGAAAGTATTGATCATAATAAGAATTAAACAAATTGATTGCATTTATTTTACCATAAGTTTTGGATGCAACACCATTTCCAAGATTCATGAATTTAATACACATGGTACACAGAATTTAGGAACGATTTCATGGTAGATGAGGGTTTTGTGTATAATAAGACGTGATGCAACTACGCTGCACCAGTGAATGTTTTCTCATAAATCTAAACGCATTCCGTTATAAATGGGTCCGAGAGTAACTTTTTTCTTTTGTTTTTTTTCTTTTTTTTCAAGCATAGGTGAGAGGGCTCTAAGTCTCAAACCCGAAACCTAACTTTCAAGGTATACTATGGATGCTATAGACGGGTCTACAGAAGAGTGGTGAAATTTTTTGTAATCTAATTAATGAAAATATTATGATATTATTAGTTTAGAAATTTAGTGTTAAAACATAAATTTCTCAACCAATTGGCATGTTATGTGATTTGTATTGAAATAAATCCATAAATTCATGTAAGTATTGACTACTTTACATTTTGGTTCATTGTTAGACTACGAGAAAGTGACAAAGACTGGATAAATTTACTTCCACGAAGTCAATATAAGCTCTTATTCCTTTGTTGAACCATTTTATACAGCACATTGTATTCTATATATCCAGAGACTTCTTTTGTTAGAGACACCATCTGTATAGAGATCCACTCTTAAAAATCAAAACTGAGGAAGTTTTCAGTTCTCTTTACACAGCGTTGTTATACCAAAGTTAGCTTCATGCACATCTTTCTTCCATATGTGGAAAGCTCATTGTAAAGTGATCATCGTCACCTGAGAAAATAAACAACAATTTGAACGAAATTTCTACAACAATGCTTTTGACACCACTTCTTGTCCGATCCACAACTCGTCTGAATTTTCTATTGGTCTTTTCCAATCACAGTACATGAATAATAACTAACACAAATTGATTCAATTGGTAAGAACGAGCCACTTCCTTACCGCACTTTCTCACAAAAGATTATATATTTAAATCCTGCGATCAATGTGAAAATTGTGTTGGTGGACAATCGATAAGTATCTCTAACCTGTGATGGTGATCGGAGTTCAACCCATCCAAGCTTTTTTTTTTTTTACCAAAAAAAAATAAAAGACAACAAATGAATAAAGTTGTGAAGGAAATGACACATGTATGTGTTATGCGTGTGACCCTGTTGACGGTCAGGAGGGTTTCATACGAGCAACTTTCACATTCTCTATTTTATCTTGGAAAGTTAATAATAGATAATGACCAAACACTATAGTCCTTTTTTTTTATGGGGTGGAGGGGGGGGGGGATTGGTCGGGTGTGCGGTACAATACAGAGACTGGACTCATATGATCATCTCGGTTTTACAGAAAGAACCAGTCAAAAGCAATCTACACTAATTTGTAATTGTCTGACTTGTTAACCCTCATACGTCAAAGGCGATCAATGTACATGAATATGACGACATCTCGAGAAAACAAGAACAAGAATCAGTGCTGATGTTAATCCTATGACGTCCATAAGATAGCAAAAGCAACCAAAATTTCAAACATGTGTTTTCTTCTCCAATTAAACTTAGGAAAAAACAACTTTTCCAATACTTCTATATCAAATTTGATAGTCCAATTCGCAAGCTTTTACAAAATGATATAAATAAGGTATGCAAAAGCAAACGCATCCAACGTGGAAGTCATCAACTAGTATCCACTTACTTACATTGGTCATGTTAGAAGTTAACCTTTTAATTTCAGGTTCTAGATTAACTTGTTGTGAAAAATATTTTAGTTTTTTAACACAAAAAGTCATAAACAAATTAAGGTGTTGTAGAATTCGGTTTATACCTACTTTTGTCTAACATTCATCAAACCCCAACAAAATAATTCCTATAAAAAGTTGTATCATTACCTTCACTCTACGACACTATACAAGACTTTTACCACATCAAACTACTCCTACATGATTGGCTAACACACAAAAATTCCACCATCCTATTTCATTTCTACCTAGTACAGAGAAGCTTAAGAAGAGCCAATAAGGCTAAAATTTTGAGCTCTAACTACACTAAGGATTTGAAGCTGGAATCCTGGACTTGAAGTCGAATTTTGTAAGATTGATTAGGTGTTACCGAAAGATATCGATACCTATTACTGCATTGAAGTGATCGAAAATACTGGTACATAAATTAATAAAATTAGTTTATTAAACTCGCGTCTGGCTAAACACCTTCCATCAAGATTCCTCAAAAACTCCAACCAGTTACAGAATTGATCATTAAATTAGTCTTAGTAGTGCTAGAACTAGAAACCATTTTCTTCCAATTACTCCCTCCCTTTTTTTAACTGACGTTTAAGGTTTTGCACACTAATTAAGAAAATTTTTCATTGCTTAAATCATACACTACTTTCCTTTTGTACCCTCATTAATTGTCCAACTCACCTATGTTTTCTCTCAATAGAGTACTAAATGCTGTTTTAGTAGGCCAAAAGCAATGCAAACTAACTCATCAATTGTGATGATATGTTTTCTTTCAATCAATGACCACTAGGAACAACAACTGCATTTAATTACTAGGAGTAGTAATTAAGAACCCTATATTGGAAATAAGAGATAAAAGGGTAAAATTGTGAAAAAATAATTAATACTGTATGGGACTTATAAAATGACAGATAAAAATACACTAGAACAAATTTCTTAAACGTCAGTTAAAAAAAAAGGGAGGAAGTATATATTAGGATGAAAAAGCAATTGGCTGCATCACTACAAGACCAAGACCTGGCAACCATGCAATGCCTTCAACGCAATTGCAGAACTCGGGCCAATAATTTCACGTTGTGTTTCTGCTAACCGATTCAAACACCAAAATCGAAATTGCAAGGAACATGTCCCATTCTTCGTGGTGGATGACCAGATTCGGTTTAGGCTATCTACTTCAGCAAACGCCACAAGTCCAAGATTAAAATATGAGTCCACCTACAAAAGTTACTGCACCAGTCACGATATTTTTAAGCGAAATATGTAGATACAAGAATTGCTAAAATCAAGGTGAATTATTTTCTTTTTTTTTTTTGTTTTTTTGTCAAAGGGCATAATTATTTTCGTTATTTGAGCTATCTTTGACACTTAAGTTGTATGAAGTGGAGAAATCAAAAAGTGTTTTGTCATTAATCACGTACCTTTTGCTCCACGTAACTCCACCTGTCTGTCTAGTTTCTGCATCCTCTGATCACCTTTGACTGGACTTCCGAAAACCACCCTTTTTCCCATCTAATTGCTGGAAACCGAGTACAAGCACCTCTGACTCGTACATTTCCCTTGCTGGAGAAGCTATTCTTATTTATACTTTTCGATGCATTTGTCTTGTGGTCACCACGGCACTTAATACAATATGAATTTAAAAGGGCAAAAAGTAGAAGCAAAATTTCGAAGAAATTATTATGATACTTGACTTGTGACTTGGATAATGGGTGTTGTCGTAAATACGAAAAGTTTAATGTTTAACAGGGTTTGTTTAATGGTACAGATATGAGTACAGGTGGGACGAATATATGCAAAAGAAAATTATTACGTACTATGCCTTTCAAATTATTAAGCAGGAAAAACCGCAAAAGTACTATGACCTTTAGAAGCTCCAGAAGAGGCCAGTACTAACATGGTAAGTACTTCCAAATCTTATTAGAGACACATTAACAACAAGAAGATGAACTAATAAATTGATGGCATCCGTTTTATCCAATTTTTGGGTGCAAAGGAAATATGAAAAAGAATTTTTCTAACGAATGTCCAGTTAGACCACTCGATAGCATTCCTAAATCATATGCAAGTTAAATACATGTAATTGCAATTATTGCACTCCTGTATTTAGACACTTTTCTACTACGTTAGTTACAGTTTTTCAAAGAAACTAGCACCCAACCCCATCTTAACAGGTGCCTACTAGGCACATGTAGCGAAACCATTCCAAATTGGGAAAAAAGGGAACTGATCATATTGATGGTTCCCCTAATTCTGGTGGCTTCTATGGTTGAAGAGTTTGCACTGCTGCAATGTTGAATAAATCACAGTTCCTCACAGTCTAAAAGCATTATTAATCTAAAATAATAAGTTGACAACTACCAGTTCGGCCTGCGGTTCCACTCGTGAATCCTGCATGAATTATGTATTTATAACAAGTTAATTACAACGGATTTTGCCTGCGGTTTCATTCATCAACCATGCATGAATTAACACGGAAATATGCTAATAAAGAAAATAATGTATGAAAGCCTATCTAACTTTTGTTTAAGTTGCAAAGTTCGCAACTAGGATTGTGAACTCGTTGTTTCGATGGGGTTGAAGGCTTGAAGCCAGTGTTGGAACCAGGATCTGGGCAGGGAAACTCGAGATATAAGAGCCACATATAAGGTATTTAAACCCCAAAAAAAAATTTTTTTTCTAAACTTCTGTACCTAAAGAATGTTCATTATTAAATAAAAACTCTAATTTTTGTTAGTACAAATGATGGTTGCAAGTGAATCTGAAATGGAATATGGCTGGCGTTATTGCAAGAGTAAAAGTTTCCTACTAGACCGATTTCACTTAAATACTAACATTATCCCTTTTGCAAGTCAACTCCAGAAATTATAACGAATTTTTTGTGGGTCTACTGCCAAATATTTCAGCCTTTCGGCTCTGATTTCTCTCCCTCTTCCTGATCTCTGCCGATTGTTTTTACTAATCTTGATTTGTTGTTTAGAAGCCGCTGCATAAATGATAAAATTCATCGACTTAATTCGCGTGTGACGTATAGCCTTTATTTCTCTTTTGGCTCATCCTCCCCTGGATCTGTCAAAGAACGTGGTTTCACATATTACATCCTTATATAGCCACATATTCATCTAACTGGTTAAATTTTTGTTAAATATCCATTTGACAACAAAGTACTTGTATCCACGTTTATTGAAAGGTAAAATATAATAGAGATCTGGTATTCTAACCTACAGAAATGTAGATATGGTACGACAACACACAGAGCATCAACGACTGTTGTGTGAAATCTTCAATGCTGGCAAAGCCTATAGTACCCTTCACAACAAATTATTAGTTGGTGGAAAATTAATTTTACAAGTTTCATTCATATTTTTCTCCCTTTGAAATCATCAGATTCCAGGTTTTCTTTTTGAATTAATCTTTCCTCCATAGATAGTGTATATACTATCAAACTTAAATGAATGATAACTATGCAAAATTTGAATTTGAAATTCAATTTTTGCACATGTAATGGATCCAATAGTGATGGTGTATACACTGTCAGTATATATAAAATTTACTCTTTCTTTTTATATCGTTTCGAAAAGCCATATAAAAGGATTATTTTCGTGCTAGTATAGAATATCTATTCAATTTTTTTTCTAATTACTTTCAATCTTAATTGTTCTATTTTTCTTTTTTTAGCATCTTAATTGATTATGACGTTAAGAGGATTTATTTATTAAAGAGGAAAATAAACCAAAATTCAAGACATGGAAGGCTGAAGGTGGAGAGATCATCTTGTGTTATAAAAAGAGGTGAGGTATCGAGGAATTTAACATTGCAACAAAAATTCAAACAAAGAGAATTAGGGAAAGAGATAACTATGGGTTCATGAACGAGGAAATGAGATATTGATTCTTGAGGGGTTAACTTTAATATTGTATCAAAAATTGCTTTGGCAGCAAAATTTCTGCTTTAACAATATCACCACGAATGAAATATATAAGTCAAGTAATGGACATACAATTACAAGATATTAAGGATTTAGGCGGTAAAATATTCATATGTTAATAAATAGTATATCATCTATTTAATTTGTTTTGAAATATTTCCCTAAATTGAGATAGATAAATGCTGACTACTCTGCATTTCGTTCCACCGGTTAGGCTAATAAAAAGTGATATAGACTAGATTGAAATTTTACCTACACGAAGTCAGTATAAGCTCCATTCCTGTGTTGTGCTATATAGTATTGCACGTTATATTGTAGAACATCTATGTTAGCCTTCTTCTATTAGTTGCAAATTTAGAATAAAATACCACGTCTAAATTTCATTATAAATATCAAGTCATGAACCGTTGATGTAGCTAGGGCAGCACCATCTACTTTCAGAGCTCATAATGCTTGTCTGTTGCAAATGGAGAAGTTGTACCTCGAGATCCTTAGACTTGTCGTAGTATTTTTTTTTTTTTATCCTCCCACTATTTTCCTTATCATTCCTATTCTCAATTGTCAGATATAGGATTTAAACTCTGAATCTAACAACGGAAAAGGCTCTGAGAGCCCTTTTCTGGTTACCAGGCGACTTGACTATTTTAAAAGAAAACACCATGCAATCAATGTTTTCAGACTTGGACCGGATATCGAACCGGCGAACTTCGAGTGGAGTAGGTCAAATAGGGGTTCAACCGGGGGTCGAATCGGATGACGTCATAAATATGTCATAAATATATATATTAATAATATATAATCAAAATAGTATATAAAAAATTTTCTTCAAAAATAATATATAAAATTCCCTCAAATTGGTAGTTTTCAACTTTATATATATATAAATTTTTCTTAAATTGGTAATTTATGACTTTATATAAATTAGAGAATTTTATATTTAATAAATAAATTGACTTAAAGAATATAATATATATATAGAGGTAGAAATATAACTTAAAAAATGTATTGGATTAATTTTACACTTTATTAAAATGATTAGAGGTTAAAGCATATTTACTAAAACTTAAAAAGTGAGTTTGAAAGGATATAAATGGGTTAAATGTATAATAAAAAAAAAAAAAAGTCAAAGTCAAACAAGTCAGCCGGTCAGCCTGTTCACCGGTCAGAGACCCGATCAAACCCGGTTTTTGGTTTTAACTTTAGTTTGAGGTTGACTACCAGTATAAACGGACGGTTTTTGATCGATTCGACGGTACGATCCGTAGGTCGATTAAACCACTGCATTACAATTTGGCATAGGCCAATATTTCTATGTTAAATAGCAATGGATAAGATTAAGATTTAAGACTTAAGAGACTGCGTCAAGCTATGGCTTTTATTTAATTGGGCACACGCCAATGTGTTCCATACTCTATGTGCCGTGCAATACGCGTTGACCCGACCTTAAAGGTTACTTTCATAATTTGAAAATTCTGAAGGATACGACCCTACGATTGAGAATACACATGTAGGTCTTTGACAGGACTTCCAATCTGTGTAGTTTGCGAAAACTGTTCTTATCAGTTGAAGCTTTCACAAGGAAATGACTACAACATAAAAAACTCACGAAAGAAAAAAGTAACACCGCCCAAGACACATCCAGTTTTATAGCAATCTATCGTCTATATGAAGATCTGTTTTTAAAAAATCTATAGTTAGGAGGTTTTATATACCTACTTTGTCTTGTAATCTATAGTTAGGAAGTTTCATTTCTGTTACGTCCCATTGTTCCTATAGAATGGGTGAGCAGATAAGAAACAATTTTTAATGGAAGATATTAAAATATTCCATCCGAATTACACCATTGAAAATTTAACAAAAATCTAATACTATATATAAAATTACATATTTAATAATCGATGTATTTTCTTTGAATCTCAACTTTGGATATTCAGTGTTGGGTCCTAATAAAAAATGTACATTTGTGTAACACATGGGACAGTGATGCTTTAAATCTTCTATTGATTCTTACAAATTCCTATCTTTGTTCCACATGGAAAGCTGACATTACAAAGTGTAATTGAACCAAATAAACAACAATTCGAACGAAATTTCTATTGCAATTCCTCGGATACCAATTCTTGTTTGAAGCACACCTTGCCTGAATTTTCTCTTTAGTCTTTTCCACTGATCAAAATATATATTATGCGTGTGGGCCAGGTTTCATGTGATCCAAACCTTTATATCATCAATGGCTTTATCTTGGAAAGTTAACAATAACTAATGGTCAAATTTTTGTCTTGGCTTTTTTGGTATAATACAACGACCAGACTTGTATCCACTTTAAAGAAATGGAACAAACAAAAAGAAATTGCATTAAGTAAAATCAAATTTTTTAATTGACTTGTGGACCTGTATGTGTCTTTTTTTTCTTTTGACTTGTTGACTTGTATCAAAAGAAAGTATGAGATCACAAATTAAAGAATTGGTGACGTTAACCTGATGATGTTCGCAAGATTGCAAAAGCACCCAATATTTCAAGACCGTGATTTCTGTGTTTTAACTTTTCAAAAACCCACACAGACTTCTGTATCACTATCAAATTTGGAATTCTAGCGTATTCTATGTGCTATATCTGATTTTGGTCATTAGCTTGCAAACCCTTTTGGACGATTGCAATGTATCTGTATCTACAAACATTTGACATGATTAATGATGTGCCATGGATCCTATGCTCTTAGACTATTGCTAGTCAACAATGGAGCGTTTTTCCTGATGATTAACTACTAGGCTTGTCCAATAGTTGGTCATCGGCCAACATAAAACTCACCCTCCAAAATGTGAAATTGTTAAATAAGTATACTTATTTGTTAGCCCCCAAAAAATTTAAGTGAGTAGATGAACATTAGAGTTTTAAAATTAATTAATAAAGCTAAAAATAAGCTTTTACAAAATAATGGTAATACTAATTATAATAAGGTAAGTGAAAGCAAAAGACTATCAATTTGGAAGTTACCAGCAATATTTTTTTCTTTTCTTTTATAAGTAGGAGGTTTTGAATTTAAAATTTTCTACTTACAATTTTCACACCATCCACTCCAGTCCTCCCTCCCCGATAATGACCACTTATTATGCGACAATGCAAGAAGGAAATTTCTACAAATTATAAGCATATGCAATTTTCTTAAGGAAAGAGAACAAGCAAGTACTTTATGTGTATTAAATTACAATAAATGGTTAAGAATCGGCGTAAGGATCTCGATAGCTAGTTAAGGACGACGGTGTTTGTAACTCTGCAATTTTCTTAAGGAGGGAGTATTACCTTTACCATCACTTGTGTAAAAGAACGAGGAAAACTAGACATGAAAGTTACAACTATATAACCGTCAAGTTACATCTAAAAGTAGTGATATTCAAGTGAATCTAGAGCAGAAGTTGGAAGCCTAAAAGGTGCAACTGATCTTCCAATTCCATATATAAATATTATTGGGAAATATATAATAAGACACTTCGTAAAATGCTGGTCTTAGGAATATCTTTCAAATCTTGAGGTCTAGCCTTGTGATTTAGATATTCTGGGATTTAGAAAATTATTGGAAACTTCTGCTCAACATGATATTTTTTTTATAATTTGTATTGAAGGGTACATACATATGTTATATTTTTTTATTTATTACATTGGCTAGGTTAGTAGTTAACTTTTTAACTTAAAAAAAAAAAGGTAACTCGATTGAGGTCTAGGATTAAGTTGTTGGGAAAAACAATCCTATAATTAAATTTGTTTTCCCCACTAAAAAGGCGTAAATGAATTGAGATGGTGTATACTTCGCTTTGGAACCTATTTGTCTAACCTCAATCTCTATTAGATTAAATAAGTCCTAATGAAAATTTGTATCCCAATTAATTTTCATTTACCACATAATACAAAACTTTTACCATATCATACGACTCTTGCATGATTTTTGAACCAAAAAATTTCATAACCCTTCTTCCTTTTTACCTAGTAATAAGAGACTTAAAAGAGTATGTAAAAAAGAAAAAAATTAATTAAAATTTTCTACATGACATACCATTAAGTATGAGGAAAGCGGGTTCTTTATTTTACATATTGCTACTGCTCACGTTTGAATTGAGATCAGATTAAAATTGGATCAGCCTTTTGTTGAATCTATATGATAATTGGATTTGGAGAATTGAAACCATCATTAAAACCTTAGTTAAAGGTTTTGGTTCATGTTCTTAAAAATTAGAGTTGGAATCGGAACCAATAATTCTAGTTTGGTTTGAACTGTCTATAAAATTTTAAAATAAATAAATCAACTTTTTGATATATATAAAGTGAGGTATATTATCTTTCTTTTCCTTATTTAGTAGCTAATGTCACAAAATTTTTAAATTCTGTTGTCTAATTCATCAACATTAGTTTCCTATTATTTTGAATAAAATCAACTTTATAACCATACTTCACTAAGTATAAATGGAAGGAACTGAAATCATAATTAGAATTCAAAAGGAACCAAAACCAGAACTAGGGATGGGCAAAAAAACCCGCCGACCCGAAAACCAGCCCGATCCGACTTGACCCGATCCGAAATTTAGGGTACCCGATCCGATTTTTCTCATCGGATCATATTAGGTCAGTAAATAGTGCAGTGGTCGGAAAATTAAAACTATGGTACCAGAGCCGACCATTAGGTATATTGTATAAATATTAAAAAAATTAGGGTCAATATATTATTTAATATGTTTTAAGTTTTAACCCTAATTGAACACCTAAGCAGTAGTAGTACATTCGATTCTTATCTTCACTCGGCCTCGAACTCCAAACCTCCACATTTTTCTCTCCAAAATATCCACCAATGACCACCATTGAAATTCTAGTAAAAGTTCAACCTATTATCCTCCTATTTCTTCAACTTTTCTATCAAGTGTACCAAGAAAATGTTGCTTAAGGTAATTCAACTTTTCTATCAAGTGTAACAAGAAAATGTTGCTTAAGATAATTTATCCTCTACTATTCTCTACTTGTGGGTTAGCTCATAATTTTGTTATTGCTATTGGTTTCAGGGACATTTTTATTTTTTTTTAAATTATCATATTAGCAATTCATTTTTATAGACTAGTAGTAGTGGTAGTATATACTAGGTTGGTGTGGTTGTTTGACTTTTCTCTGTAATTAAGCACCTACAATCAAAACTTTTCTTAAATTGTATTAAAAATGTAATGAAACTTTATTTTGTCTATTAGATATTGTAACTTTAATTTGTATTGGATACTTGAGAGTTGAGAGACTGGTTTGATTTTTGGATGAAATGTGTGATAGAATATTGATGTGTTGATTTTGAATTGTTAAATCTTTGATGAAATGTGTTGGATCTTGGATTTTTGAAATGGATTGGTTTTAGACTGTTAAATCTTTAATAAAATGTGGTCATTTATCAATAGTAAATTGAAAGTTAGGGTAAAAAAATAAAAAATAAAAAATTTGAAAGTTAGAGATTGGTACCCTTCGACCCGGTACCGAGAATCGGGGTGCAGAAAAAAATCGGGTTAGGTCGGAAATTTGCTAACCCGATAGGTTAGGGTGGTCAGCTAAATTCCGTTAGGTACCGACCCGTGCCCACCAACCTAAACTAGAGTTTTATAATTGAAACTATAATGATCCGTATAAGAGCCATCTTATTTCATCTTTCAATGAAATCAAAAATTACGATTTTTAGCGAAACCCATGGTTCCTAGAACTATGGGGTGCTTGCCCATATTACCCCTATTAATACTTAATTAGTTTTATATAGATATCTAATCCAATTGGATCCTAATAAATATTGATCCACTATTTAAAATAAAGACCTAATAAGAGAAACATAGTTCTGTAGTTTCAGAATGCCTAAAAACACAGAAGAGTGAAAGTAATAACTCATGATACGGAATCGAAATTGATTGTCACATCACCTATTTGATCGGAGGTGGTTGTCACATTACCTATAGATGTTACCAATATTCCATGAATGAACCACGAAACACGTGGTAACGTTCCACGTGCCGTGGGATAAAAAATGTTCGAAACCCAAACATCTCCGAAAGATTTCGTGTACTCCAACCGTAATTTCCTTCTACGTCGAAGAGTATAAATGGAAATACAGGATTGGCCACAAGTCTCCACTTTAAATAGATAAAAATATTTGGAAAAAGCAATACGAACGAAACATTCAAATCAATTTGATTACTGGGAAATTGCAAGGAAAATTGACTCGTGCACAAGGGGGCAGTGATTTGTGTCTATATATATATCGCAGGCGATGGTGATGATTTCTGATTCTTCGGTGGGAGTGAATTTTTGCGAAAGCCGAGGGGGAGAGAATTAGAGAGGAAGAAAGTAAGGAGGAGAGTTACTGGGAAGTTGTTTATTTGTTTGTTTGTTAGACGAGGGGAGGAGCAATGGGGGGATGTTTTTCTGATGTGAAAGGAGGGCAACAAGCTGTCGGAGGAGGACCAGGAGGTAGAATTGTGGGCCACCCGGGGGCCCAGGGTGTTGGTGGTGCTGGAGGCGCCGCCGGGGCCGCCTCCTCCGGGTACAATGATGCTGTGGAATTTTTCTTCCAGACTAAAGGTGTCCAAGCCCTTTACTCGCAACTCGAGGTCTGTAGTCTGTACTGGTGCAGCTAAATCTGAAAAAATGAAATGGAGAAAAATAAGGGTTACTTCAAAGTCCAAACTTAACAGTGGTCAACATAGGAGAAATAAACTAAACCTTTGTTCGGGATTGAATTGTCTCTGTCAAACGTTGTACCTGTAGGAATTGTTTATGCTGTCTGACTTTTCAAATTGTCTTATTTGTTTAATGGTCTTTTATATTTCATCTGTCTCTAATATTTGAGTTTCTAATATTTTTGTTTAAATTCTTTTCAAGAATATTGAATTAGGGCGACTAGTGAGCAAGTACACTTGATTTCAATTCAAGATGAGGAAATGATTCAGAAAAGGAGCTTCAAGAGCGAGTATGGTTTTCTAGATATAGGAGAGAAATGATTAAGAAAAGGGTTTCGAGAGTGAGTATGGTTTTCCAGATATAGGTAAGTACTTTGTTGAAAATGAAGATACTCGCATTCAATAAACTAATGTGAAGAAGAAAACTAAAAATCTAAGTGCTATATGCGATGGAAAGTAAGAGCGAGGATAACAGGTTGATTATTAGTGGGCTAGAAGGTCATGATACAAGATTGAGAGAAAAATATGTCATAGTTGTGAGACTTCTAATTTTAACTTTTTTAACTTGTTGAAGGTGAAAAAACTTGCGTTCAATAGACTAATGTGAAAAAGGAAATCTATCTGTGTAAAACAACAATGGGCTGAAATGGGGTTCATCAAAGTGCATAGTTAAACGTTTGCTGCCCCAAATTAATTCCATTATTGTGAGCTACTAGGATGGTGCCTTGTGATTGCTCAGACTGAATTGTAGTGCTAGAAGTTGATTGCTCGCTCCATCCTCATTAAATTCTTAGAAGTTTAACTTGGGGTTTATTGGAAGAGTTTAAACTTGGGGTTTATTGGAAGAGTTTATCTTTTGTTTGATTCTGGTGACAAATAATAAAATATTTTGGTATTTAACTTGTTCCTTAATTGTCTTGAAGAAAGGCCACTCGAACGGGAGTTTCATTTGTTCTTATGTGGTGACAAAATGTAGGGTCAACTAAGTCTTTAACTTCTTCATACATTGTCCTGAAAACAAAGCTAAAAAGTGGATTAAGATCATAAATGTTGATTTTATAGTGCTATTCAGCCATATGTATGGATCAGAATATGGTGTATTCCATGTCATTCTAAGTTGTTTTTTAGTTATGTATTTTGTAAGCAGTATCTTCTTCATATTGTGCAACCCCACAGGGTATTCAGGTAGTAGATCTGATATGTGATCTTTCGTAATGTTTTAAACTTACAGTATTGCCTTTATAAATTTGCAAAAATGGAATGGAATCTGTTGGATTATCATCTACAGTACATGAGAATGTAGGAAACTGTTCCCTGTTTATCCTTTAGAGCTAAGGATATTACCCTATGGTAGGATATATGAAGGGTTAATCATATATCTGGTTATATTCGATGTTTTCATGTGACGAGTAAGTTTACCTGCTGGTGGTTCAATTGATGTTGACATCTTGTTTTGACATGCATATTACCTCCAGCAACTTACTTGTCAATAGTTGAAGTATCACAATGATTCACCATAAGTATTCATAATTCGGTTGAGTATGGACAGATAGTAATTATTGTTTTTGCTTCCTTAAATGCAACAAAACATGTTTCTCTTCCTTCCACAAAATGAAACAAAGGGAGACAAAGTGGTAGCGACTGAAAGTTTTTATGGTGATGAGAAAATGTGTCAAGAATACCGATGGCAGGCATCCTCTTCTCAGCTGAACGTGGCTCATGTTCTGTTCACGACTTACATGGCATACTTAGGCATTGTTCTAAGGCCTTGTCTAGCACATCGGATGGCCTGGAATTGATCAAGAATGTATTTTGATCTAAAGTTAGGTTATTCACCTAAAGAAGTAGACTGTCTAATCTTGAAAAAAATGGTGATTCTTTTGACTTTGGAGTTGTCCAATGATTGAAAAGTGTCTTAATCTATAAGAACTAGCATATATCTGGCGAGGAAACAGGTGGTCATAAATCTGATTCTCGAAAGGTTAAAGAAATTTGAATCCATAAAAATGTTAATTTTGCAAATTATTACTATACTATGTACTATTTGAACATGTGTGAATTGTTGAAAAACTGCTGTCCTAACATCGTTGGTAGCGACTAATTTTGAATATTTTGTTGGAAGTAGGTTTTACATTTAATTTGATCTGTAAACTGATATTTAGATCTTGCTACATATGTTGCATACTTTAACCTATTTAGCTATGGAATTTCTAGTACATCTTGGGAAAGGGAAAAAATCAAGTCACTCTAGATTGACAACAAGGTTTTCAAGTCACTAGAAAAAGAATGAAGGTTCTTATTTGGCTTGTATTTGCAGAGAATGGAATGGGAATTATCTTTCGCATCACGTTTGGTGAAACTTATCCATGGTCTTGTTCCTTTTTCCATTCCTGTGAACCATATGACGCCTGGGGTTTTACTGGAAATGATTATTGGATTGTTAAAACAATGGGTCAATTGGTTAGTTTTCCCATTATTAAGCAGTTGCAGTATGTTATGTCATACTGGATTTCCAGTTGGGCCAATGTCTGTCCTGGTGATAGTGGAAGAAGAATGCTTATATTCCTGTTTGCATTGGTTTCAGTATATAGAAATACATGCCTTGCAGTGGAAACCTTATTTGTAGTGAAGAGACATGCTATTGCCATAAAAACTAATATTCCTCAGAAAGTGGATATAGAACAGCAGATGGTGGTCCTTACATTGTGGGGCCATTAATCATGCAACGTTGTTGACCATCTATCAGATGATGCGGTTTCTTCTAGCATTATTATCATGAAAGTTGCTTGCTACTGAAAACTCCTCCTTTTTCTAGCATGGTTCAACATTAAAAGTAGCTTTACCTTCAGAAAAGACAGGGTATCTACCTTTTGTATTATCTGGAAAAGTTTTGCAATTACTAGTACTTGGCAGTTAAGCAATGGACCCATGAAAAAACTGCTCCAAGTTTATAATGCATGGGTTTGAAAGATTACTGCAATTTTTAGACTGTTGAAACTATGACAAATTCAGATGACCAATCGATTTTTCTGAATTTGGAATCCATCTGCTGACAATTGGCAAAATACAACAGTTGGAAGTTTATTCTTGTATAGCTTTATACGTAAATATATCTGAACCAGTTCTCTCGCCATACAAGTATCATTCTTGTTTGTATTTAAATTTGTTTATAGAAGGATCCTATTTGATTTCGTTGTCCATCACGTAGACTGTGGTTTAACTGGGAGTTTGTCACTTGCAGTTATCTTTGTCAGCTTCGAAGTTACGTGATCGTGATATTATCTCAAAGGTTTGTATGTCATATTGCAGATATGTCTCTCTATCTCTCTGTGTGTGTACATGTGTTTGTCTGTTTGCATGGTGTACATGTACATATATTTATATGTATTTTATTGGTCATCAATTTTTCTCTGGGTATAAATAATCAAGAGACCATTATTTGTATCCCTACCTAAACCGTAGAGTAACAAGTAATTAGTCTGGTTATACATTTAAATTCAGTCTCATGTTTGATGGATTTCTGTTTAAGTGCAATTATTGGTTTGGCTTTTCCGGGTTTAAAATTTGACACTGACATATAAGAGTGTGTTTGGGAAGTTATCTTATCAGGTACTTCTCTAACCATGTAAATAGCTTTCCTTAAAAAGTTATGGAAGCCTGCTCTACTGCTTGTCATGTGGAAGTTTTAGAAAATAGGGAAAGAATCCGCATTTAGCAATTCCAAACTTTGGGATTTAAGAGTTGCAACATTGTCATTTTCTCAAGTTACTTTTGAGATCTTTGTGTTTTCAAGAACTCCATTTAATTTTGCTCCTTCACTAATAAGTCAGTATTCGTAGTCAGCTTTCAGACCTTACTGGCACCTTGGCTGGTGCTCTAGTACTGTAAACTTGATTACTTGACTATCAAAATCTCGGTCTTGCAAACTTAAGCATCTTACAAGTGAATGTTGTTTTCTACCTTGCAACAGAGCGATCCAATGGCTGTGGTTTATACAAAGAAAAGGAATGGAACCCTTGAAGAACGAACAGAAGTCATTATGAATAACCTGGAACCTGCTTGGATTCAGAAAATTAGTGTCAATTATCAATTTGAGATTGTTCAGCCATTGATGTAAGCTTTTCTACAAGCGTCTTATTTGCTTCCTTTTGTGCTCATGGCATCTTGACTATCTTTTCTCTTCCCCTTGCAGCTTTCATGTTTATGACGTTGATTCGCAATACCACAATATACCTGTGAAGGTATGCTATACTATACTTTCTGGTCTCAATTCAGTTCTCCTACATTTTTTTTTAGGGGTTAGGACTCATCATTTATCATATTTGGAATACACAGAGATGATATTATGTGGTCAATAAATGTCTTGATTTCTAGTCATTGATTCTTGGTTTTTATTTATTAATGTTGAGCTAGTTTTTGGTCTGTACAGTCACCCCTAAAAGATTGGTAAAGCTAATGATTTTGAAGAAATTATGAAGTTCTGATACTCCATTTGCTGTCAGATTTTCACCATACCAAAAAAATGTGGGATTATTTCTGAATCACTAGTACTGTTTGATCACTAGTTAAAAAAGGAATAGTTCAACTTTTCATGTAATCAATAAGTATTCGCCAACACTGTACATCAAGGTTAAGATGTGATCATGTTTGAATGATGCTTCTTTAGATTGAGATAGCATTTGACTTGGTTTGTGAAATTTTGGAGCTTTTAAGCTTCAGATCTGTATGGAAGCTTAAGCGAATCTTTGTCACTGCAATCTTGCAGAACTTGAAGCTAAAGGATCAAGATTTTCTTGGTGAAGCTAGTTGTGTTCTGTCTGAGGTGAGTTACTTGCATTTCATTGACAACTGTGACACATTAGTGTTGTTGCAGACATAGTTAATGCAGTAGTCTATTTTGGGTTGGTAAATTGTAATAGTACCTGGAATTAAGTGTCTTTTACCATTGTACTGGGGAATGATGCAGTCTTTACCCTTCTCCAGTGCAACATTAAGGTGGGTGTGGGGGAATGGGTGGAGCAGCCTGTGTGCACCGGTTAATCAAATTGGTATCTACTATAAGTCGTAACTGCTAGAAATTCTCGCAGACCTGATGCTGATTTGAGTTTTTTCGCTAAGTTTCTACTTCTGAATTTTTTGCCATCCCAAAGTCTTATTCTAAACTGTTTGATTTAAGGATTTGTAATCTGTATAGTTGGTAAACTTTCCTTTAAATCTCCATTCTTAATACAATATGAAGTTTTTAACTGTTGCTCCAATGTGCCAT
Organism: Gardenia jasminoides; assembly: GCA_013103745.1. Lineage (NCBI taxonomy): Eukaryota > Viridiplantae > Streptophyta > Magnoliopsida > Gentianales > Rubiaceae > Gardenia > Gardenia jasminoides. Next base: position 4,750,886 of record CM023096.1, on the reverse strand, counting down.
GTTTTAGCGAACTTGAAATGGAGACGGCATTGTCTTTTTCTGATGAGAGACATTATGAAATTGGATTGTTCATCCTTTTCATTGTTGATACAGTCGATCATGTTTGGTTTTTGTGGTTCCAGATAGTAGATTGGATTATTTTCTTGTTTTAATTTGTTATGAAGTTTTTTTACTGTTGCTTCAATGCTCCATGTATTAGCGAACTTGAAATGGAGATGGCATTGTCTTTCTGATAAGAGACATTTTGAAATTGGATTTCTCCATCCTTTTCATTGTCGACACAGTCTATAATGTCGAGTTTTTGCGGTTCCAGGTTGTTACTAAAAGAAACAGAGCCTTGACCTTGAATCTTCACAATCGAGATGGTCATGGTTTGAAAAACTTGGGTACTCTTACCGTCCAAGCAGAGGAAACTGTAGCTTCAAGGAATGCAGTGGAGATGACTTTTCGTTGCTGTCATCTTGATAACAAGGATCTTTTTTCTAAAAGTGTATGGATTTGTAAATATCAATTGATGTGAAGTCTGTAGTTATTTCAACTATATTTTCACCTTGATCTTATTTTACTGTTCTCAGGATCCTTTTCTTAGAATCTCTAGGATTGCTGAGAGTGGCGGTTCTATTCCAATTTGCAAGACAGAAGTCATAAACAACAACTTGAATCCAGTCTGGAAACCGCTGTGTCTAACCATGCAACAGTACATAAGCAAGGTAAGTTTCCTGCTCGCTGTTTGCTGAGTGAAGGGTCCGTTTGTTTGCCTATAGAATTGCTGAAATCATTTCCTTGAAATATTTTCAAATATTTGGTTGACTTTTTAATTTCCTCATAACTAACATACCACCAGTATGCCAGTACTATTACCACCACCTTTTAACCACTCCCAAACACATCCAAAATCAATTTAAGACCAAAAGACAATCAAAATTATTTTCGTATGTATTCATAGTCATAGAAGGCCCGGCAGTGAATCTAAGAAGTATTGAATAAGATATGTACCCAACAAGATGCCACCAATTGATCCAAGCAAAATCAATGCCTTACTGGAGTCCTTCCACAGATCCATGAAGCCATACATGGATTTCTTTGTCTCAGCCTGTGTGAGAAGACAGAGGAAGAGAAATAAGTAAATGTGTGTTAGAGATGAGAGGAAAAAGAACCCATGATTTAGTGTGTTTGAGAGAGGATGAATAATTGAAGAGGAAGAGCTCTTAGAAAGCTTTTTGTTTTGAAAGAGGAAGTAGTGTTGGTCTGGAAACAACTTCAGTAGAAGCTTTAATTAAGTTGTTTTTATCTATCTGATTGGGTAAAACCTTTTTCCCTTGGAAGAAACTTTCCGGACATATCATGCAGCTTAACACCCAAATAAAGGGAAAATATTGTCTGGAAAATGTTTTCCAGCAAAACAAACTTGAGCCTAAACAGAAAAGAAAAGAAAAATCAGAGAGGTGGTTTCAAGAATGATAAATTAGGAAGATATATGAGGCCAGAATTGGAGGAAATGCACCCAGGCTAAATTGGTGAAGTCATAGACACAGGAACAAATTAAGTTACAGCATGGATACCCACCATATTTAACATTTGCATGCACCCTATATCTATTAATAAAAATCTGCATTGCAGGATAACCCGTTGATCATTGAATGTTTTGATTTCAACAGCAGTGGCAATCATGTCCTCATCGGGTACTTTCACTTTTCTCCTACCACTTTATGATTTCTAATGTTCCATTATTTTATCCCCAGTGGTTCTGCTTAATGTTCGATGTTCATTTTTCCTCCTTCCACCTGTTCCTTTTGAGTCATAACTGTTCACATAGCTTCAAATCTTGACAGGAAACTGCAAAAAACAGTGGCAGAGCTGGAACACCTACACAAAACTAGATCTGGAGTAAATCTTGTTTTACCCCCATCTCATTTACGGCGAGTTGAAAAGGTTTAATTATCTCCTCTATGCATGAGTTATCGGTGCTTTATGGATCTGTTTCCATTAGCCAATGGATATGACTCTTGTCTTGCGTGTGTGTCTCCTTCATCCATCATTTCTTGCATGTTTTTTATATCCAATCTTCTTGCATTACCTATTTGTAGATTACTCAAGGTCAGCTCTTTGTGGATGGGTATGTTGAGAAGCAACTATACAGTTTCCTTGATTACATTTCGAGTGGGTTTGAGCTTAATTTCATGGTTGCAGTTGATTTTACTGGTAAGTAATCTTGTAAAGCTTTTCTGCGTCTTTAACAATTTGGTTATGTCTTTCTTTTTTGGGTCAATCTCCGTAATTCTATTTAAAGTTTTCTGTTCCTCTTTTAACTTCCTTTTTATTCAGCTTCAAATGGAAATCCTCATAATTCAGACTCCTTGCATTATATTGATCCTTCAGGACGCCTGAATGCTTACCAGCAGGTAAAGCTAGTCTTACCTCCTTTTCCTTAAACTTCCTTCTTAGACATTTCCAGCCATCTCTTTTGTTGTGCTCTTTTGGATATCTGAAATTTTCTAAATTAATGATATACTTAAGAACTTCACTTGTATTAACTAGATGGACGATGACATTAATTGCACTTGTATATTGGCCATAATTTTCTAAAAAATTATTATATTCCTGATAGGAATTTAATTGGATCTGTTCACAAAGCTAACATAATGCCCTTAGTTGTGTCTGTGAGTTTCAGTTTCCTGTGTCTGCATTTATGACTCTGGAAGCAGCAGAAAATTTTATGAAATACAATCCCTTTCTTCTTGTACTTCAGATGCTAAAAGCTTATAGTTGAATTATTAACCGGAAATCATTACAGGCTATAATGGAGGTTGGGGAAGTCATACAGTTTTATGACTCTGATAGACGCTTTCCAGCTTGGGGTTTTGGTGGAAGAGCATTTGGTGGTTCTGTGTCCCATTGTTTCAACTTGAACGGAAGCCATACTGACTCTGAGGTGACAACATCTTTTTATAGTTATTTATCTGAAAATATCTTATGTGTCATCCATATTGCTTGATTCCATTTGCAATGTTTCCTGCATTCAGTTGCCTTTGTCTTGGGTTGGCTGATTAAGCAAGAGAAAATTGTTTTATGCTAGGGTTTGATTATTTAGTTTCATAAGGTCCTCACAAGTATGTGAACTTAGATGGTACAACTCACTTTCAAGTTACTAGAGAGACAGATAACTTGATTGTGTTGCTGATGTTCCACTTGACAATGGTTCCATGACCTGCTGGACATACATTTTGGCTAAGACCAGTGTTACAGGCTTTAGGAATGGGCTACATATGTTAGTTCATATCTAAAACTCCTTAAAAATGATATAACTGATGATTGTATGCATTTTTATTTCTTTTTGACTATCAAAAGATGGGTGAGAAATAATATCTATTATTATAATGTCAATATATTTTTGTCAGCGCAGTTGCTGATATAGTGTTGATATTTTGGTGGAGTCGTAACCCTGGAAATTTAAACGTTATAAAATTTGAGGGTCTAGAGTATTGGTATTATATATTGTTTCTTCAGCATATCCACCTATGCCAGTTCAAGTAAGCTCAAGCAAAAAGTGACATAATTTCTTTTGCCAACTTAATCAATAAGTTATGAAAGCAGCCAAGGGTACTAAATATTGGTTTAAAAATTCTCCCATGTTATGATGTTTTACCATTTTAAAACGTGCAATCTGAATACTTTTGATTTTCTAATTTGGGTAGCAAAATTCACTTCTCTTTCACATCAATTTCTCCATTGCATGTGAGCAGGATCATTGGTTAGGTTGGAAAAAAAAAGTTTGATTCAAACAGGGACACGAACAGAGTAAAATTGTAGTAGCTTGAGGATCTTTTCCGCTTATTTAAGAGTATCAGAATTTAATGGGATCCCCTATTGCACTCAATCCTTCTTGTTGTATTGTTGGGTATACCACTTGACTGATTGAGAAGTCAAGGGGATGCTACTGAAATTGACTATATCCCAGCTTTGCATATGTTTCAGCAATCTATTAATGTTAAACCATGAATTTTTTGTTTATTAAATTTTGAATTCTGTGGCAGTAGTCTCATTTGATTGGTATTCTTTATTATAGGTTACTGGTATAGAAGGCATCATGGCTGCTTATTCAAGTACGCTGTATAATGTCACCCTTTCTGGGCCCACATTGTTTGGTCCAGTTATTAACAAGGCTGCAGAAATTGCTGGTGGCTCCATCTCTGTCAACCAGAGCAAGTATTTCATCTTGCTAATCATAACGGTATGCAAAATAAATAGTTGAAGTTTATCATCTTTGCAGCATAGTTTCACGTTTTGCTCCTGAAATCTAGCAAATTTTGCCTTCTTGTAGGATGGAGTTGTAAGTGACATCCAAGAAACTAAAGATGCTTTGGTCAGGGCATCTGACCTGCCACTTTCAATCCTTATTGTTGGAGTTGGCGGAGCAGATTTTACACAAATGGAGGTACATTCTTAGTATTATAATTTTATAAATTTGTAGCTGGAATTTGACTAGGTTCATAGAATGAGTTTGCATGTGAAAACAAAAAATATCATTTCATTTGGCAGGTCCTTGATGCTGATGATGGACACCGATTAGAGAGTTCAACTGGAAGGGTAGCTACCCGTGACATAGTTCAGTTTGTTCCTATGCGTGAAGTACATCGTAAGTGCTTATTCACTTTGTATTAGGATACCACTTGTTATGTATATATACCTATTCTTCTTCTGGAGATAATTTTAGTAGTAATTTTGCATCATTTTGTAGGTGTTCAACACCTCAAATTTCTAGTTTTTATATTAAGAATTTAGTTGGCATGGGACAATTGCGATGGAACTACCCAATTACAAGATAACTTGTTATTTCCTCTTAGAACTGCCCAAGCTCTTATAGCCATCTAAAAACCTGGCTATTGTCAATTAGCTCTTGGATTGGATTTTATCGAATGCAAGATGTGGTTTAGGCTTGTCAGCAGACATGGGCCACATGAACCTTTTACTCTGTGTGGTTCCATTTTTTTCCCTTCTGTTTTTCTTTTTGGGGGGGTTGGGTGGGGGTGTTGGGGTGGGAATCTACCTGGATGGTGGCTTTCCCTAATAGGCCCAAGATAGAAGTTTAATGTGCTACCTACGAGTCTGTTTGCCTAATGGCCTGTGAACTGTTGGTGATCCAAGTCTCCAGATTGCCAAGAAAGCATATGGCTAGAAACTAATTATCTTTTACTCGCTTTCAGTACGTAGTTGGATAAAATTTAGTGGATTCAAAAGGCACTAAAAATCTTGAACATGGTGGAGAATTTTGTAGTTGGATTTGGTGGGGAATTTTGTAGTTGGATCAGGCTCAAATAATTTCAGCTAAATGAAGTGGTACGGTTTATAATTGCCTGACGTATGACACTGAGAACTTATTAAGAAACGAGATACATGGTTGCAAAGGAAAGTTATAACCATCTTGAGGCTATACTTGGTCCGTAGTCTTAAGTTTTGGTTTTGGTCTGATAAAAGGATTCGATGCATGATGAGTTAAGATTGAATATGGGATCTGATGCCTGAAGACTGACTAAAAATGGATGTACACTAAGAGGAATAAAGAAATTGAAGGGGGTACAGTATTTTTGGTACTTGGAGTACTCGAATGATTTCACAAATTAATTATTTTCCTACTGTGTTTAGTACTTAACTGCGAAAGTATTCTTATTCTTCACTCTCATTGTCTGCTGAAATAATTCTAACCTTTGAAATGTTAGCGACTACAATGTAAAATATGATCACAGATTTGTTCAAAGTTACTAGTACACTCGTTACCAATAATTAAGTTGTTGAGCTAAGACCTAATTGCAATTTTTTGCCTCAAATACTTGAACACAATATGATCAGGAGTGTAAACTATGGCCATGACAATAGTTATAGGTGCCTTGAAGGTTTGTTGAAAAATCCAATCCCCTCGATTAGTTCCACTGTAGTCTTCTAGTTCTTGAACATCTTCAAGGAACCTTCTCTGAAGCTAGAGCCTGTTTTTGAAGAGTCTTCTCTTATTTACTCTTCATGGACTTCTGACTGGTTCACAGTTGATATGGCATTGACTGTCATCACTAACAATGAAGCTATCTAAACTTCAATTCATGAAATTAATATTAAGTAGAAGACAGGCTGTAGAAAAAGTCAACTTTCAGCAGATCGCCTCATATCGTGAATGGGATTTGGGAGTTAAGTTGTTAAGTGGTAATGAGAATTACAGCCAACATTAATATAAATGGTGTGGAAGATCTTGGAGACGGATTGGTAGAGTGCATGTTGTTTAATATGATACATGCAGGGTTTTGCTAGAGCAGCATAGGTCTCTGATTAAATTCTGCTTTAAGAATTTAGTTTTAAGTTGTTGGCAGCTTCAGCTCACTTTAAAATCTCTTTGCTTGTTAATGTTTTCTGTGTTCTTCCTCCTTAAATCACTTTTTTACTAACAGATATATTTCTTCCTCTTGCTTTCCTCTACCTAATGTATGACCTGATATTTTTGCTAACTTTGTGTAGGTGGAGAGATATCTGTTGTTCAGGCTCTCTTGGAAGAACTGCCCGGACAATTCCTGTGTTACATGCGTAGCCGGAATATCAAACCTCACTTCACTGATGTGGTTCATGCTTCAGGCCAGGGAACCGTTTATGGGGTTTGAACTAGCTTAACATCTAATCTTCTAGGATTCGAGTCTAACAGAAATTTCAGAATGTAAATATCTAGGAACAAATATTACAGCAAAGGTAGAAGTTCTTTTTACTGGTAGAAATATGTCTTCTTTTTTTTTTTTAGTTGGTGGTAGAAATATGTCATTCTTTGATTCTGTTGGTCTCCCTCAAGTACAAAAGAGTAGGTAGTAGAGTATGGATGTTTGTCCCCATCTAGATTTGGTTACAAGCAAGTGCATTTTCTGATAGCATAAGCCTTTCTACATTATTTATTGGTTTGAGACATTTGAAATATGAACCAGTAAAGAACTTAAAATACTGCCTAGAAAGGTGTTGAAAGTTGAGGCCTGGACCTAGAGCACTATCCAGCGTTGGGTCCGTTTTTTTTTGTCTGAAAAGTAGAAATCTATTCAAGAACTTGATAATACAAGATTAGGTACAAAAGAGATAAATACCTCGACATCATTTTTGGTGCTCTCAAGGAGTCACATGGGAAAAGGGCTCTCCCATTTGATCTCTTTCACAAGTTTAATGGCAAATTTGGCCAACTTGTGAGCCACGAAATTTGCTATCCTATTAACAAAAGAAAAAGTACATTGATCAAACAAATTTTTTAGCGCATTGATGTCCTCCAAGATCACTACTAGTGAGGCATGTTGATTTGATTTTCCATGAATCATATCAATGACATTTTTGCAATCAAATTGGAACTCGACCGTTTTCCAATCTACTTCATAAGCCATCCGCATTCCAAGCCTAATTGCTTCAGCTTCCTCCAGCATCGGGTTTCCTAGGTGTGTTTGCAGAGTAGCCCAAGCTTGCAGCAGCTTTCCTTTCCAGTCCCTAGCTAGCACCCCTCTACTAGTTCTGTTGGGGTTCTTGGCTAATGCTGCATCAGAATTGATCATGATGAGACCCTTTGTTGGCGGAGACCAGCAGGTTTGTTGCGAGCTATTGTTTGTTTCAGCAATGTACTCTCTCTTGTCTTGAACCTGAGCCTCAGAGGATTCAATCCACTCAAGATGAGCTTTTTGAATGGTTTGTCTTGCATCAAAATCAGAGTTGTCGAAGACTTTTTGGTTTCTTGCTTTCCAAATATGCCACAGAATGTTCACCGTTAGGGAAATATGCTCAGCTCCTTATGGTCTGCTTTTGGCTTGCAAGAGACCTTCCCACCATTTGACGAAGTTGCATCTCAGCTCATTTAAACCATCCCAGTGAATAGGAGCAAGTTCCCAAATCAGCTTAGCATTTGAGCAGAAAAACAATAAGTGTTCCACCGTTTCCTCTGCTTCTCCACAATAGTCGCAGAGAGCATTTCTGGCTTTTGTTCGTTTATGAATTTGCTCATTTACCGGGATGCTATTGAGAAGACATCTCCATATAAAGTGCTTTAGCTTGTGCTTCAGATTGATTGCCCAGAAACCCTTCCATAAAGGGGATTTGGGATGGGCGTAGCTACAGCTGGCTTCATCTGGAGTTTTTTGGCCTGCTTTGACATTCCTGGAGCTGTCCACTGCTGCAGTATACGGATTTGACGGTGAAAAGGCTAGACTTAGTGTGCTTCCAAAAAAGTTTATCCCTGCCACCCATAAGACTAAGACGTATTGAACAGATTTTTTGCACATCATCTGAGCAAAACCATCTATTCAATAACTCCAAGTTCCATTTTCCATCTTGTATGAGATCTGCTACCTTGTGAAGCGGGCAATCCGGTGGTTAAGGGCTTATGAGTTTTCCATCCTTGTGATCAGGAACCCATCTGTCGTTCCAAATGCTGATTGTATTGCCATCCCCAGGTCTTTTCCACATTCCTTCATGTAAAAGGTGCCTTGCTCCATAAATGCTCTTCCATAACCATGAAGCTGTAGGAGGGGGATTGTGGTCTTGCTGGCTTCCTATGCTGGGATATCTGGCTTTGATTACTTTGCTGACCAGCAGGTTGGGGTGACTGATGCTACGCCAAAGTTGTTTTGCTAGCAGAGCTTCATTGAAGCATTCGAGGTCTCTAAAGCCCAAACCACCTCGCCCTTTGACTTGTGCCATTTTACTCCAGCTGATCCAGTGCATCTTCCTTTGATTTTCATCATTATTCCACCAGAATTTCGCTATTTTTTTACATATATCTTTGCATAGCACTTTTGGCAATTTGAAGCAAGACATGGTGTAAGTGGGAAGGGCCATAATAATTGATTTGATCAGTGTTTCTTTTCTTGCAAGGCTCAGCAGATTACGCTTCCAACCTTGCATTTTGTCTTGAATCCTGGTTGCAATGTATTTGAACACTTGTTGCTTTGAGTGGCCAATGACCATGGGTAGTCCTAAGTACTTCCCACTGGTTGCTTCTTTCAAGCTCCCGAGTACTTGACAAATGCTTTTTCTCTCTTCCCTGCAAGTGTTAGAGTTGAAAAAGATAGCAAATTTATCGAAATTTATGAACTGGCCCGAGGCTTTTCGTAGTCTACTAGAATTTTTTTTAATTCCCCAGCTTCTTGAACTATTGCTTTGTAGCAAACAAGAAAGTCATCCGCAAAAAGAAAGTGAGAGATTTTTGGACCTCTCCTACCTAAAGTAATCCCAGTGGTGGATTTATTAAGCATGCCTTTGCTCATCATGTTTGAAAGCCCTTTAGCACATATGAGAAAGAGGTAAGGAGATAAAGGATCTCCTTGCCTGATTCCTCTTTAAGGCTTTACTTTACCCACCCTTTGGCCATTTAGATTAAAGGAGAAAGAAGTGGAAGAGATGCAGTTTAGGATCCAGCTAATCCACGTAGGACAGAAACCCATTTTCATCATCATTTTACCCAAAAACTGCCATTTCACCCTATCGAAGGCCTTTGACATATCCAACTTTAAGATCATAAAGCCATCTTTTCCTTTTCTCTTATTTTTCAAAACATGGATGAGCTCATGTGCTATGATTACGTTGTCAATGATTTGCCTACCCGAAACAAAAGCAGATTGGGCAGAGTTGATACAAAGGGGAATGACTCGCTTTAATCTATTGGCTAGAACCTTGGCTAGGATTCTATATAGAACATTGCACAGAGAAATTGGCCTATACTGAGTGAGATTTAAAGGAGCATCAACCTTTGGAATAAGAGTTATGATTGTTTTATTTAGAGCTTTCAACAAATGCCCCCCTGAAGAAAACTTTGAATGGCATTAATAAGATCAGCTTTTAAAACTTGCCAGTATTTTTGGAAGAAAATAGGAGTCATACCGTCTGGACCGGGGGTTTGTCTGGGTGCATTGAGAAAAGAGCTCTTTTCATCTCCAGTTCATCCACAGGTTTTATCAGCTTCTCATTCATCTCAGTAGTGATCGTGCAAGGCACTCCATCTGTAACAGCATCAAACTCATGAGGTTGCGAGGAGGTAAAAATGTCAGAATAGAAGTTGCACAGCTACTGGACTATCTCTTTCTCAGTGTTGCACCATTGGCCTTCTGCATTCTGTAAACTTGAGATTCTGTTCTTACTTCTTTTGGTTGCCACTCTAGCATGGAAGTAGGCAATGTTTTTATCACCCTCACGCAGCCATTGACATCTGGATTTCTGAGCCCAAAATTTTTCTTCCTCCGTGTATGCTTTGCTAAGCTTTTGTTTGAGCTCCATGATCTTGCCTTTGTTTATTTCATAGTCACCCTGCCTGGCTTCTTTGAGTTGTTGCTTCAGTCATTGAATTACCTTTCCAGCATTTGATTTATTTCTTTGGTTCCATTTCTGAAAGGCCCATCTGCATTCTCTGATTTTCCTTGTTACTCTAAACATTGCAGAACCAACCTGAGGTTTTGTCCATTCCCTCCTAACCAGGTCTTGAGTTTCTTGTTTTTGAGCCCATCGTTTATCAAATATGAATCTGCCTGCTCTTTTCGAGACTCTAGGATTTGTATCTAGTAAGTGATCCGAGACGTCCTTTTCAATGTGTAAACATTTTGCCTTTGCAAAAGCATTTAACCAGTGATGATTTGTGAGAGCTCTGTCCAGTCTTTCTCTAATAACCTGTCCCTCCCAATTGCTTTCCCAGGTCCAAGGTTTTCCTTCAAACCGAATATCAACCAGATGGTTTTCATTGATCAAATTTTTGAAGTCAGCAAAGGACCTTTCTGGTCTCTTTCGACCACCCCACTTTTCATCATTAGAAGTGATGTCATTGAAATCACCTGCCAAAATCCATTTTTCCCCCATCCGCTCATACACTGCTCCAATTCAAACCATTGATCTCTTCTTTTCTGCTTTTCTGTACTGGCATACACTCCTATGAAACACCAATCACACCTTGCCTCCTGGTCAACAATGTGAGCAGCAATAAAAAAATTCGATGCCTGGACTGAGACAACTGAGATGTTATGCTTCCAAAATAAAGCTAAACCACCAGATTTTCCATCTGAGTTTACAATATAGCTACCCCACAAATTTAGTTTTTTCTTTACTGATTCCATGTGCTTTAGCTGATTCTTTGTCTCGCTGAGAAATATCATATCCGGGGAGTGGAGAGAGTGAATCTCCTTGAGTTGGGGAATTGTCAAGGGGCCCCCGGCACCTCGACAATTCCACACCACAACTCTCATTTGGGGGTTGGAGGCTTTTCTGGGATAGCCTCCATGTCCCATTGAAAATTTTCTTTGTGATGGTGCAGCTTCATGAGTTTCCTTCCCTGAACCGAAAGTTGGTCCACCTCCATTTCAATCTTCGAATCCTCTGGTTCATCAATAAGACGAAACTTCCTTTTTTTCTCCCATCTTTGGACCATTTAGAAGAGTGCTGATCTCTGCTAGTGGTTTTCTACCTCCTTTTGGTGTTAATTTGGCTTCTCTGACTCTTGTTTTCCTGGGAGCATTTCTTCTGGAAGAGCTTCGTTCAGCACCAGTGTCATGTGGGGTTATAGAGAAGGTTTCCAGTGAGCTTGCCTCTGCTAAAAGATGGAGGTCATTGGAGCGGGTGTCTCTTTACTACCCCTATCTAGAGGTTTGGTAGTATCTAATGTTGGGGTCTGAGGGTTTCTGTCAAGGTGTATGGGTGTAAGGTTAGTTGGATTAGGTTGCAATTCCTGCAAGGTCTTTGGTGTGGCAGTGGTTTGGGCATGTTGCTGTTCTTTTTCCTCAGAAGATTGACAAAGTCTGTTATTGTGCTCATTCCCAGCTTATTTCTCCTGTGGCGCTTTTTGGGTTTGGGTTGTCTGTTGCTGAGCTGATGTTGGCTGTTCTTGCTACTTATTGTCAGTTGTTTTTTGCCTCATTGATGAAGACATTGTAGTGCTTGCTTTTAGCCAGGGTCCATACTGCCCTTCTCCCCTGTTATTCCTCTGTTCCACATCTGTTTTACATGATTTTTCACCATGACCAATTCGTCCACAGGTGTAGCAGAAATCCGGGCACTTTTCGTATCTGAACTCCACAAAGGCTGAAGTGCCATTGAGTTTTACTGTTGTTCCTCTAATAAGGGGCTATGAGATGTCTACTTCAGCCAATATCTTCATGTGCCTGCCCTCCTCTTGGTGGTAGCAGCACTTCTTGAACAGAGTTAAAAATTTTCCCTATTTTGAACCCTACCACTTTGCCTAACCAATGAATAGGAAGGTGACATACTTGTATCCATAAGAGAGAAGTAGTAAAGAAATCTACATCTGAGTCGAAACCTTCACTCCATGGCCATAAAATCAACAGTTGATTGTCCAAAACCCAAGGTCTACCCTTTAAAGCTCTCTCCTTTTCTATCATATTTTCAAATCTGAATTGGAACAAGTTTGGGCCAAGCTTGGTTACCTTCATATTTTTGGGATAACCCCAGACATGGTTGGTGAAATTTTTAACTCCTGTGAAATTTGCAACCTTGTCCCCAATGATATTTCCAACCAAACTAAGCTTACATTCTTCTATGTTGGCCTCCACGTCTCCGCAGCTCAGATCAACTCCTTCAGCTTCTTTTGAGCCCAGATCGAATTTTTGAAATGCCTTTGACAGAGATACTGACATATTTGAGCTGAAGATTTAAGCGTTAGGTCCGTTTAGACTTGCTGTTTTTGGACCTGTTTTTAAAAACTGTATTTCATATCCCAAATGCTACAGTAATACACCAACAAAAAAATTCTAAAACAAATCCAAACAAATTTCAAAAACAGCTTATACATATAAAAATAAAAAAATTATCCATTCTTCTTCCACCCTAATCCCATTACACCCACCCCCACCACCACTTCATCTCTCTCTCTTCACCCTCTTCTACCTTCCCTCCCTCTCTCTTCCCCTCTTTTCTCCCCTCCCTCCCTCCTCCCTGCAACCTCCCCTCCATCAAATTAAAATTTATTTGAGGTATTTTTTAGGATATTTTTAAAATTAAAAATTTATTAGGGATAATTTTTGGGGTATTTTAAAATTAAAAATCTATTTGGAATAATCTTTTGGGTTATATTTAAAATTAAAAATTTATTTGGAGTAATTTTTTGGGGCATTTTTTCAAAATTTAAAATTTATTTGGGCTAATTTTTGGAGGCATCTTTAAAATTAAAAATTTATTTGGGTTAAGTTTTTGGCGTATCTTTAAAATTAAAAATTCATTTGAGGTATTTTTTGGGGTATCTTCAAAATTAAAAATTTATTTGGGGAAATTTTTTGGGGAATTTTTAAAATTAAAAATTTATGGGGTAATTTTTTAGGGCATTTTTAAAATTAAAAATTTATTTGGAGTATTGTAAAACTAATGATATGAACTACTAAAAGTAGAGATTGAAATAATACAATAGAGACAAGAAGTAGAGAGAATAGAAAATTATTCTATTATTAACTTTATCGCTCAGAAACAGTTGTTACAACTGAGAATAGGATACCTCTATTTATAGGTAAATTAAGATTAAAGGTACATGAATCGTATTAAATATCTATACATGAATTTAGTAGTTTCATAGATAAACTAACGAACTGCGAGAGGATACATCAATGTACCAATTAATCTTATGGGGAACAATGTTTTTAAACTCGAACCGATCAGTGAACCGGAGGGGGGGCCGGGTCCCGGTTCGACCGGTCCGACCGACTGGTTTAACGGTTCTCTGTCTTTTTCCTTTTTCTTTTTTCTTCCCCTCAGCTATATAGAAACGTCAACCAAGCCAATCATAGCCATGTAAAATGCATCATAAGCTGGTGAAAAATGCCACTAGAAATGTTTTCTATCATTGAAAACATGTTTCATAGGATAATCATTATCAGTACTTATGTCAAACATAGATAGGATTAATAAGTATAATCCAAATACTAATTAAAATACATATCACAATCTTAAAAAGGTCCATAAAAAAAAGTTCCAATAAGTCTAACAATTGATTATCATCATATTCACCATCAAATTCATAACTCATCGTCAGTAAATTCACAAACTTTCTTCATTATCATTGGAAGACAACACGACGCTACTGGCTTGACAAATTCTTTGGTTCAACGTAAAATAATGAAAAATTCAATAAAAACACATAAGTCCAAATACAATTAAACAACTAAAGATATAATTGCTACTTATCCCATATCAACAATCCCATTAGCATTCAAACTGATAAACTATACAGATATATAAAGACACAAAACCACTAAAATTCTTGACATGAGCAACCGGGCTCTCTACTATAAGCAAAATGCAGAAATGAGTTTTACAAATGACAAATACAAGCTTTCTAAACCTGGAGAAATGGCTTATGAGGAGTTCTCTAGAATGCCTACCAAAACCAATAGAATCTCATTATATAGTTGGAATTGACATGTTCAATATTGAGAAAAATCGAGAGTATGAACTAAAACAGCTCCAGTCACAATTCCAAAAACTTAACCTGTTCAAACTACAAAACTTTCGAACCATCAGCCATTTTGGCAGCTAGGCATGATAGCCATCTAAATACTCACAACAGTTAGAAATAAGAAATTTGACTATTCACATTCAGAATTGCCTAGTAAAGTTCAGTTCTTTCTCATTCTTTTCTTTTCCTTAAATATATAAGCTGTATTAATCGTGATTTAAAAAAAAGCAATTATAGATTTTCCCAAATATCATTTTACCAAATAATTTCAACAACTAACATTGCAAAACCCAAAATGTGTAACCACGAACAAACAAAAGGATTTGTACCTCAAATTAAAGTAATTATCAGGATCTCTAGACGCTTGCTTCCCCTGAAAACTACAAAAGAACACTTCAATCAAAAAATAAATCCAAATATACCAAATTTAACAGAAAAATTGAGAATTTAGATATTAAATAAGGATTTGTGATTACCTTTTCGCCGGCGAGGGATTGAGCTATGATGCGAGCATGGTTCCAGCGCGTACTGGACTTGGTGAGGCGTTTGAGGCTTTGAGCAAGAGGCCAGGGCACCTTCGATTAACACAAGGGACTTGAGCACTACTCCCTGTCCCTGCACCTTGCTCCAACCGTTTGAGCTCGGGCTTGGGTTGAAGTCAGGCTGTGACGACTTTGAAGTTGCAGATCGGAATCGCAAGAAGAGAAAAGAAGACTTAGATAGCTGGCGGCTGCGTCTGGAACTTGATTAGCTATTAGGGTTCCTTTTTTTCTTAACGTGATTGTTTTTAAGTCAAATGGACCAATTTCATATAAATCGCCGGTTTACGGTTCAAGCGATTTTTTACGGTTCACACGGTTTGACTGGTTTATGACGGTCTGATATTAAAGTCCGGCTTTTATACTAGACTAGACCGGCGTCCTTGTCGGTTCGCGGTCGAACTGGTCGAACCGGCCGATCCGGTCCGGTTCTGAAAACATTGATGGGGAATACATGTATCAATTTTCTTAGGAATATAAATGGACATCCATATCAATAGAGGTAATTATTTCATAACACTCCCCTTTGGATGTCCATTACACAAAGAATATGCCTCGTTAAAACCTTAATAGAGAAAAATCCAGTGGAACAAAAACCCTAGTGAAGGAAAAAGAGTACATTATTCTTGTATATTTTCTCCCCCTGATTCAAACATCATTTGAGATCTTTTAACCATGCATTCCAATTATTTTCACCAATTTTTCAAACTTTGCAGTTGGGAATGCCTTGGTAAAAAAATCTGCCAAATTATCATTTGATCGGATCTGATGCACATCAATTTCACCATTCTTTTATAAATCATGAGTAAAGAAAAATTTTGGTGAAATATGTTTCGTTTTATCTCCTTTAATATATCCTCCTTTTAATTGAGCTATACAAGCTACATTATTCTCATATAATACAGTTGGAGGATTTTCTTTTTCAGAGGATAACCCACAACTCTTTCGGATATAGTGGGTTATTAATCTTAACCAAATACATTCCCTGTGACGACCCCACCTCCCCCTAAGGCGAACCAAAGGGTTTGGCGGGCCGCTTGCCCAACTCTCGCCGGGACTCGGTACAATTCTCAATTCAATAATAATCAAATACCTCGAAAAATAAGATAACTTTAATCCATCAGTCCCAGAAAACATTTAAACCATAAATCTGCTTTAGATGCTCATAACCATCCAAACTAAAGTTACAAATACCAAATATTATACCTTTAGAATTTTATAAGTACAATCCACAATACAGTGATTACATCAAAATACAGCTTAAAATCTCCAAACCAAACATCCTAGAGCAAACTTTGGAGGCTCTCGTTCTCAAACCCTGCTAAGGAAAACAAAATTGGAAGGAATGAGTTAAAATCCCAGTGAGCAATCCCAAAACATGCAAACTCATAGTAGCAGTGAAACAGTCTATATATCAGTTAAGCACTCAATAAATCAATATAACTCAGTTTGAAAACATAAAATTTATAAAACACATAAACTGAGAAAATACTCAGTGAAAGGATACAGTATCCACTGGTGGCAGTTGCAGTCCGTCTGGTCCATCACTCAACCCCCTACTCCTCCTTATAACTCCCAGTGGTAATACTCGAGTATACCGTACAGTACCCTAAGTTATCAACCTATCCGACCGAGTCCGCTTCTGGCTCGAATAGGTCGATAGCGAAGGGGAAAAGGCCTTGTTCAGCCTATGTGTTAGTACACATGGCCTACAATCATGCACAAATAATATACAAACAGTGGAACAGAACACAATTGAACAGTAAAATGAAAAGTAGGTCGAGTACGATAAAGTACACACTCGCCTTTCACATAATCATTGAAAAGCATTGAAAGGCATCTAACATGTCAAATGAGCAATTCATTCACAAACATGCAAGGAACACTCACCAAATAAAACTAAGTAACTCAAACGTTCGCGCCTTGATCACCCTCGATACCACCTTCAAGCCCTAAGTACAACCAATATATATAACCATCAATTCAACCAAAACAAGTAAATATAACTTAACAAGTGCAAATAAATGCTACTAGCTAATGCATCTAAACTAGAAAGTTCTAGGGTGATTCATGGTCGCCAAATGATGAAACATTGAAGGTTTGAATATGGTTTAAACCAAGCCACAAAATTACCAAAATGATCACTAAAACACCAAAATAACACTTAAAAACACTTAAAACAGCAAAGAGAGCACACGCATGGGCGCTCGAACCAAAACGGACGACATTAGATTAAAACGGAAAACACACACTACAAGGTGTGGAAGGCAGATTTAACATCTTTTGCCATTTTGATCATAACTAATGGTACGAGTGTCGGATTGAAGTGCACAAGGTGCCGTTTCAAAGCTAAGAGAACAAACTATAACTTTCATGAAGACTATTTCTGCCCAGATTCACTCCTTTTGGGTCAAAAGTACGAAAACAGTTCCAGAAATTTCAGTTTCAGAATTTCTGACAGGCCTGATTCAAATGATCATAACTCAGCGTTCACAGATCCAAATCAAGAAATTCCAGATGCATTGGAAAGCTAGAACAAAGGGCTATAACTTTCACGTTTTGGCCAAAAGCCAAATCACAAAGGATCAATACGAAAAATGGCGCCAAATTTGCTATCCAGCCTCCCCTGTTTTCCTGTTTCTGCCCAAATGCATTGCATTCCAACCAAAACATGCACATGCAAATCCGATGACTCAAAAGCGATATCAAACATGCAAATGCTGCCCCTAAACATCTTAGCTCTACACTAAGGCTGTCTACAATGCATGGCCTAACACCAAATGTTCATAATTCATTCAAATTGGTTCCAATTCAGCTACACCTCATGCATTCCTAATCAATTCCCATCATTGAACTACTAATGGAGTGTTAATCATCCATTTACACTACCACACACACAAAGGTGGTCCAAGATCAGTAACCCTAACTAGGGTTCGACCTCTCATCATTGCCAATTCAACAACCACCACACCAGAATACACTTCAAATAAACATGTATTGCATACATAACACACTAAAGGAAGCAATTAAACACATTAAACCAATAAGCCATAAGTACCTCTTGTTGGCCGAAGTTCTTGGACCAAGAAATCAACTAGCTTAGACCACCAATTCATTATATCAAGCAAGAACAAGCTTCAATTTATTCTAAACAACAACATAGACATCAATTCCCAACAATGAATCTTGAAAAATAAGAAACCCAAACCTAGCTTCTTGGCCAAGAGTAAACACACTAAAATCAACCAAACCAAACCATAGAATCATCTCCAAAGCTATAAATGATTGTGAATTATACTAAACCAACAACAAAATCCAACAACTTCATCAACTTAGATCAAATTCCAGCAACTTAGAGAAAAAGAAAATTCAGCTTTGATACCTTCAAGAAGATGAACTTAGGATGAAAACTCAAGCTTCCAACTCCAAGGATAAAGCTTGATGGTTGCAAAGGGTGGAATCTCCAACTTTTCTTTTTTTTTTCCCTCTCTTTTCTTTCCTTTCTTTTTTCCCTTTGGCTCACGGTTTCTTCTTGTTTTTTTTCAGCCTTGCACCCGATTCCTATTGCTTCTCAAGTGACTAATAGATCAAGCTCATTAGATATTTATGCTTAGTCAATTAGTTTAGTCATTGGTCAACCATGTCATGCCATAATAACCCATCCATTTGAGTTGTATTTCACTCTTGCCCCAAGTGATTTCTTTTCCTATCAATTAAGTCCATAAGTTGTAAATCCAACTTAATCCAATATTACTTAATTATACCTAGCTAGGTCACTAATCACCCAATTACCGTAATCAACTCTCGTGAGCCTACAAGTTCACACCGAAAATTCATGAAATAGCAAACGTTTGATTTTTACATATAATTAGGGTTTTGAGAAAATACATTAGGGTTGGTACATTTAGGGTTTAATTTACAATTAAGGTGTAAACAAATTAGGGTTTTCGAAACAAACTAGGTTTTAAATTCAAATTAGGGTTTCTAGACTTGTAAAACAAAATAGTTAAAACAAAACACTTTAAAAAGTAAAACAACCATATAAACACCTTGGCAAAAATTGGGAAAAATCGGGGTCTCACATTCCCGACTGGCCTCATGAATTGCTATTATGTCAGCATAATTAGAAGAAGTGGCAGCTATTGATTGTTTTGTAAATCGCTATGAAACAACTGTACCATCACATGTAAATAGATAACCCTTCTGACACCGTGCTTTATGTGGGTCAAATAAATACCTAATATCAGCATAACCAATCAATTCAAGTCTAGATTTATTTGAATAAAATAAGCCAAGATCAATTGTTTCTCGGAGATAGTGAAAAATGTGTTTAATATTATTCCAATGCTGTCTAGTTGGAGAGGAACTAAATCTTGCTAATAAATTCACAGCAAATGATATATTTGACCGTGTGCAATTAGCAAGATATATTAGTGCTCCAATTGCACTGAGATATGGTATTTCAGGACCAAGTATCTCTTTATCTTCCTCTCATGGTCTTAAAGGATTTTTATTAGGATCAAATGATCTAACGACCATTGGGGTATTTAATGTATGTGCTTTATCCATATAAAACCGCTTTAATACCTTCTGAGTATAAGCAGTTTGCTGGATAAAAATTCCACCTTCTAAATGCTCAATTTGTAAATCAAGACAAAATTTTGTCTGACCAAAATATTTGATCTCAAATTCTTTTTTCAAATATTCAACAGTTTTCTGGATCTCTTCAGGAGTTTCATTCAGATTAAAATCATCAACATATACCGCAATTATCACAAAATTTGACCCATTTTTCTTTATAAAAACACATGGACATATTGGGTCATTGGTATAACCTTCTTTAATCAAACATTCACTGAGTCGGTTATACCACATACGTCCAGACTGTTTTAACCCATACAAAGACCTTTGTAATTTAATAGAATAAACATTTTTAGGATTTGATTTGCATGCTTCAGGCATGTTGAATCCTTTAGAGATTCTCATATAAATATCATTATCAAGATTTCCATATAAATAAGTAGTGACTACGTCCATTAGACGCATTTCTAACTTTTCATGCACTGCTAAACCCACAAGATATCTAAATATGATCGCGTCCACTACAGGTGAATACGTCTCATCATAATTAAATCCAGATCTTTGTGAAAATTCTTGGGTTACAAGTCTTGTTTTATATCTTATAATTTCATTTTTTTCATTTCTTTTCCTTATAAATGCCCATTTATATCTCACTGGCTTTACACCTTCAGGTGTTTGGACTACAGGTCCTAAAACTTTTCTTCTAACGAGTGAATCCAATTAAGATTGGATCGCATCTTTCCATTTCGACCAATCATTTCTTCATCGATATTCATCAACCAATATATTTTTATGATTCACATTTTCTTTCATAATGTCAAGTGCTACACAATATGTAACTTCTTTTCATTTAACCTCCAATTTCAAATTTTCTATAGTTCATTCTCTTCAAGAGTTGGTTCTTCAGGAGCAATCTCTTTAGGAGATTTAATCTTGTCATGACATTTATTTCATCTCCGGAGATATTTGAATCAAGATATCTTATTTTGGTAAGTTGGTTTTAAATTTATTTGTAGCACTTGTGTGTGTCCTTCAGGAACATTAATTTTGACTATAGTATTTCTTGCAAGAATATTTAATTCAATAACTCTTTTGGAGTCGATAAACATATTTGATAATTGATTTGCAATTTGTCACAAATAGATGATCAATTGAACTTCTAGTTCACATTAATTGGTATGAAAATCAAGAAAATCCAATAATATTTTTTTGAATAATTTCCTTTCGGTTGATCATTTCCTCCCCTAATGTCGGGAAGTGCATAATAGATCACCCATCAATATTGCATGATTTCTAATTATAAAGAGTGATTTCACATCCAACATAAATCTCTGTTGGAGTCACAGATAACACAATGGGGTATGTATGAATAATTTTTGGCTCTTATTTTTGACAAATCATAAATATGTTAGGATTAGTAAACTTCTGGTTGACTATAGGCGATATTTTTGATTTAATCAAATGAGAATAAAGACAACTATAACAATAACCATTTCACCTTTGAATGGTTTTGTAGTATTACCAATCTTTATCTCACTTGATGATATTTGTTATTATCTCATTTTGTATCTCGAAATAATATCCATTTCAGTGGATATTTTTAATTCAATATATTCCTTCGAGATTTTGGAAGAGGATAGTACATAAATTATGACAAACTTTATTCCTTCAGGGAAAAATATAATGGTGGCTCTTCTGGAGTTTGTAATTATTTTACTACTATCATTGATTGTGTTTATCTCTAATATTTTCAAATAGGGATATAGTGTGCATAGTAACACTATCAATGAGACACACATGATTATCACTATAATTTTTAATTCCAAATATTTTATATCCATTTCTTCTTTAGGAAGAAATAACAAAGAGACTTGTCTTCTGCAGGAAGGATAATAAAGAAACATTTCTTCTTCAGAAAGAAATAATAAAGAAATATTCTTTTTTAGAAAGAATTAATGAAGAAACTTACAAATAAATGTAAACATTAATAAAAATTCATAAAAAAACATAATTGATAAAGAAAATGATATAAAATATGTGAAAATAACAATTAACCAAATTCTAAATAAATATCGGGCATTTGGCATCAATTTCTTCTTCAGGAAGAAAATATGATTATTACCATCATCAATCGCATCATTAATTTGCAGTTTCAGGGTGTTTGTATATGATATTTGATAAAGGTCAATAAAGTATTTAGTCATACGATATATACGTGACTAATGACCTTTAGTGCTATATAAATGGTATTTATTTTAGAATTTTCTTTTTCAATGATGATTAATAAAGGTCAACAAGATGGTCTACTGTACAATAGGTACAAGACTAATGATCTTTCATATCACACCGATAGCACTTTTCTTCATATTTTTTCTTCATTTTTCTGATAATTGTTATCCCACTTCTGGGGGATATTGTGTTTCTTGTCATGATTAGATCTACCACAACCGCGTCCACGGTCTCAACCAAAATTTTGAAATTGAGTCACATTCGTTTCAGGGAATGGACTACCACCAGTTGGTCGGGACTCATGATTTTTTAATAATAATTCATTATTCTATTTAGTCAAAATGGGACATGCAATAAGTTTAGAATACTTCTAAAATTCCTTTTTTCGATATTGCTTTGAGCACATTAGAAACATGAAAAATAGAGAATATTTTCTCAAACATATCTTCATCAGTAATATTTTCACCACACAACTTTAATTGAGAAGTAATTCTGAATATGGCTGAATTAAATTCATTGACAGATTTAAAATCCTGTAATCGTAGATGAAGCCAATCATATCGGCCTTTTGGAAGAACGACCATCTTCGATGATCGTATCTTTCTTTCAAATTATTCCACAAAACTAGTGGATCTTTAAACATCATTACTTTCACTAATGGTGCCTCCAAAATCCATTTGCATCAAGATGTATTTTACCATCTAATATAAATAATTCTTTTGATATTAAAGATAAATAAATAGAATTGAATTCAACAATCAGGCATGGAAAGTAAAAGCAACAACAGAAGCATCCAATCAGTTCCAAATGAGTTAACAATCACCAAAGAGGCATATGCAAACAGCAGTACATACAACTAGAGGTTCATGTGATGCTCAAATGACCACTTAGGAAAAGGTTGACATTCATTGCACCTTGCTAGCTAAGGATCATTTTCAATTTAAAAGGTTCACTTTCAAATTTAAAATAGTAGAAACAAAAGCCTAAAATTTCATGCCCCTGAACTCAAATATTTTTAGCTGTTTAGTTTCCTTACAAACTACAAAGCATGCTATATTATCGGGTCATGCTTTTCTCTTTCTCATTTGTGTCATCTAAGAAGTTTCAATTTAGTTAAACCAATCAAATAATTTGCATATGTGTAGGATGACATACGACTGGTTTTGAAATGGATATATCTTTTAATCCCTTGCTATTGATGACATGCTCCCCCAAGACCTTTTCTGATTTCTACATGTCAAGTTCAGTGCTTTTGCAATGAATAGTAAAGTATTTTCTTGTAACAACTCAATCATATGGAAAGTAAATTAGATGGGCAGACATTGTATAGTAATGATTTGTGGGCGCGTTGTCTGTGCCTAATACTTTTCTTAAAAGAGTTGAAATGTGTCCATTTCGATGTGTTCCGGCTTTGGCATCCCGAATCATCTGGTGCATAGAATTCAGCAGGTGACCATAAGTCAATCCGGGTTCCTTTTAAGCAGCTTGGATGAAGCTATATGTCATGTCTCCGGTGACAGATTTGTGATTGATATATACCCAATGGTAGAGACTCGTGCTGATAACGTGTTGTAAAACTAATAATATGAAGTACTAAAAGTAGAGATTGAAATAATACAGTAAAGACAAGAAGTAAAGAGAATAGAGAATTATTTTATTATCAACTTTATGGCTCAGAAGTTATTGTTACAACTGAAGTTAGGATACCTCTATTTATAGGTAAACTAAGATCAAAGGTATATGAATCCTATTAAATATCTATACATGAATTTAGTAGTTCTATAGATAAACTAATGAACTACGAGAGAATACATCAATGTACTAATGAATCTTATGGGGAATACATGTATCAATCTTCTTAGAAATATAAATGGACATCCACATCAATACAGGTAATTACTTCATAACATGGAGTAACTTTTTGGGTTATTTTTAAAATTGAAAATTTACTTGGAGTAACTTATTTGGGGTATTTTTAAAATTAAAAATTTATTTGGGGTAACTTTTTAGGGTATTTTTAAAATAAAAAATTTACTTGGAGTAATTTCTTTGGGGTATTTTTAAAATTAAAAATTTATTTGGGGTAACTTTTTGGGGTATTTTTAAAATTGAAAATTCACTTGGAGTAATTTATTTGGAGTATTTTTAAAATTAAAAATTTTTTGGGGCATTTTTAAATTAAAAATTTATTTGGGATAGCTTTTTAGGGTATTTTTAAACTAAAAATTTATTTGGGATAATTTTGGGGTATTTTTAAAATTAAAATTTATTTGGTGGGTAATGGTGGTGGAGGTGGGTTAATTACTCCAAAAAATATCCCAAATAAATTTTCAATTTTAAAAATACCCCAAAAATTATCACAAATAAATTTTTAATTTTAAATGCCCCAAAAATACCCCAAATAAATTTTTAATTTTAAAAATATCCCTAAAGATTTTCTGAAAAGCACTCTCAAAAACACCTTAAAGACAATTACAATAATTGTTTTTCACATCCCAAATGCTACAGTATTGTTTTTGAAAAACAACTCCAAAAAACACTAGTCCAAACGGACCCGTTCGTCTTTTTGCCAGAACCAGACTCCTGATATCCTGTGGTCTGGGTGTGTCTCTGTTTTCATTCACTTTAATTTTAGGGCACAAGTCGTATCTCGAAAAGATCAGAAGAGAAAGCTTTTTAAGTGTGAATTTAGCTGGATCCCTGATGTCTGCCATGCTATCTATTCTACCATTTTAAAGGATCATAAAGATGCTTGAGCAAACGATAACAGTAGATGAATGTTACATCAATATTTTCTGCATTTGTAGCGGTTGGGATGATGAAAGACAGAAATGTAATTGTGTGTGTGTGTGTGTGTGTTTTATTATTTTTATTTTTATTTTTTTGCAGCATGTACTTTCCAAGTTAATTAGAATTATGCAATGTGTTCCCATAAAAATAAGACTCCTGGAAAGATGTTCTCAGTCCCAGAATTTCTGCACTGCAAATTAATGGAGAAAGTAACTGATAGTTTAGAGTTAGACCATCACAAATTCGTACATTAATTACTTCTGAATATTTAGCAAACTCGGTTGTATCCGGAACACGGGACAACTTGGTACAGATACTTAATGTTTTACAGGTTCATTCCAATTTACATTGTGGACCTACTATCCGATTTGCTGACCAAGTATCGCAGATTGACAGGACGTCATTTGCTCTTATTAATCAATTCTTGGAAAACAAAAATGTCTCGAAAACAAAATGGTGAGTATGAAGTACACTTTTTTCAAATGAGACATTTCTAGACAAGTTTTCAATAAATTGAACCCAATCAATCCCGGTGATGAACAAAATCGGGAAATTTTTTTTTTTTTTTCCTTTTCCTTTCTGTGTTTGCTTGGACCTACGAAGTCCTCAACTGCACTTCCTGATTAGCCAAAAAGAAACAGCGTCCTAGCTTTGTGACGTTGATATGCGGTCGATAAAGAATTTGAAGTTTAATATTTTCCTCGTGGATTTTCTCCGTAACAAAGAAAAGCATTAGCAGACTAAGTTGGATGACGGCAATGTTCTCAACTCTGCGGTTCAGGTAATATCAGAATCATATCCAATGTATTTGCAGTATTATCTTAAATCTCTAGTCCAAACATGCCAAAATCTGAACTTGAAAGACATTTTGCCCCACCAATCACCATGACAAACTGAAAGATTACAGTGACCATTTTAAGCTTTCCCCATGCAAGAACAATGAGCTCTTTACATCCTTTTTTCCATTTAGGCATCAACAAACTTGAAACTGCAGAATTCAGTATCAGAAACGGAGTGCACATCACAGTGCAGCATAATGCTATCAGTGATGCCTGCGGCGATCCTTCTCCCTCGATGAATAAGAACTGTGGTACTCACGATCTACAACAGATAAACATAGCTCAATAAAGGTCTATTCTTGCAACAGCTTGCCCAAGAAAAATCATCAGATAACTGACTTATTTACCTCGAGAAGAGTGATGTTTTGATTTCTCCCCATGCCCTGAAGCAAAAGGGAAAACATCAAATGACGAGTACAGTCATTTTCACTAAAGACAGAAAAGTTGCAAAGAAATTGCAAATCTGCCAAGATACTAAAAGATATTACCTTTGTCCCTTGAGCGATGACTCCTGTCCTTAATTTTATCCCTGTCTCTCTCATTGTCCTGTCTTTCTCTTTCCCGTTCCCGCTCCCGCTCCCGTTCCCGTTCCCGATCAGACTCCCTTCCCCTATCACGGTCCCGGGATTTCACTCTCTCCTTCTCTTTGCTGCGATCCCTGTCCCTTTCGCTCTTGTCCTTTTCATCACTTGCCTCAGTTTTATGCTCAGACATCGATTTTGAAAGAGGTTCTTCTCTTGACTGTCCATCGGTAGGCATGCTTCTAGATTCTCCATCAATTTTCTTCAAGCCATTTAATTTGTCTGAAGCACCTTTGGATTGTGCATCCTTCCCCGATTCTTGATTTGCTCCAGTAGATACCCCCCTGGGGCTAGTAGTATTATCATTTGCAGGTGGGACACTCAGGGATCCTTCCTGCATTTAACAAAGAATAAATCACATACATTTAAAATGCTACATGATACACATTGACTGATTGAACCACAGTAAAAACTAAAATTCAACAAACACAAAACATGCATACATATGCACAGCAAAAGAGAGAAAACTAACCCTTGGTGGCTGAGGTGATGCATCCCATGATTTGTTAGATGTCGTAAACGACCCTCCATCCTTGCATACAGGAATGTACTGTGCCTTGGGAAGGCTATACAAGTGGGCAAGTACTCTGCAAACCTCATCAATCCCAGATTTGTCTGCATCAAATGCCTTCCACCAAGGAGGATTCTCGGGTAGAGGTACCTGAAACCTACGAGCTGCTGCATAAACAACTCCACAAGCCACGACCTCACTTTTGAATCTCACACACAAAGTAGTTCGCAAGCTGCTCGAAGATGCATAAGCAATGAAGGGAACAATTAGAAGAGAGAAAGATGCACAAAAACCATGAAATCATATCCTATACAAAGCAAGTGAACCCAACTTCTAGTTCTTTAGAAAGTAAATAGAATACTGAGATAAATTCAATATTCACTGTTCAACCAAGACATCAAGCTTCTAAATTTTCAAAAGGAAATTCAACAGGGAAATGTGGTGCTAGAAAATGCCAACTGTCATCAAGGCAATTGATGTAAACTTCTGAATACCACTGAATTTATATTCCTTAGTGAAAATATCTGAATCCTTGCTAGCACACTTTAATGTAGAACATGGAAATATTGCAGTTATTTGGGCCAAATCTGTCTTATCTTAAAGCTTATACCTATCCCAAGTTTTAACAACACAAGCTGACTATGTATGCCAAGAGCAATATGTCTCAAATCTCTCAAAATCCTAGACCACATCCAAAGTCCAAGACAAAGATCAGGTTTCAAGCCTGTATCCATGCCCATGAGACATTAATTGTTGACATTTAGAAGTATCAGATTTAATGTTTGACAAAGTCCAACCTAACAACTGATAAAACCCCATAACTAATAATGAGATGAATGATAAACTCACGCCACCCTAAATTAGACATCTCTGTAAAATTTTGATAAAGCTGCAGCAGGAAAGGATGCAAGATGTGCTTGCAATAGAGGCTGTTTTAAAAGATGTTGAAGCACCTCGTCCTGAACGGACGGGCTTTTGCTATTATCTTTAAGTGATATCCCATCAATAGGTCATTTAACTTACCCTTCTCCTTCTGCTACTGACTTGTCTTTTGAACGCTGTTCTAGTCATTTTTCTCCTTATGCTGTGGTAAGTACTTAAGCCTTCTACATTATATTATCCAAAAGCTTCTACAGCTAGATGGCAGGCCTACCTAAAAGCAACATATAACAATCCCTGTGGAGAAATTCCAAGACTACACAAACCCTATTTGAACTTCCAAGTTTCAACCCCTCCCTCCTCCATTGATTTGTTCTCCTGTTTTTATTTAACAAATCCAAGTCTCTATTCCATGTGCTGCATCCCAGAGCTACAAGCAGAAACAAATGAAAATTATTAATTATATATCATCCTTTTACTTGATACATGAATTTCTAGATCGCAGATTTACTGGCCAAGTGAGAAACACAAAGAAAAAATCCAATTGCTTGACATCAGTATCACATGAACAAGCATATTGGACACCAAAACTACCAACTACTTTAGCAACAACTCAACTGTACAAGGGAAGACATCAACTTAATCACATCCTTTCCCATGTACCGGGCAGAGCCTCTGTTCATCAAGAGGAAAATGTTGTTCTTGAGAGCTGAAAAAAATAAAGCTCTAGTCTTGGAGTCACTCTATAAAGCTCCCTCCATCTAAGGATGAAATGAAAAAAGACATACTCGCAAAGAGCTCGATGTTTAGCTCCATTGATAGAGATCAAACATGTTCCCCATATGAAGCCCACCTTACGTTCAATGAGCTATAATTCCATGCTTTTCTGAAATCAGAGATAATTCTTTTTGCTATTATTTCTATTGACACTTTAAGGTTGAAAGAACCAATACTACAAATTGAAACACTTGCCCATTTTTAAGTTCATGAAGCTTGCAAGATCAGAAATGCCTTCGCATTTCAGATGCATATATCCTATTGACAAATGCAGTGCAATAAATCCCAAAGAATAAATAGAAACTGTGATTGACTGAAGATGAAATTCAAACTTAGATGAAGTGTGCAGGTAAAACCAAATCAACCTCGCTGTGAGAAACATAAAAGGCACAAAATAAACATATAGATTTACATGCAAAGCCATTCAAGGCTAAAAAATAAACAATGGACAAAACACTATAACAAGATTGCATGGGTATAAGGAAAAAATGCAGTGCTCAGGGTAAATTAGCATCAGTTCTCTCCTCTACCTCCCTCTCTCTCTCTCTCTCACAAAAGTAAAATTGAACACCTCCTAACACTATAGTTCAGTTAAAATTCAAAAGAATATGTGACAGTACACACACACACAGAGAGAGAGAGAGAGAGAGGGGGGGAGGGAGGAAGGGAGGGAGGGAGATGGCAGAGCTGAATGTTTCTCTGAATTCTGAGACATCCAAGATATTGGAAAAAGCATCTAGTTGGTACAAAAATAGTTGTAAGGGATATAAGCGGCCTAAAGAGTAGCTATGCATTTTGGCATTTTTCTCCACTAAATTATAAAAGTCTCCAGGTTCAAATTTCAAGCAACAACACAGCATATCAGTACATTGGGTAGCCCTTTTTTTCAACACTGGTAAGACTTATTTTGAATAATAAATAGAGTCTCCTTACAAAGTAATACCACTTAGCAACAGGAATGTAATTTCAGGTAAATCTTTACCTATCATTTGCCAGATTCCAAGCTTCTTGATTCAGTTCGGGTGTTTCAAGCACGCGTAGGTAATTTGATATGAATTTATGTGGATGCTCCACGTGGCAGATGAAGCCCATCTCCTTCAAAAGATGTCTTTCTGTTCTAACCAAATCTGCCTTCAACTCCACATATTTCTGTCCGTTCTCCATAGAGAGAGAAAGAGAGAGACCCAAGAAAAAATGAATAAAAAAGAGAACTTCATTTAACAGACATCACCAACATGCTTAAAGATAAGTCAAATTCATGATCACTGTGTAAAAGAACTAATAAGTGAAAAAGTGTCCTAACCTTCGAAGATCTATCCAGATGCTCAATTGGCAGGTTCTCCCTTCTACATTCCATACGATGAAAAACCATAAGGACGTCTCTCCCTTTCCTAGGGCTTTCCTCAAGCTTTGAAGCAAGCCAGACACAGCTCGCAGCAACCCTCTGACAATTCACAAATAAAGCCACCGTATCATCATAAACAGACATTGCTGCCCATCTAGATAAACTTATATAAGTAAAATATGAAGAATCAAAGTTGGATGGGATAACAACATAGAAAAATACCTTCACATTGAAACGAGCAAATGATTTTTTACAATAAAACCGCTGGAATAGAACTTGGCCAGTTCCCATGACAGCCTGAGGTCTGAAAACAACCAAATGAAGGAAAACTAAACTTCCAAGCGCAAGAAAGAACCTCAGGAAAAAAAAAAATTATCAGAACAGAGAATTTTTTTAAGAACTATATCTAGGAGATCCATAGTAGTTTACCATCTACAATCTCATATTGAAACAGAACCGAATAAAAGTAGCAAAATGAAATTAAAACTGAAAGAGAAAAAGAAAATAAGAAAGAGGTCAAGAAAGGATACAATCTGAGCAAAATCCCGCTCTCCTGGATGAGATCGCAACCATAGATTCGCAATGTAGTTTCAGTAGCTTTATCGATCCCATCCTTCCTAGAAGGTGAATTCTCCAGTTGTTCATCAGTTAAGTAAAACGTGTCGATGGCTGTGTAAATCATGGCTGATCAACACATCCAGGAAAAAATCCGCAACAACCTGCTGCAACGAACCCAATCGAATGCTTCATATTTCAATCATAAACTATTCTTTCTAGTAAAGGACCAGCACTTCCATCGATCCCTAGACAAGTGTACTTGCATATATCAACCGCGAAATCCACTTATCCTCCTACTCCTACTAAATTGGCAACGCTATAATACTCCAAAAAGTTCATCAATGGGCAATAATTCAACAAATTAACTAAATTAAGCATATCCAACTTCCGACTAAATTAAGCAATTACTCTAGAAAAGTGATAAAAAATCAATAACTCAACAAATTCATCAAATTCAGCATATCCTAAATAACTGAAGAAAGTTAAAAAAAATTGAAAACAAAAAAAAAAGAAAGGAGAAGAAGAGATGAAACTTACTAGTGAGCAAACTGGAACTCGACCTGAAATCAGATGACGATGCCGCGATTTATTGGTGGGCAGAGGAGAGCGATTAAAACTGGAGCGGCAGCGGAGGAGTGGAACCGGTGGCCGCGTTCATACGAGAAGAACGACGTCGGATGGAGCAATTGGGGAAAGAGGGGTTTTTGGTGCCGGTGAGGGATTTAGAGATTTTGGAGGTATCGGACGTTGAAACCCAAAAAAGAGAGAGAGAGAGAGAGAGAGAGAGATTAATATGTGCTACCACTAAGGGTGACAATTGGGCGGGTTGGGTGGGTTTTGAGCGGGTTGATAATGAGTTTTTATTTATTTGGATTATACCTAACTTGTCCAAGTGTAACTTAGATTGATATTGGATTGGGTCATATTGGGTCAACTCAAACCCATAATCCAAATGTGACCCAATATAATTTTATATATTTTAATACATAATATTCTCTCTCACACATTTATGTGCATAAAATGATTTTTTCTTATACACAAATACGGTTTCACATACATAAACATATTTTCACACACTAAAACACTTCCACACATACAAACATACATTCAATTATTAATTTCATTATATGGAAATACATTATTTTCATTCACACAAACATATTAAAACACACACTAATATACATACTAACTTTTTAAACTATTTGGATGGACAAATTTAATGCAAAAAATCCTTTTTCAAAGACAAATCAAATAATGTAAAATGTCACTAAATTGAACTGAAGAATTGTAAAATTCAAGCAAATGCAGTCATCTAAATAGATATTTTTTTATTTCATGATTCACAATGGGCAACCAATTTTTTTTAAAATATGCTAAATATTATGCTATGAAATCTCCAATTACTACAAAAAAATGTTGTTATTGGCAGTGACACTCACCTGGAGACACTATGAATGTGGATGATTAAAAAGTAGTTCAAGCAACTACAGTATTTCTTAATAAAATTTAAAACTATAAATTTGGATCAAACTAGAAGAAAGTTGTTCAAAATATTCACTTTTTAGTTCAAAATTTTTTTTATAGGAAAAAATGACTTGGTAAATAATAAGAAGAAAAAGACACCGAATTTAATGGGGATGAAGAAAAAATTTGAAAAATTAATTTGATTTTTTGGGAATAAAAATAGAGATTTTAAGATTGAAAAATTGAATTTTTGTGTTTGATGCATGATGGGAAAATGGAAAATTGAGGTTGAGAAAGTTAAAAGACTAAATTGTGTTCCTAACTTTTCTTAGTTTTATCTAAATTCATATTAAAGAAAAATTAGAACAAAGAAAAAGAAAATGGATTTTAAAATTTGATGGGTCATTAATTAAGAAAATGGTTGGAGTCCAATAGAAAAAGAAAATAAAAAATAGTTGTAGTTGGAAAAAGTAAAATGAGGTTGCCAAAACCATCACTCTTTTTTTTAAAAAAAAAAAGGATAAAAATATTTGAGTACATGCATTTATTTTATGCTATGTGGAAAAAAGTTGGGTTAATGGGTACTCAACTTCAAAACCCAACCCACCCAACACTTACTTGGGTATTTTACACCCAACACCCAACTGACCCAACGCAACCTCTCAAATTAGTGGGCGGGTTGTTGGGTTATGGGTTTTTTTGCTAGCCCTAGCTACCACTCTGTCTTTTTTTTTTTTTTATCATGACTTTTGCGAGGGGGGAGGCTAGATATGTAAAGATGAATTTCAAAATTTATAAAATATTTTGACTATTTAAAAAAGAAAATGTAGACAGATACGTACGTATTTGATTGCGTATTGCTAGATTATTTTCAAAACAAGATTAATTAACATAGCAAAAGAGTAGGAACATATAGATTATTTTCAAAACAAATTTAATAAATATAGCAAAAGAGTAGGAATATAGATATAGAGATGAAATGGTGCAAACCTACAAAGCAAATTATCCAAGATATAAAGTAAATATCCAATCCGCTCATGAACTATTACTTTTACATACATTTTAGTCCTTAAAACTATAATATGCATTGTTGAAACCCTTAAACAAGTTAACGTCTAAGCTGTAGTATTGAAATTACAGTTAGTCCCTACTCCCTAGTACACTATATTCTTGAAAAGCCCATGAATGAGGCCAAATAAAGCAATTATCTGCAGCAAGTTGGATGTGGATTGTCTAGAAATCTACCTTCAATGAATTCCCACGAGTGTGAATCATCTGATCAAATCCATCCGTAGACAAGGGTACATTCGCCCATCAGAATGAAAGAATAAAAGTAGATTTTTAAAAAAAGTTCATGGCGAAAGAATAAGTTTCTAGCAGATATATTAGAGGGGACGTATAGAATATAAATTACGATTAGTCATACAGAATCTAACAAGAATAAGAAGCAGAGGCACCTAGTCAAGAATTCATGAAGTATCTCCTTGTAAAAGTCATTGGACCTTGATCCAATTGTCAGGAAAAACTCTCTTAAAACTTTCCCATGCACTAGGTCGAGGGTCAAATCCCACCTAGTGCATCAATAATAAGGCGGTGCTTCTTGTTCTTAAAAAATTCAGAAAGTGCAGTAGTACACTTATCTAATATGTGGACAAACTGAAGTATTGCATGCAAAAATTGGAGAACAGCTACGTTATTGGGAGAGCGAGTCTTATCTTGAATTCAAGTTCAAGCCCATCAGCCAAAGTGAAAGAACAGCTGCATGGGAACGTAGATGTGCTATGAATACCTTTCTGTAATTGCTCAATCCACATATCATCAATCTTTTTGCCATAAAGCGAGCTGTCAAAGCTGCAATAGGACATTGAGTACCATCCAGCAACAGCGACCTATATTACACCATGACAGATCGCATAAACAAGGACGTAAAATCCCATATGACCTTGCATTGAGATAGTTCCCCGGGAGTAAAGAGTCATCCAGGAAGCATAAGAGCTAAAAACAGTAGCAGGACAAATTTTTTCTTGTTCACCTCTAATCTTACCATATTTATAGTTTTGCCTCCACCAGATGTGTCTAATTTTATAATTTGACCAAATCAGAACACTAAACAATCCAAAATGAAAAGCTTTTTCCTTTAATCTTTTAGTTTCCTTGGAAGTCATTTTAATTTACTACTTATTAATTAATTGAGTTGGACTTAATCTAATCAGTCATAAAATACAATGTTGATATGTATTTACAATTAAATAGTTATGCTGGTCAAATAAAGATAAAGCTAAGATAATCTTTTCCAATCAAACATGGATTGATTTAGTAAATAAAGAATTTCATTTCCTTGCTTAAAGATTAATGTAGGTCAATGAGCAATTTTAAAATATTGAGTATGCTTATGAAAAGAAAATAATTATCATATCAATAAATTTGAGCATGTTCTTTTACATTATAGTATCCGTAATACGTATCATATAATTATATTGGTTATGCAAATATTATTATTATTATGTCTTTTAGAGAAAATAACGAAGTATAATATTATTTTAGATTTTTCAAACCGGTCCCTCCTCATAGTACACTTAATCAAACTCAAATGTCATTTGAATGAACGGAGTAAAAATTATTATGTGAATGCAAACATTGATAATTACTGTTCTCTACTGCATTTATGCACTTTCTGGAACAATTTTTTTTCTTTTCCAAAAAAATAAGCACGTACACTCTATTTTAACAAATGCCAGCGATTCTTGTTAAAAGGACCCTATTTAAATTTTGCCCCCACTGAAAATTAATCATAGCTGCGCCACTGTTAAGTACCCTTGGAGGCAATTAACCAACATATTTTTTTGAAATAGCTAAACCTCTTCTTGGAAAAATGACAATATTTTAAGGCATTGTACTAAAGTTCATACATTTTTCTCATTGTTTATGTCAAAAATGTAAAGTTGCATTTTTTTTACCCTCCTGATTCTGAATTTGTAAGTCTCTCGCTACACTCATTCTAGAAGCAACATAACTCGATAGTAATAGG
Organism: Gardenia jasminoides; assembly: GCA_013103745.1. Lineage (NCBI taxonomy): Eukaryota > Viridiplantae > Streptophyta > Magnoliopsida > Gentianales > Rubiaceae > Gardenia > Gardenia jasminoides. The sequence goes on along the minus strand of CM023096.1, from coordinate 4,716,328 downwards.
GCAAAAATCTAGAGTGTAAAGGACTCAGATAGCGAAGTGGGACGCTGATTCCTCTCTCTCTTTGAGAGCTTCTCTCTCTAGGACTCTCTAGAGACTTTTTTCCTCGTTGTGGGAGGGTGAGCGGGAGTAAAAATTTTTAAATTACAAAAGTTTGAACAAGAAACACCCAAATAGCTTCTGAGTCTGTGTATTACATGAGTGATCAATCTATCTTAGAATTCTAGGAATCTCTACTACAAACTCTCTTTGATCTGGTGTAGCTGGGTAGTAGAGATAGGAAGACGAGAGGAGAGTAGGAGTAACTAATAGGATGAAGAAAACAGGTCTGAGAGTAATAAATACAAGTTTAAGGGCGGGAGCTTATCCTTTCTTTCCCTGATTCTTTAATGGAATTTTAGCTTTACAGTGTCTTGGTTTTCTTTTTTCTCTTTTCTCAACTATAATAACTAGCTTGGGTTTACTTTGTTTCTGTTATTTGATCTCTATGTTTTAACCTCTCTATGAAAGCTGGTGCAAGCCTGAAGCTGATCTGGGGTTTCGTAGTGACTACCCAGGAAACACCAAGATTTTTAGACCATCATGGCTGATGAGCTAGTGGAAGTGCTACAGAGGTTTGATTTGTCTAGTAAAGAGCTAGATGGAGTGGATCTGGAAGATACAGAGTCAATGGAGAAGGAAGAGGAGTGTAGAAGAAGTCTGATTGGTAAAATTATTGGGGAAAAAGCTGCTAATGTCACGGGTGTGAAAAAGTTTGTAAACTTCATGTGGAACAATCCGAGGAATCTAAATGTGGTTGAGTTAGGTGCTAATATGTACCAAGTCTCATTGTCCACTCAAGCGGATCTCGAAAGAGTAGTAATGGGATGCCCGTACATCATGGACAACCAGTTGTTGAATCTGAAGAGATGGGAGAGAGGCATATATAAAAACCCGAAGGCCTTCAATTCTGCCTCGATGTGGGTTCAAGTTTGGAATTTACCCATCCACTGCATAGTCAAGGAAGTAGGAGAAAAAATTGGAAGTGTGCTCATTAGGGTGCTGGATGTGATTCTACCACCAGGAGGGAGTAAAGAAGGGAAGCACATAAAAAATCTGGTGGAGGTGGATATCACAAAACCTATGCTAAGAGGCACTACAATTAAATTAAATGGGACTAGGAGCTGGGCAGAATTCAGGTACGAGAGATGTCCTGATTTCTGCTACAAGTGTGGGGTTATTGGACATGGGGAAAAGAATTGTGTGGAGAAGTCAAGGGGGCAGAATGAGAGGGTGAATCAGTATGGAATGTGGCTATGGGCACAGGGGAATAGGTCTCCTCCAAAAAAGAAGAAGGAGATAAAGAATGGATTAGAACAAACAATGCAAGCAAGGACTAAACAATCTAAAGGAGAAAGGTGGGAAGAAATAGAAGAACTGAGGGAGACGAGCCACAAACAACAAGAGCTAGATTGTGAAAAAGGAAGGAAGGGGTCTAGTCAGGAGAATAAAGATCCAATTGTAACCTTGCAAACAAGAAGTGCAGAGGTACTAGCTTTGTGCCCAGATAAGGAACTGGAAAAATGCTTTGGGGACACCGAAGAAAGGGTAATGGAAAATGGATTGGGACAAGGTGAACATATAGGAACTAGCCTTAAAGAAAGCCCAATACGCATGGTAATGGATGAAGTAGAGAATGCTACAGAAAGGAGGGGAAGGATAAGTCAAGAATAGATAGAAAATATAGAGATAAGGCAGGAGGTTAAGGCAGAAAAGGAAAATAGGAACAAACAGGTCTGCAAAACAAAGAGATATTAGAAACATCCCACACAAACAAGGTAGCAAGAACAGATCAGAAACCCATTAAGGACCATAGATGAAAACATATGCAGAGAATTTCAGCTGGGAAGAGGAAAATCTAGTTGAGAGATGAAGAAGAACACCAGGAGAGGGCTAAAGAGACAAGCCATGATGATAAAAGATTAAGAGTCGAGCAAAATGAGAAAGCACAGGTCCAGAACATGGAAGGGGTGGAGGCCAGCCTTCTCTGGTCCCCAAAGTACAAATGAAGGTGATGGCGTGGAATTGTCGAGAAGCGGGGGGACCCTTGACTTTTCCCTATGCAAAATAGGTATACAAACTCCATTCTCCAGAATTACTATTTTTGTGTGAAACTAAAAATAGCAGTAATTTTATGAAAAAGTTTAAATGTAGACTGGGTTTTGATAAGGTCGTCTGTGTAGAACCAATAGGTAAAGCGAGAGGCTTGGCAGTTATGTGGAAAAGTGAGGTGCAAATTGAGGAAATTTTGTATACGAAGTGTTCAATTGAGGTGAAAATTTTTTATCAACATATGGGAGAACACTGGTGGGGGGTTTTTGTATATGGAAGCATTAATGATAAGAAAAGAAGGGAACAATGGGAAGTATTAACAAGCAAAAAGAACCTGTGGGGGGATAATAGTATGGTTATGGGTGATTTCAATGACATTTTATCCAACAATGAAAAATAGGGGGGAAGGGTGAGAGAGGAAAGAAGCTTTAAGGATTTCAGAAACTTTGTGAATGACAATGAATTGCAGGATATGGGTTGGGAGGGTAATCCTTGGACGTGGTGGTGTAAATGGAAGGGAGGGAGATATTAAAGAAAGATTAGATAGAGGTCTTTGTACTCAGGCATGGTCAAATGTTTATCCTACAGCAACTATTTCCAACTTAGAGAATCTGGCTTCTGACCATAGTGTTTTAATTTTAGACAAACAACCTAAAAAGCAAAAAATCAAGAAAATATTCATTTTTGATAGGAAGTGGCTTGAATATGATGAGGTTGAAAAGGTTATTAAAAGGGCTTGGGAGAAAAAACAAATTGGATCAAAAGGTTTCAGAATGGCAAGAAAAATTAGGGAATGTAGAATGGCTCTTCTATCATGGAACAAAAAACTGAATGCTAATGCTAGGGAGGAGATCAATAATCTGAAAGCAGAGATTTAGAAAGTTAATCAAGGGATAATGGAAAACAGACAGCAGATTTTGTTGGAGAAGCACAAGCAATTAGAAAAGGCTTACAAGAAAGAGGAACAGTTTTGGGGCCAGAAAGCAAGGAACAAGTGGTTAAAAGAGGGGGATAGTAACACTGCTTTTTCCATGCAACTGTGGCAAATAGGAGGAAAAGGAATCGAATGTCAAGAATTGAGAAAGCCAATGGAAGATGGTGTAATTCTTAGCAGGAGATAGGAGAAGAAATAGTAGATTACTTCAACCACCTTTTTACTAGCTCATAGCCAAGGATGGTAGAGGAGATATTGGTGGGCATTCCAGAGACAGTCACTAAAGAAATGAACAAATCACTGACCAGGCATGTAACAGAAGCTGAGATCAGAAATGCCCATTTTCCATGCACTCTTCCAGAGCTCCTGGTCCGGATAGTATGTCCCCATTTTTCTTTCAGAAATTTTGGCATGTAGTTAAAAAAGATGTCTTTGGTGCTGTTTTGAATTTCTTTAGAATAGGCTTCATGCCTTTGGCTTTTAATGAAACTCTAATCACCTTGATCCCTAAGATTGATATGCCTCCAAAGCTTTCTCACTACAGACCCATAAGTCTCTGTAATGTGGTGTACAAAATAATCTCCAAAATTTTGGCCAATAGACTGAAACCAGTGCTCAAAAACTGTATTAGTCTCTCCCAAGCTGCATTTGTCCCCGGTAGGCAAATTTTAGACAATGTGATCCTAGCACATACGTACATTCATTACCTCAACCATAAGAGATCAGGGAAGGATGGATTCATGGCCTTGAAACTTGATATGTCTAAAGCTTATGACCGGGTTGAATGGAGTTTTTTAGCTCAAGTGATGAATAAAATGGGATTCTGTCCTCTATGGGTCAAATGGGTGTGTAGCTGCCTTAATTCAGTTTCTTCCTCATTTAACGTTAATGGAGAGAAGATGCGGTATGTGAGGCCTTCTAGGGGTATTAGACGGGGAGACCCCTTGTCTCCTTATTTATTTGTTATTTGTGCTGAAGATTTTTCAAGTTTATTGAAGCAGGCACAAAATAAGGGAAGGTTAACAGGCTTGAAGATATCTAGGGAGGGTCCTCAAATTTCACATTTATTCTTTGCTAATGATTCCCTGGTGTTTTGCAAATCTGATCCTAAAGAGGCATTGGAGTTGAAAGAATCTTGGAAGTGTATGAATGGGCTTCAGGTCAAAAGACTAATATGGAGAAATCTACCATTCTATTCAGCAAAAATACAGACTCACAGGTAGGAGATATATGTGTTCAGAACCTATAACAAATTCAGCAGGTGGGACAAGGTAAATACCTAGGGTTGCCTTTAGTGGCGGGAAGATCAAAAAGCAGTGTGTTTGGGTATAATAGGGACAAAACTTTGGGAAAAATTAGAAATTGGAAAGGAAAATTCTTAACTCAAGCTAGTAAAGAGGTGCTTTTAAAGTCGGTAGTAGTAGCTATGCCCTCTTATACTATGTCAATTTTTAGGATTTCTAAATCTCTGTGTGCTGATATATCGAAAGGGATGGCTAAGTTCTGGTGGGGAGATTCTGAGGGCATAGGAAGACACACTGGAAGAGGTCGAAAGATATGACTGAGGTTAAAGGGAAATGGGGTCTGGGATTCAGGGATATTCATCATTTTAATACTGCTTTACTAGCTAAGCAAGTCTGGAGAATTCTGACAAATCCTAACTTGCTAGTTAATAAAGTAGTCAAGGCTAGGTACTTCCCAAATTCCAACATTCTGGAGGCTAAGGTGAGAAAGGGAGATTCTTGGATTTGGCAAAGCCTGATGTCTGTTGTTCCAATGCTCGAAAATGGAGTAAGGATAACCATAGGTAATGGGAGAAGTATTAACATTTGGACGGATAGATGGGTATCAGGGAGTGGAAATGGTAAAATCATGGCTACCAAACCCTAGAATTGTACAGTCAACAGAGTTTGTGACTTGATTGAGGATGGCAGATGGAATAGATAAAAAATTAAAGAGTTATTTTCACCTAGTGATTGCAACCAAATTCTGAAAATCCCTTTGAGTTTGAGTGGACAAAGTGATAGATATAGATGTGAGGGCACTCCATCAGGCTCGTACACAGTTAAATCTGGGTACAACGCAGTAAAGGAGAATGAGGGAAGGCTGCAAAATAAGGGAAGCAGGGACTGGGAATCAAGTAGAAAAAACCAAGAGCCAAGAATTTGGAAAAACTTATGGGGCCTAAACTTGAAACATAAGGTTAAACAATTCATATGGAAATGTCTTCATGGCATTTTACCATGCAATGAAGTCATTGACAGAAGGATGGAAAAAGGAAATCCTATGTGCTCAAGATGCAGGCAGGAGGTGGAAATTTTAGAACATCTTTTCTTCTAATGTAGCAAGGTGCAGAACATATGGAAGACCTTTCCTATACAATGGGATGGACTAGAACAGTATTGCTGGAATTTTTAGGATTGGTGGAACAACTTACTAGAGGCAGAAGAAAGAAATGAAGGAAGAAAGCGTATTGAGCTGAGAGCCAATTTGCTTTGGTACATTTGGAAGTCCAGAAATGAAGGGGTGTTCAACCAGCAGCAAAACCAAGCATGGTGGACTGCTCAGAGAGCTTGTGAAGATTGGTGGGAATTTAGTCAAATCAAGAATGAGGGAAACAAAGCTATTCACAGAAAGCAGTCGCCTGATGTTCATTCCCAACAGCAGTCTCAGCTTATCCAAGGGACAATGCAAATTCATACAGATGCAGCTTTGAACAAGTTGAAGAAAAAGAGTGGCTTAGGAATAATGGCTGCAAAGCAGATGGGGGAGTTGATCCCAACTTTGGCAATTCCTATAGATTTTGAGTCTGAAGCAATCTTGCTAGAAGCTGAATGTATCAGAACAGCAATGGTACATGCTATGCAACAGAACTGGGAGTGATTGCATTTCATTCAAATTGCAAAGTGGTGATAGATAGAATTAACATGTTAGAATTAGATGATTCCCTTTTGTCCATTAGAGTTAACTAAGTGCTTTTGGAAGTGATCCTTCTATTTTGTTAATAGGGAGGATAATGTAGTTAGTCATTTATTGGCAAAATTTGCCATTAACCTAGTACAAGAAGTGAAGTAGGAAACTCCTTTTCCCATGTGGCTAAAAACGAAGTCACAAAAAGCAAGCAGGGTCTTAACCCAACAAGTGTAAAGGATGTTTGTAATGTCTACTTATATTTATTAATGAAATATGCCGTTTGACCCAAAAAAAAATAGGGTAAAAATCTGCAATAATCAGTGTCCAATTTTCAACTTCGATTAAAGTATAAACCTACCACATCCACGTCAAATGCAAGGCAAGAACATAATTCCTCCGAAATCGGTTCATTTCCTTTTCGGGATCATCGTGTTCACGTGCATGAAGCCACGTATACAATACACCTTGAAATCAATGAATATGACTCTTAGCGATATCGATTGGAGTAGTAGCCCTTGTGAATAAATCTTGTGTGCCATTTTTATGTAAATGAATTGAATAGTATATGCCCATTGACATTTCAGCATTCCTTCTCCTTTCAGGGTCCATTTGGAAGAGACGAGAAATTAGTAATTCTGAATTGTGAATATTCGAACTAATCATTCGCTGTTCAATAATTCTTGTTTAGCTAGCTCATAGCATACATGCATAATGTTTCTGGTTTACGATTTAAATTCTTCCGTCTTAGAGCAACTGTTAAAGGAGGGGGGAAAAACACATCTTGAGACCTCATATATAAGACACAAGTGTCTTAACTACCACACCAACAAGTATTTTTGAAGTTAGATGAGTACAAAAATTTATAAAACTAATGAAAAGTAAAATAAAAAATGAAACTTCCATGTACCTATTTATGCCTCTCTCTATTTCCACGTTCAGAGGATTCAATCTTGCATCATTTCCAATTTCACCTCCATCATTCCTTTTTTAATCATTAGTTTTTAATGTTACTAAATTCCACATTCAGATGATTCAATCTTGCATTCTTTCCAATTTTACTTCCATCATTTCTCTTTTAATTACTAATTTTTAGAGTTACTAAATTCCACCATCAGAGGATTCAATCTTGCATCCTTCCAATTTCACCTCAATCATTCCTCTTTTAATCACTAATTTTTAGGGTTACTACAATAAATTTCCTGCACAAACTCTACTCTTCCCTCTTCTCCTCTCCACCTTCTCCACCCTCCTGTCTCTCTTATCCTTTATTAAATCTCCATGTATTTAATTTAATCTATTGAAGTTTTCTTCCACAACTTTAACATAATATATACAAGTTTTCTTCCCTTTATTTATTTTCTCATGTGGAGTTTTTGTATTTAATTTGAAACTTTGAATTCTTTTCATTTATTGATGTTGGTTTTCTTTTTTTTATTTTTCCAATTTTCGGTTAAAGATGTATCTAATATTTCAAATTTTTTCGGCTTTTTTTTTTGTATGTTTGAAAGAAATTACATTTTTCATTTTTCAAAAAATTTATGTTCAATTTTCATGTTATTAAGAAAATTTTATAAGACACTTCAAGATAAAGTACTCTTGGATTGATGTATTCAAAGTTATTGGGTTTAAACTTTTTTTCCCTCAAAATATTTGGAAAATATCATTAATGGTGAACAAAAGATGTGATTTGGGATCATTTTATACCCAAGTATGTCAATAAAATGTAGTAAAGTGTCACAAATATCTGATTGTTGAAGTGCTACGGCTCCAGACTTGAGAAGGAGGAGAAGCAAAAAAAAAAAAAATGGAAAATCGGTGAACCGGCCGGTCGGACCGGTTGAACCGCGAACTGCCACCTCTACCGGTTCATTGGCCGGTCCGAGTTTTAAAACATTGTCTCAAGTGGTTTAGCAACCTGCCTAAGTTGTAAAATTTTTCCCCAACTCCAATAAGGAACTTTAACTGCCCAATTTGATGTATTCATTATGAATCAGGTAGTTGTAGACACCAAATTTTTACTAATTCTTCATGTTTTCCTACAGTTTGGTTGATTTAATTGATCATTTATTTTTCTACATTTAATATGAATTTTCTTATTTACAGGTTTATCAGGAAAAATCAAGAAAAAAAAAATCAATCAAAATAATGGGTGAAAAAGAATTTGGGGCCTCAAAATATTAGTATTTTCTCATTTTTATTTTCTTTTTGTTTTATTTTCTATTTTGTGATTTATTTGCTTTATTCTACTTTATTTTCTTGGTTTTTCAAAAAAAAAAAAAAGAGTAAAGTCACATCAAAAGATTTTTGCTACTAACTCCCTCCAACTCTCTCGGTTCCATCACTTCACACAGACAAGCAAAACAATTCTCAGACAAAAAAAATCCACCCACTCCCCAACTCCCCTGACATTCTCAGACACACCCATCACGGGACATCAAGCGGGCAACTCAGATACAAAATCCCAACTCTCGGCAACCTCACTCAACACACACAACTCACACACAAAAAAAAAAGCTCTCTTCCTCACTATCAGCTCTCTACCTCTCATTGCACACACAACACAAAAAACTCTCCGGTCTCTCGGCTCTCACACACTAAACACACACAACAGACAAGCACACACACACACACACGGGAGCAAAAAAAAAAGGGAAAATTAGAAAATGAAAAAAAGGCACAAAAGAGGGGTGAAGCTACTGCCGAGGAAATTCAGCAGCTATCAATGCCACAGAGCTCACCAAAATCTTCTAACAAGCATTGTAAGATTTCCTCAAACTTCTCCTTTAAAATTCCAATGTAAAAGCATGTTTTCATGGATTTTTTTTCTTTTCATTTCTGGACGTTTTCATGGTGTCTTTGGGTGTTCATGAATGTATCTTGGATTGTTTTGTTGAATTTTTTGGGCTCATTTATGTTAGTTTTGGAAGTAGAAATAGTGGGTTTACATAATGCATTTTACATGTTTGATAAAATTTCTAGATAAAAAATGTGTTTAGTCCTTGTTAATTAAGTCTTAGTTACATTGTATAATTCACAAGGATCATTTAGACATAAATTTCGTGAATTTTGGGGCTGATTTGAGCATATTGGAAAATTTTTTTTTAACCGGCTGTAAATTACACATTTGAGCACTTTTGGTGCATGTTTTGCAAAAACTAAGCCCGGAAATGAATTCTACGCGAAAAATCGAGTTGGGAGGTATATTTTTGGGAATTTTTGTCACCGGAAGTTCACCGGTGACCGGCGGCGGTGGTCCCAGAATGCCTCCATGGACTGCCTTGGTCTAGCTGAGAAAGAGGAAGAAGAAGAGGAAGAAGAAGAAGAAAAGAAAAGAAAAGAAAAGAAAGAAAAAAAAGGGATTGGGCTTTTGTTTATTTCTTTTTGGTTTGGGTTTTTTAGTTGGGTTCTTGTTATTTTCGTTTGGGCTTTACTATCAGACTTGTGTTTAATTTTGTTTGGGTTTTAGCTGGACTTTTTATTGATTTTGTTTTGGGTTTATATTTGGGTTTTATTTGTTTTATATGGGTTCAGATCCAGGTTTTGTAATTGTTTCTGAATTAAAAGCCGCATTTTTGTTTGGGCCAAAGTGATAGCAGCCCAATTCTTAGAAAATTCCCAACCCATCCTTGGGTCCATTTAAAATAATTTATACATTGACCCCTGAGTTCTCAATCAGTTTCACTTCGGCCCTAAAACTTTTAATTTCTTTCATGTAGGTCCCTATTTTAATTTCATTTTGACCCCTAAACTTTATTTTTATTTAATTTTGACCCCCAATCTTTTGGAAAATTTGGTTCAGACCCCAAAAGGTTTCAAATATTTTCAATTACATCCCTAATAGAATGTTGACTTTGCAATTATAAATGTTTCTTTTCTTTAATTGTTACGTATAAGTTTCTTATGTGTATTGTTTCCTTTTAACATGTTGATTTGAGTTATTCATTTTGATTGGTATTTATCTATTGTGGTATTTTAACATGTGTATTCATTTTGAATAAGTGATCCGAAGTTCCCATTTGAGTCGTGGGGGAGCTATATCTAAAACCTTTAGAATTTTCTATTTATGTGCCTTATGTGTTTTTTTTATTGCATGTTTAAATTTATTTTCCTTAGTTTTATTCATTTTTAATCTTTAATCGCTTTTCTTTAATTTTCAATAATTATTTGGAGGCCTTGAATACCAAGTTGTAATAGATAGGTTTAATTTTTGCAAAAAGTGTATTTATTTTAGAAAATGTAATAGTTAGATTATTATTTCGAATTTTCCCCTTTACAAATTGTATATAGGCTCCCCCAATGTAATAATTAGGTTTTACATGCTTTATTTGTGTGTTTGCATGCTTATGTGTTTATTGCTTTCCTAGGGTTTTGCATATAAATATTATGCTTATGTGTTATGTGTTTATGTGTTTTTTATATGTTTACTTGCTTGATTATCATGTCTACATGTTTTATTATGCATGTGTATTGACGTCACCACACTAGTCCAGTGCTAGTTGTGGTTCGTTCCCTCTAACGTTGTCACACTAGTCCAACGCTAGTCGTGACTCATAGAAAAAAGTTAGTCCAATGCTAGACCTTTAGGCCGTTAGAATAACATATTACATATCATTTCATGCATTTAGGGATTTTATTTTTCATTTTTGCATGTTTATTTCTTGTATGTAAAACATGATATTTAAACTTGCATTCACATTTTTGAAATTAGAAAATAGATTAGTGCATTTTAAAGCATTACCCTTTGAACAAGGGGAAAGAGCGAGTTTGACTCTCTAGCCTTAGCACACTTTTATTTCCTTCTATGAAAAAGGAAGATTTGAAGTCACGAATTTAGTTCACTGCACCCATTATGTTGCATTATCCCTCTTTAGGACATACATGTGCATTATTTTAAATTCTATCAAAATCATTCTTTAAAAATCAAGTTTCTTCTTCATGTTTAGCAATTCAAAGTCAAAATTCATTTTTCTTAAAATTTCATCTTTTGAAAATCAAGTTCCTTTTTACACTTAAAAATTCATCTTTTCAAAAATTCAATTTCTTTTCCCTTGAGATTTTATAAAAATTACATTTCTTTTGAAAATTCTAGTTTTCCCGTTTTTTTTCGAGTCTTATCATTTGCATTTTTCGTGACCTCCTCGAGGGATCAAATTTGGACGACACAACTAATGTGATCAATTCCAATCAAAACTCAAGGAGACATTTTGCCCCTCCCAACCCAACATTAGATTTAGGTTTTGCATCCATATAGATAACATCCAAATGTGATAAATTTGAAAGTTAGAATTAGGAAATTTTTAACTAAATCATGCAACTAACTTTGGTTAGGTTAGAAGGGTGCCTTAGAGACGAGTAGCATCGAATCTTTGCCTTCCCTTCTTTCAACCGTGACTCTCCAACCTTTTTCTCTAGTTTTCAAAGACTGAGTCGTTTTAAAAGGGTTTTCTTAGTTTATTTTCATTAATTAAAATTTTGGGTGACTTGGTACACCTAAACTCCATATCAAGTGGCGACTCAAATTTTTCTAAAACCCTTTCTAGACTTTTGTTTTTGGGTCCAAATCGTCAGCATTTTAGTCCCATGACCCATTTCTTTTTCAAAAATCAAAAATCAATTTTTAACTAAAAAATCTTTTTCAACTAAAACCAAACGACAAGGTTTTCTTTCCTTTCAAAAAATGGGGCGTGACAGCTTGACGACTCTACTGGGGATCGAAAAAAGCAAAAAAAAAAAGTAAAAAAAAAAAGAGACAAAAGAAAGAAAAGAAAAGGGGTGGGGGTGACCTTAGCGAAAACCCGAAAGGGCATTAAGGTAGGGATTATGAAATGCAAAGGAGTCATCAGTGGAAAGCACGGTGTTGAAGTTTGAAAGATTGGTGACTATGTTCATTTGGGTTTCTCTGCACACTGTTATTCTTGGCCGACATTAAATTCCAAATGGATGACATAAAAGGGGTCAAAGGTCTTCTTTTCATCAAAAGTCACCAGTTTGAATCAGTATCCAATTCTTTTACAATTTTGAATAGCTGTTCATAAATTCAATAAAAGTTTTTACTTATTTATTCCATTTATTTATTTATTTATTTTTGTACATTACTTCTGCTCCATTTTTGTGTTATTGCATGAGAAATAATACTCTCTACAATTTTTGTACATATCTCTTTTCATTTCATTGAACTTTACCCAAAAGACAATCCTTGTAATTTACCAAAAAGTCGTCAGGAGCAGATGATTGGTGATATGCAACTGAGAATGATTGATTGGTATTGAAAATTGAGGGAATTCAAATCGGGTTGCAGAATAGTTCTAAAAGGAACATGGTGTCGACATCGAGAACTCATATTTACACGGTTTTCAAGGTTTAAGGGATCGACGATGGCGGTGTTATCTTGTTATCACTTTTTCTTTTCCTTGTGCAGGTAGGATTATGATGAGTATCCCCACCCTCCCTAAGGATAAAAATGCAGCTTTTGCCTAATTGAGCGCAGGCTTACACTGGGGAAATTCTTTTTGAAGGAAGTGATTTTCAATTTTGGATAATGCATTCAAAAATCAATTTTGCTAGAAAAGGTTTGCAAATCAAGAGGATGGCAACATATGTGCATTTGTTTCAACCCTGGAGAGGAAAGATTTCAGTTATACTCTTCAAATTTCCAAAATCCATCAATTCTTTAATAAAAAAATTAAAAAAAAACTAAACAAAAAACAAAAAATGAAAAAAAAGAAGAAAAAAAAAAAGTCTCTGTTCCTATCATTCACTTTCTTTTCGACACAAGAAAATAAAAAATAAGAAATGCAACATTTCACTGAGTGCATCGTTACTTGCATTTTACATTCATCATGTTGAACAGCTTGTGTTTTATTTTCCAAAGTCTGGCAATCCAGAATTTATGTTTCAATTCGTATTTTTCATCTCTCCCGCTAGTGTCTAGATTTGGGTCCAATACTATCAGCAATTTAGACCTAGGGCATATTTACATTTCTCCAACTAGTCATTCAGGTATGGGTCCGGTCCTACTGAATAGTCAAAATTTGGAAAGAATTTTAAATTTCGTTGGTTGCTGTCTCAGCCTCCGCCGGGCACCCTTCTATCTCCCATTCTTGATATTTTAAAATTTTGTTGGTGAGTCTCAGCGTCCACCGCGCACCCCTCTATCTCCCTACTTCAATTTTAAATTCCTGTTGGTGAGTTTCAGCGTCCACCGCACACCCCTCTATCTCCCTGCTTCAATTTTAAATTCCTGTTGGTGAGTCTCAACCTCCGCCGGGCACCCTTCTATCTCCCTTCTTGATATTTTAAATTTTCGTTGGTTGCTGTCTCAACCTCCGCCGGGCACCCTTCTATCTTCCCTTCTTGATATTTTACATTTTCGTTGGTTGCTGTCTCAACCTCCGCCGGGCACACTTCTATCTCCCTTCTTGATATTTTAAATTCCTGTTAGTGAGTCTCAATCTCCGCCGGGCACCCTTCTATCTCCCCTTCTTGATATTTTAAATTTTCGTTGGTTGCTGTCTCACGGGCACCCTTCTATCTCCCCTTCTTGATATTTTAAATTCCTGTTAGTGAGTCTCAGCGTTCACCGCGCACCCTTCTATCCCATTGCTTCAATTTTAAATTCCTGTTGGTGAGTTTCAGCGTCCACTGCGCACCCTTCTATCTCCCATTCTCGAATTTTACAACATCCAGTACTCATTTCATCACAGTTCATTTGCATTTGAACTACGTTTGACCTGATTCTCATGGCGAGATACGTAGGCAACTCTTTACGAGTTCGGTCACATTGTGCATTTTATTAGTCTGATGAGTGATGATCTAACACTCACGTTGTTTACATGGTTCAGATATAACCAGTGAAAGCAGGTAAGTAATTTGGTGTCTACGTCTTTGTCTAAAATTTCCTCGAAACTTAGACAAAGAGGGACAAGTAGACACCAAATTTTTACTAATTCTTCATGTTTTCCTACAGTTTGGTTGATTTAATTGATCATTTATTTTTCTACATTTAATATAAATTTTCTTATTTACAGGTTTATCAAGAAAAATCAAGAAAAAAAAATCAATCAAAATAATGGGTGAAAAATAATTTGGGGCCTCAAAATATTAGTATTTTCTCATTTTTTATTTTCATTTTTGTTTTATTTTCTATTTTGTGATTTATTTGCTTTATTCTACTTTATTTTCTTGGTTTTTCAAAAAAAAAAAAGAGCAAAATCACATCAAAAGATTTTTGTTACCAACTCCCTCCAACTCTCTATCTCTCTCTCAGTTTTCCATCACTTCACACACACACAACAACTCTCAGACACCAAAAAAAATTCACCTACTCCTCTAACTCTCCTGACATGATCGGTTTCCTCACTCCACAACTCACACACAAAAACTCTCCTCCTCACTCTCGGCTCTCTACCCTCCCATTTGCACACACAACTCACAAAAAAGGACTCAAGGAAAAAACAAGAAAACAGAGCTCCCTTATTTTTCTCTCATCTCTCGGCTCTCACACTTAACACACACAACATACAGAAGCAGAAAACACAAAAAATTTGCACACTCACTCTCGGCTCTCTCCCTCACATTGCACACACAACTCACACAAAAACTCTCCCTCACTCTCGGCTCCTTCACCCCACACAACACACAACACACACACGGCTCTTTCTTCTTTTTTTTGTTCACATAACACACACACAATCAAAAAGAAAAGAGAAGCAGAAAAGAAAAGGAGAGAACCAGGAGGAAGTTGCTACTGCAGCCAAGGAAATTCAGCAACTATCAACGGCACAAAGCTCACCAAAATCTTCTAACAAGCATTGTAAAATTTCTCAAAACTTCTCCTTTAAAATTCCAAGCGTGAAATGCATGTTTAATGGATTTTTTCCCCTCATTTCTGGACGTTTTAGCTGGACATTGGTGTTGATAAATGACTTTTGGGTTGTTTTGTTGATTTTCTTTGGCTCATTTATGTTAGTTTTAAAGGTAGAAATAATGGGTTTACATAATGTCTTCTATATGTTTGATAAAATGTTTTGATAAAGAATCGGATTTAGTTCTTGTTAATTAAGTCTTAGTTGCATTGTAGAATTCACAAGGATTGTTTAGACATAAATTTCATGAATTTTGAGGTTGATTTGAACATTTTGAAAAAAAATTTAGCCGGCTGTAATTTACACGTTTGAGCACTTGTAGTGTGTGTTTTGCAAAAACTAAATTTGGAAATGAATTCTACGCGAAAAATCGAGTAGGGAGGTGTAATTTGGCTTTTTTTCGTGACCGGAACTTCGCCGACGACTGGTGGCCAGCGGTGGTTCGGCGGCGGTCCATGGTCACCGGCGAGCTGCTGCTGCTGGTTTGGCTGGGGAAGAAGAAGAAGAAGAAGAAGAAGGAGAAGAGGGAGAAGAAAAGAAAAGAAAAGAAAAGAAAGAAAAAGGATTGGGTTTTTGTTTATTCTTTTTGGTTTAGGCTTTTAGTTGGGTTTTTATTATTTTCGTTTGGGCTTTCCTATCAGACTTGTGTTTAATTTCGTTCGGGTTTTTGCTGGGCTTTGGTTTGGTTTTGTTTTGGGTTTATATTTGGGTTTTCGTTTATTTTATTAGGGTTCAGATTTGGGTTTTCATAATTATTTCTGAATTAAAAAGCCCGCATTTTTTTATTTTGGCCGAAGTGATAATAGCCCAATTCTTAGAAAATTCCCAACCCATCCTTCGGTCCATTTAAAATAATTTATATATTGGCCCCTGATTTCTTAATCAGTTTCACTTCGGCTCTAAAATTTTTAATTTCTTTCACTTAGGTCCTTATTTTAATTACATTTTGACCCCTCAACTTTATTTTCATCCAAATATGACCCTTGATCTTTTGAAAAATTGTGTTCAGACCCCAAAAAGTTTTCAAATATTTTTAATTACACCCCTAATAGAATGTTTGACTTTGCAATTATAAATGTTTCCTTTCTTTAATTGTTAAGTATAAGCTTTTCATGAGTATTGTTTCCTTTTAACATCTTAATTTAAGTTATTCATTTCTGATTGGCATTTATTTATTGAGATATTTTAACATGTGTATTCGTTTTGAGTAAGTGACCTGAACTTCCCATTTGAGTCGCGAGGGAGGTATATCTAAAACCTTTAGAATTTTCTCTTTACGTGCCTTATGTGTTTTTTTATTGCATGAATTTGCATGTTTAAATTTATTTTCCTTAGTTTTATTCATTTTTAGTCTTTAATCGCTTTATTTAATTTTCAATAATTATTTGGAAGGCACTTGAATGCCAAGTTGTAATAGATAGGTTATTATTTCGATTTCTCCCTTTAGAATTGTATATAGGTTTCCCCAATGTAATAATTAGCTTTTATATGCTTTATTTGTGTGTTTGCATGCTTATGTGTTTATTGCTTTTCCTAGGGTTTTGCATATAGATATTATGCTTATGTGTTATGTGTTTATGTGTTTTTATGTGTTTACTTGCTTTATTATCATGTCTACATGTTTTATTATGCATGTGTATTGACGTCACCACACTAGTCCAACGCTAGTTGTGGTTCGTTCCCTCTAACGTTGTCACACTAGTCCAACGCTAGTCGTGACTCATAGAAAAATGTTAGTCCAATGCTAGACCTTTAGGCCGTTAGAATAACATATTACATATCATTTCATGCATTTAGGGATTTTATTTTTCATTTTTGCATGTTTATTTCTTGTATGTAAAACATGATATTTAAACTTGCATTCACATTTTTGAAATTAGAAAATAGATTAGTGCATTTTAGAGCATTACCCTTTGAACAAGGGAAAAGTGCGAGTATGGCTCTCTAAGCCTTGCACGCTTTTTAAATCCCTTCTATGAAAAGGAAAATTGAAGTCACAAATTTAGTTCCCCGCACCCATTAAGTTGCATTATCCCTCTTTAGGACATACATATGCATTATTTTAAATTCTATCAAAATCATTCTTTAAAAAATCAAGTTTCTTCTTCATGTTTAGCAATTCAAAGTCAAAATCCATTTTTCTTAAAATTGCATCTTTTGAAAATTCAAGTTCTTCTGTGCACTTAAAATTCATCTTTTCAAAAATTCAATTTCTTTTCCCTTGAAATTTTATAAAAATTGCATTTCTTTTGAAAACCCTAGTTTCTCGTTCTTTTCGAGTCTCATCATTTGCATTTCTCGTGACCTCCTTGAGGGATCAAATTTGGATGATACAACTAATGTGATCAATTCCAATCAAATCTCAAGGAGACATTTTGCCCCTCTCGATCCAATATTAGGTTTAAGTTTTGCATCCATATAGATAACATCCAAATGTGATAAATTTTAAAGTTAGAATTAGGAAATTTTTAACTAAATCATACAACTAGCTTTGGCTAGGTTAAAAGGGTGCCTTAAAGACGAGTAACATCAAATCTTTGCCTTCCATTCTTTTAACTGTGACTCCCGAACCTTTTTCTCTAGTTTTTCAAAGACCTGGAGTCGTCTAAAAAGGGTTTTCTCAGTTTATTTTTATTAATTAAAATTTTTGGGTGACTTTGTACACCTAAACTCCATACCAAGTGGCGACTCCCTAATTTTTCTAAAAACCATTTTCTAGACTTTTGTTTTTGGGTCCAAATCGTCGCAATTTTTTTTTTAGTCCCACGACCCATTTCTTTTTCAAAAATTAAAAATCAATTTTTAACTAAAAAATCTTTTTCAACTAAAAACCCGAAACGACGAGTTTTCTTTTCCTTTCGAAAATTGGGGCGCGACAGTAGTACCCAAGGAATCCTTGTTTTGACAAAGTGAAGACTGACCATAATTGCTTTAAAGATTAATCTTTCCTGTGCTACAAGAAGGTGAAATCTAGATAAGATCGATTCAGGTAAGCAAATACGAAGAGTATTGATCCCTGAAATGAAACCGCACTTGCAAAAGGATGATCCAAAATACACACACACACACAGTGGAAGACAAACAGTATGTAGCTGGGAGGGAGGAGAATCCAACCCAAGTGGACAAATTACCCTGTAACACCAAACGTAGTATTTAAGTGTATAACTCAAACGTTTATTTATCATTGTCGTACGAGGGGGAAAAAAAAAAAAGTACACCTGCAGACCTAGTCAATTTCAGATATTGCCGGCCTGGTTTACATGTAAGGAATAATGCAGCGAATTTTTGGAACGAGGAGTACTATACTACATAGGAGGTCAAGGAAGCAGAACATCACATCAGGGAGCTGAGGAAATGCAGAGGCTAATTAATGCAGCTTGAGTCGATCCAAGATGGGCTTCTCGTGAAGTCTGGTCGCACGTTGTACATTCACGTATTCCATGTACTTCATCGGACCATATGCTGCCGGAGCATCACGCAGCAGCGGTGCGGCTGGGGTAACAACTGTATCAGGTGACGGACCATTCGGCACCACTAAGGAAATTCTGGTCTTTTCGTTATTCACAACAGCTCTGTGCCACACACTCTTGTACTTCCCGTTACTCAATATCTGGTAAATTAAGTTCATGCACTCTTAGTTTTTGGCATGTATTAGGGTAATTATCAATCTTAAACAAACATCTCAGAAAAATATATATCAACCTCTTCAGTAAAGCTTAGAAGAGCATACCTCGAGTTGATCGGCATTGTTGACCAAAATGGAGTTGGGAAGGGCATTAACGTGGAACCACTGGCCTTTGTGCTGTATCTCAAGGCCTCCAACTCCATTTTGCAGAAGAAAGGTCAAGAGGCCATGATCTGTGTGAGGTGGTATGCCAATTGCCAATTCAGGTTGAGGACAGGGTGGGTAGTAATTTGCAGCGAAGAGTTGGGTACCATGATCCAAGTCCATGGCTTTCTGGATGTAGTCTTCTTCCATGCCCAAGCTCTTTGAGATTCCTTGGAGTAATTTGCTAGCCAAATCTCTGGTTCTTTGAGAATACTCCGATATAATATCCCTACAATATAATCAAAATGGACCATTTGTTAAGAACTTTTCAAAGCTTGTTGGTTTCGTCGTCATCTTTTCAACAATAGAAAGTTGATTGAATCTTTTTTATTTTAGGTGGGGTGGGGGAAGGAGGGGGCCACTGTGGGGAGCCAGTATGTTTGGAAGTCAAATACGTGGCCTTATAATAATAAACTTCCATTACTCACACCAAGCAAATCTTGGACTAAAACAGTACGTAACTATCATCATTGCTTAACCATTTTGGAAGAAGAATTGCAAATACTGTTGACAATGCTGGAAAGGGAAAAAGTATTGTTGCAATACCTGAACTCTTGGGGTTTATCCGGGCTGTAAAACTCTGGATGCACAAAGAACCTTAGATAATCTCTCCAGAAGAGGACAGTTTGGTTGGATTTGTCGTGGATTGTGCTGCCAGACCTGACCATGACCGGATACAGGGGATTTGTGGTTTCAAACTTGAGCTTCTCCTCCTCCGGCATCTCGAAAAACTCATTACACACCTTAAACAATGAGTTGATTAGGTTTTCCGGAATGCCATGGTTTACCACCTGCATGCATACAATATCATCCGGTCACATATACTACTGGAGCAGTGATACAGTAGATGATCAATTGGTAGAAAGTGACAAACAAGGTGTCCTAATTAGTTGATTAGTCAATGCAGATTCTTGTTGGGGCTTTTATGTGTGTATATGTTTGCTTTCAGAAAAGTTTAAGGTGAACAAGAATACCAAGTGTAGTTGGATACAAATACATTAGTATATATTATTGCATGATAAATACATTTTCTAACTATTTTTGTATATTTTTAATTATTTTTTATCTCACGTACGTAAAAAAAAAAAAAAAACTACTATAGTTATTCCAAACCCAAATAGTGTACAGTAATATACTTCTTTGGTCCAGACGTGGAATGCTCTCCCTCTAATCCCCCCTTAATTCAGTTGGGTCTTCCCCTTGTACAAGTTAGAGTAGGAGTTCTAAGTAATATTTCGAATAATACACTATCTAGACATAGGCTTTCAAAGTAGTCTAGAAGCAAAGGACTGAGGAGGAGGAGAAGGTAGGAGTTGAACTTGCTCTCATTCTAAAGCCAAAAAACACAGAAACTCTTTTACTTAACTAGTTTGCATTGGTTAGAGTACACACATTCAATTCTCGAGTAGAGTATATAGTCCACGCATGTTTGCTAACTCTACCAGTTTATCAAGAAGGGACAGAAGAAAAGTGTACCATGAAGAAGCCCCATTCCTCACAGGCTTTTCCGAGGTCCTCGATGGCTCTGGCACGTTCATCAGGATTGGATGAGCTGAGCAGGGAAAAATCAATGACAGGAAGTGCAACTTCAGGGCCGGGCACAATGGATTTTTGGCTGTCTTTGAATTGGGCATAACCAGAAGGGATGGATTTGAGGTCCTGTGATTGGGCAAGTGCTTTAACGCTTGTCATTTTGATGAATCGCAAGCAAATACTAGTATCTGCTCAAAGTTGACTCTAAAAGCTGAAAGGAAAACTAAGCAAACTGAGCAGTGGAATTGTGCTGGAAAAAACATGGGCTATGTCTCAATTTATAGAGGGCAAACAAATCTCAGGTCTCAAAATTGGACAACAAATATTCCAAAAGTTTGAGCCAAAATCGTTTAAATAATTCATTTCTTTCTTGATTAATTTGTTTATTCTAATAGGGAACACCAGAATTGACTTTTCGTCCCTGAGCTAGGCATATCAGAGAGTGTCTGACGGATATCTTTTTTGCTGACTAAACTCACAACAACCCTTTTGGAGATCAATTTTAATAAAAGATTTTGGATCGTCAGTTGTCAAATTTGGAATTTTAGATAAGAAAATGCATTATAATACTAACTTCAGCCTCCGCGGTCTTAGTAAATAGTCCCCCGAATAATTTTTCTTTCTCGATCGGCTGCTGGCTAGTATGAGAATATAGTAGAACGAACATATGTGCTAGTAAGCAAGTGAGAATTGTATGTGCTATTTTATTGACAGAAGTGGAAGCCATGTAAGGGAAGTTTTCCTCTTTTTTTTTCTCCAAAAAAAAAAAAAGAAGATCCAAGGGCAGATCAAAACATATTTTTAAGGTACATGAAACTCCTGATTACGAGTATTTTTACGATATTTTGCATGCAACACCAAGTGTTAAGGCCCTGTTTGGATTGGAATTTTTCACAGAAAAATTTTTACATTTTTCGTGATTACATTTTCTAAACACCTTTTTACCTCACATACATTAAATTAATACAGTATATTTTCTATGAAAAATTCAGAAAATGACAATCCGGATAAGATATTCAGGAGTATTCATTTCTTATACTGTTGGATCATTACTATTAGTCACATTGTAATGTGCATGCTTATACATCAAATCTACGTGCTTATATTTTAAGTGGTCTAGTTAATTGGATTAGGGGCTTTTGCTGTTACCGGTAGTGATAGCATTGTACAAACTCAAACAAATATAGACACTAACATAATGAATATAGACACTAACACAACAAGATAGAACAGAACAAATTTTTTTGATACATTGAAATTTGTGTTATGCATTCAGTTCCCTCCATCCAATTCCACAACTCCTCAGCTACCATCGTCAACTGTTCTTTGAAGTCATTACTGTGACTATAGAGGATGTGGATCCTAGTTAACTGAACCTGACTCCTACTTGGCATAATAACACCGTTTTTTTTTTTTGAATAACACAACAGTGGCATTCGATTCTGCTGGTTCATTTGAACTAATGACCTGGGCTACAAACTTCGAATCTTATCCGGCTAGTTTAGGCTAAAAAGATCAGTAGGAATTTTTTGTCCCGCTCTTTATTCCACTTTTTCTATTACTTTTAATTAATATATCATTTCTCTTTCATAAATATCATATTTTAATTTTTTTTAAATTTCTAATAACTATGAACAGAGTAATACACGACATTCAACAAACTAAAAAGTCAAAAATTTCACAGAAAAATAAAGTTTTTGTGAATTTCCTGCTGTAAAATTTTTATTTTTCTATTATATATTATCTTCTTAGACTATTGTATTTTGTTTGTTTATTTATTTTTTGCTTTGTTAAGAATTACCTGAATTGAAGGAAATAAAAAAAGAAGCAAAATATAGTGTTTATGAAGAATAAATGAAAATATAATAAAAAGTGAAATAGAGAGTGAGATAAGATTCCCTTGCCTAAAACAGCCATAATTTTAGGTCCAACAACGACGTGCGATGTAAGGAATTTGGCACTGCTGCCTGCAAGTGGTGACTTTCTACATATAATAATCACAATTGTTGACGAAGTGATGCGGGTCCAGGTCCTGGTCAAAGTCCAAGTCAATTACGATAGGCATTCTAGGGGAACAAGTTGGCACATGGTTTTAGCTTTTAAACTGGGTTGGCAGCTGATGGGTAGATTCATTTGAAATTGGAATTCTTACATGAATAATTTGGAAATGATAAGTCAATATTTACCTATCCAAAATGATAATTCAATATTTAGGACGAACTGTAAGAAGTTTATGACTGTAGAGAAATATTTTGTTTGATTAAATATTTTGAGATCATGAATTTACAAGTGTCCACATAAACAGATCTAAGAATATACAGAAGAAAATATGTATAGTACTGGATATATAATAATCAACAAATATGTACTTGGATTAATAAAAGACATAATTAATCTAGATCCATGGATTGTGAATTTAGCACTCACGGCAGATTCCTTTGGTTAACTAGTAAATTATTTTCATGAAACAGCATATGGTTTTTCTTAGAGAAAAGAAAGACCAAGAAGCGCGAGAGCTATACTCGAATTTAAGTTACTTTGTTATACGTCTAAAGTTACTCTTTGAAAATCAACCGCGAATTTCATAGCTAAGTGTAAAAATTTGATGCAATCTGTTAATGAAATTTACTTTTTATCGAAAAAAGCACAAAAAATTTTTAATTAGCGCCTTTGCCATCTTGTAGTGCATATCAATTACTTTTCTCGTTAGCTTAGTAGCCACACATGAAGACTTCATTTTTATTACTAGAAGATAGTGTTAGTTAAATGCAAAAAAACCAATGGAGTTGAAGTCGAACAAACGGTATAAATCACAATGAATTAATTGGTCAACTAGAATTTTTTATTCAGATTAGGATTAGGATAGTACTGTAGGCAACATCGATGGCCTAAAAATTTTAATCTTTTTAACTTGATTAGACTTTTAATCCCATCTAAAGTAGAAAGCTAAAACAAAAAGTTTGAGGAATGTGAAAATGGAAGGTTAAAAGGAGAAAAGATCATCTCTTTCATCTTCATTGAGGTCATTTGATGTGTGATTGTGATTAAGGAGAATAACGCATAAATATCTAGTTTACCCCCATCAATTTTGCATTTATCCACATAATCTCTTTATGATTTTGTACAATGTGGTAAGTCATCATTTAATTTAACATTTAAATAAGGACACTATTGATATTTCAGCTAAAGATATTACATAAGCTATTATCCGTTAAATTTTCAGTTTACATGAAACAATAGTAGAGTGAAATGAATTTTTAAAACTTTAGTGGAATAATGTGACAATAAATGAATCCAAAGGAGGGTTATTAGTAATTTACCCGAGGAAAAAATAGAAAGGAATGAGGATGAGTAGTAGGGACTCCTATGGCCTCTAAATTTAACCTTAGGCCTTCTTCATCTTCTTCTTCTTTTTTTTCCTTTTTTTTTTTCCTTTTTGAAGAATTGATTCTAAGCTTTTATTTAGCAATTAGCGTCAAAGCTTATAATGAGCCTAAGCCCAAAGTCAAATATGAAGACGATGATCAATACTTCACCTTCTACAAGCAGAGAATACACCAACTTGTTTTAAGATGTCCCATTCTCTTAATCTGACCTATTCAGTTTATCCCTACATAAAAGCCTCAGAATCAAATGCCTCGAAGGCATTCTTAGCAATAAGCAAATCAATTAGAGTAGTAGCCATTAGAATTGAAGGAAATTAAATCAAACTATTATAGTATTTACTTTCCTAATTCTTTTAGTTTCTTATTTAGTGTCTGGCTCTCTTAGTTTTTCATGTTAGATTAGGGATATGAAGTTAGTTTCCAAATAAGTTTTGATTTGTAATTGTATTTGTTTAGGAAGTTTAACAGTCATTAAATACTACTAGTCTGATATATTGTTTCTTAAAGAGAGGAGTTGAGTCAAGTCTTAGTCGTAGAAGAGTTGAGTTGAGTTTTAAAAAGTGGGTTTGAAGGAAATCCTTTAATTTAAGATTTGTGAGTTGGTGTGAATAAAAGGTTATGACTTGATGTAGTTATTATTGAGTTTTGAGTTAATAAATTGTTAAATATTTGTTTATGTATTTATTTTGCTCTTCTTCCCATAGATTTTTATATATATATAAAAATTGTTTCCACTGTGTGCTGCATGTGTTTTTGTGCCAACAAGAATTAATCTTGTATATCATTTTTCGGTACATGAATTGAATAGTATACGCCCTTTAGATTTCAGCATTCCATCTTTTTTCAAGGTCTATCTGGAAGAGCAGAGAATTAGTAATTCTTGATTGTGAATATTTGAACCGCTTATTCAATGTTCAACAATTATTGTTCAGCTAACTCGTAGTATAGATGCAAAATGTTATGATCTACGATTTAAATTCTTTCGTCTTATAACTTATAGTAGCTATTTGGGGGGGGGGGGACACACCTCCAATAGATCCAACAGGACAAGTGTCATACCACCAGCAAATAAGTTTAGAGCTTCCAATCTATACTCTGTATAACAGTGTATTGGATGATTTTCCTGGGGTATTTTTTTACTTTTTTGATCTACCTAAATTATCTTTAAATAATTCACACACCACCTTTTAATTGAGGGATTATCATTATCAATGAAAATGATTATTATCCTAGCATAACATCCTTCTGGACTTCTAATATTATCCCATCAATAATCTTATCAAATTGATATTTTTAAGATAATTACATCCTACCAGCAATAATCTACTATCGAAGCAATAATCTACTATCGATTACGCTTTCTTCTTACATCCTCTTTATCAATTATGGTTTTGAAGTTCTACTTTTTTACTCACCAAATAGTTTGACATGTCTCTTTGGTTTGGTTTATCCATAATTCCTTAACTCCTTGAGAATCAACTTGAGACATCAAAGTAATGGGGGTGTGATATTCTGGCGGGAACAAAGGTAATTGCCAAATAATTGGGCAATTGGAAAAGACCCTTTGCTTTAGATGAAGCTCGAGAAATTTCAACTAGAGAGATGTCTAATGTTGGTATAGATATTTGAAGTTTGGAAGGTGTTGCTTGGGTAAGACTTTTGCCATGACTATAATTATATTTCTTGCCACCAATATGGAAGCACCTTTCTATATATTTCCGGATGTTTAGATGAGAATCTCATGTGCTTAACTATCTACGAAGAACAGAAAGTAAAGATGAAAAAAGCTGTACCTTAATAATACATATGCATCCACTAAGAAATAACACTTTGTGTTAGTAAGGCTTCTAAGGGCACTTCGTCATTAAATTTGCATCCATTTGATTTTATTTACTTTACCTTATGAATCTCTTAAATTATGAATCACCAATAATTTAATTTGTGACATGGTAAGCTATTAAATTAAGTTTTTCAGGTTTTATACCTTTTTTTATTTCACTTTTGAAGTCACAAATAAAATTCTCTTTAAGAACTGGTATTGGGCCAATGGCCAAAAAAGATTCTCTTACCCCATATTTGTTACGTAGGAAAGACCAAGAAAGGAAAGACCTTTCTAACTAGTTCATTCCATTCCAACATTTGATATGGTTCATTTAAGTTGGAAAGTCCTTTCCTCCTAGAGTGGTCATTCCTACGTTTTTCTAGAATTCCAAATCTCAAAAAAACTTGGAGAAAGCTCTATCCACATTCATCCTAAAATGCCTAAATAGTAGGTTGTCAAATTTATTCTCGTAAGTTTTAACACTTCATCATTATATCTTGGGCTATTTTTATGTCAATTAATATTTGAATGTAATTTTTTATAATAATTAATTTTTCTTGTAATTAAAATAATTTTTCTTTTATACTAGGAAACAAATGTTTCAAGATATTTTATTCTTTGATTTTTTTTTTTTTACAATTGTGCAAGAATTTCTTGAATCTTATCCAAATTGAAAATAGATTTAAAAACAATTATAACTGTTTGACTTCATGTGATTTATATTTTATGTTGCAAATTATAATTTCTAGGAAATGTAAAATTTTAACTTAGAAATCTATATATTAAAATGAAATCAAATATTACAATTGATGAATTTTGATATCAATCCTCATTTAGTTTTGAAGTAAAAATATCAAAATTTCACGTAAATAGATAAATACTATTATAGAACAAATAAAAAATAATAAGACATATTACATCCTATAAACTAATACAGGGCACTTAAGTCAAATTTGTATTTAGTATATTCTATTTTGACATCTAAATATTAATTATATTAAATATTAAAAATTGAGTAAACATTCCATTCTGATTTGTCTACCAAATCCTAGAATACTAAATTTTTCCCATCATTATGGTGAAAATGTATTCTGGATGGAAAATCCTTTCCATCGTGGACATTCCCATGTATCAAACAAGAGGTTAGAGTATTTTCTACTTTGGGGTTTGAATCGTGACAATTGGCTGAAATTTCTCTCATGATAAAAAAAAAATGTGAATTATTTTTTATTCTCATTTTTCTTAATCTATTATGCTAAAGTAGAAAATGCGTGTACTATTACTTTCTATGTAGTACTCAAAGTATAAGGATTAGAGCAAATTATTATTATCACGAGATTATGAGTTACATGATCTAGTCATATACCATTAGCACAAGTGTATGCTTGATACATAAGATTGCGTTACACCATTCCATGTGTCTTTTTTGTATTAATTATCCTTTGACAATTGTAGTTGTAAAGCACAATAAACAAGTAAATGAAGCAGATGCATTGAGTTAATGAATCAAAATGTATTAAATAATACATGTTTTGAATATTCTTACTTTTTAGATATACTTATATTACCCTTAACTAAATCATTAAATGGAGTGTAAATTGTCTTAACTGTTAAATAATAGAGCAATAATATGTCAACAAGGAAGGATTACTTTCCTACATAATACTAATACTTGACGTTAATCAATTGCTTTCCTATTGAAATACTAATACTATACAGTGATAATATCCATTAGCAACACTAAAACTCTTACACAATCCTTCAATATTCATCCACTCACTCATGACCTTCAATATTCATTCATTCATGGCTAAAGATCTATTATCCATTTACACAGAAAAAGTTAATCTTAAATCTTTTTTGTCATATTAAGATTTTGCTTTCCCTTCAATCCACAACGTAATAAGTTTGTATACCAAAGGCTTCTCTAACTGTGTTGGACCTTCAAACCTGTAGTAGTTAGCCTATTGCCTTTGATTTTTTATGTAACCACATTGAAGTAAAATTTGGAATTCAATCACGAGTTGGGTTTCCTTCTTTGGAGGATTAGTTAGTTTTGAATGGTTAGTTAGTTATGACAGGAGTATGTTTTATTGTCATCGTCTTTTTTTTTAGCATATTATTGTCTTTATGTAACATACTCTATTATATTACAATATTAAAGAATCAGTTAAGGCATTTTAGATAAATTAGGATTTTTATAATAAGCCAATCTAAATTTTATATTACAAGAGAGAAAATGTAAACAACTACTAGGGTTTTTACTAAAGATGTGATTGGTGAAACTCAAATATGAAGTCCTGATAATAAGCTGATTAAAAAAAAAAAGATCAAATATAGATAATTCATGAAGTAACCATATATATAAACTATTTAGCACATGTTTAGTCAAAAATATCGACATAAGAGAAAGGTACTCTGAGTATATATCAGTCAAATTCTTAAAGCATGAACTTAGCAAAAGATAAAAGACCGTATAAAACCAATATTAGCAAAGAGATTATTGGATTAGTTATACTGTCAACATAGCTAGCAAGGAAAGCACTTCTTTTAATATTTATTATTGACTTACAATTATTAAATATTTCCGTATTTGGTATATGTAATTGTAAACGAAAAACTTGAACGAAGTAGCAAATTTGATGCATAAACTATGAAGTCATATTTATGAAGGCGTAAATGATATAAGAACATGCATAAAGAAGTTTAATGTGAATTACCCAAAAACTTTATAATCAAATAAATCCAATCTCAATGATACTACTATATTGGTTGTCACATCAATTTTCTTTAGACCTAAACCACGTTTCATTATTCACAACTTGATATTAAGGTTGGAACCAATCCTTAATATGTAATAAATTATCCATTAAGCCAGGTCTGGTGTATAGTGCATAGAACACAAAAACTTTCTTTTGAATGGTCAAAAAACAATTGTATTGCTAAATAAAATTTGAATTATGTGATTATATAAAAAGTATTTCACCTAAATGC
This sequence comes from Gardenia jasminoides, assembly GCA_013103745.1. Taxonomy (NCBI): domain Eukaryota; kingdom Viridiplantae; phylum Streptophyta; class Magnoliopsida; order Gentianales; family Rubiaceae; genus Gardenia; species Gardenia jasminoides. Next base: position 4,687,965 of record CM023096.1, on the reverse strand, counting down.
AATTAGGAATATTAGGTTTGTAATGCAAGATTAAGAAAACTCTTGAGTTTAAAAATAAATGATTCAAGGATATGACAATATGTGCACCAGAAAGATATTAATAATAGTTTCATGCTGAAAACCTAAACTTTAATCCATTAAAGAATAGAAAAATATATAGAATGCAAAAAAGTATTAACCAAGAAGTTTTTGGTAGAAGATTTTGATAAATAATTTAATTGACCAAAAGTATCCCTGAGTGTTGCCGTAATTAACAAGCAACATGCACATAATGAGAAAGAAATAACTAAACTTTACTAAAGAATAAAGAATGGAAACATGATTCTAGTGTCATTGGGTTGAAACATATGTTTGCTGATTTTATATTCTAACAATTAATGTCCCATTCGATCTAATTATTTTGCCAAATATGAAAAAACTAGCACTTGGGACATTATAGTGTTGAATGTAATTCGAACACAACACTTTCATTTAATTTTTTTAAAAGATGTATAAGTAATTCAAACCTACCGTGAAGCTCAATAATGAAAATTTTAGCAAAATAATGCTTTGCAATTAATGGCAAGAGAAATGCATCTAAAGATTTCAAAATACTTTACACACGGTCATGAATAATTTCTTTCAAAAAAAACTTTATAATCCAAAAAATAGTTAAGTTATTCTGTTAGTTTGTTCAAAATGCTAATATATACCACAAAAGGAAAAAAAATGTATTTTATATGAGAGATTTCACATATTTCATTGGAAATTAAGAGAAAAAAGTAGAAAAGAATTTGAAATTCAAACATATGGATATGTTCATACAAAATGCTAAACTGGATGGTTTGGTGACAAAGTATACCATTAAAGTATACAACCTCGATAGGAAAATGACACTCCAAATAGTTTATTCTCAATTAATTCTACATGGTATCCATTTGCCAATAGTTTGGTTTGGTTCTTTTTTCTTTTAGTGCTTTTAATTGGATATATATTATAATTTTTGACTTACCTAAATTGCAAGCATATTCCTCCACAGTTTTCACTTAATATCATTCTACTTATTTAGGATCTAAATAAAAAGAGATTAATTTCTTCAAGCTCATCATTATTATTGATCTGGAACTATAGATCAAGCAAAAAATTTCGCTTATCAACAAATAAAATATGGGAGTAATAGATATGAAATGAATGTCTTTTTGGAATAGCCAATTAAAAATAGGACCAAAATGCTTCATGAAAAGATGTAACAATTTCATATTTAAATATCTAAATGACTATCATTAAAAGTTTGAAGAATGATTTTCTACAACAAATGGTAATATAATTTATAATTGTATTTGTAAGAGGAAAATTTGAAGTTTTTGCTTTTGTTACATTATAATTTTAATCACAAATTCTGACGAAAACAACACAAATAAAAAATTGTATTTAGACAAAGATTGAAATAAGCTATATAAGATATTTGTAACACTAATAATGGTAGTTCTTGTGATGACAGCTAATAATGAAATACTCCCTCTGTTCCTTATTACTTGTCCAAAACTCATGTTCCTTTTTACTTGTCACTTGATCATATCAATAAGATAGTTGGTAATTTCTTTCCAACTTTACCCTTATTCATAGTGTCAACCTTCCTAAGAATATAAATGCAAATGTTTGAAGCATTAAACATAAAACATGCATTTAATCAAATAAAAAAATGGGTGATAATTACAGAGAGATGGATAAAGGGCATTTTTGACAAGTTATCTAAAATTTTTACTGAATTTTAGAATACAACTAACTTTCTTAATCTAAGATATTCGGTTATTGTGGACAAGTAATAAGGAACAAAGGGAGAATATTCTTTTGGTTTTGCAAAATAAATTTTGCTGATCATACACGTGCATTGCACGTGCTTTTTATTAGTTTCTTATGGTTTAGCAAGTCGCCCAAGGCCCCGATGATAAAACCTAAACAAATCAAGTCCGAAATCAAATCAAGTCTCAATTTATTGTCACCGAATTGTTAAGTGGTGAATCTAATACAACTTTGTCCAATTCAAAACATCAACATATTATGCCTGTTGATAATTATACTATAATCAATGTGAATTTATTGTATTTTACAATTTGTCCTTATATTGACTTGTTTATAAATGATCTATATTGGTATATTTTACTAGTAGTACATATGATTTAATTTTATTTAAAATAAGAATTATTTATTAGAAAAAAGAATGAATTAAAATGAATGAACTATTATCAAAAAAATAAGAATTATTTTATTAGAAAAGAATGAAACTATTAAAAAAAAAAGAAAGAAAAAAAATGCAGAAAATAATAAAATTATAATATAACAAAATTTATTTGATAAAATATAAATGCTAGTCTATCAAAATGTTATAAATACTAGTTATTTATGTCCTAAAAAATTGTATTTAAACCCTAACATTTGAGCTGCACTTTTATTAAGTAGATAAGTGATAAACTTATCACTTATTCATTTGTCCCCGACAAGGACCCACTTAATCATAAGATGTAGTATTTTGTTATCAAATGTCTTACCACAATAAACCATTAAGATAAAGACACTGACCGTAAGGACAAATCCAGCCTTTTGGCCAGAATTCTTTTTCTCCAACTCCAATAAGGATTTTCAACTGCCAATTTGATGTATTCATTGTGAATCAGGTAAAAAACCCAAGGGAATTTTAAACAAAGTGACGACTGAGAGAATAAATGCTTTAAAGATTAAAACCACGAAGAAACAGTTCCAAAATCAGCAAGGTGTGTGTAGAATTTATATTAATCTTTCAGTGCTACAATAAGCTGCTGAGTTCTAGATAAGCAAATGCGTAGAGTATTGATCTCTGTAACCGAATTAAAAAAAGGATGATCCGAAATACACAATGTGGAAGATATACAGTAGGTAGCTGGGAGGAGGAGAATCCAAGTGGACATTACTCTTAACAAAACATAGTATTAAGTGCATAGGTCAATGTTAATTTATTATTGTCGTCTGAGGAAAAAGGACATCGGCCTGGTTTACAAGGAATAATGCAGTGAAGATCACATGCATCAGGGAGCTGAGGAAATATAGCGAGTAATTAATGCAGCTTGAGTCGATCCAAGAGGGGCTTTCGTGAAGTCTGGTCGCACGCTACATTCACGTATTCCATGTACTTCATCGGACCGTATGCTGCCGGAGCATCACGCAGCAGCGGGCGGTAAGAAGTAACAACTGTATCAGGTGACGGACCATTCTGGCACCACTAAGGAAATTCTGTCAACTTTTCGTTATTCACAGCAGCTCTGTGCCAGCACACACCTTGTACTCCCGTTGCTCAATATCTGGTAGATTAAGTTCATGCACCTTAGTTTTTTTTTTCCCATATATTAGGTAATTATCAATCTTAAACAAACATCTCAGAAAAAATATATATCAGCCCTGTTCAGTAAAACTTTTTTTTCCTTTCTTTCTGTTCAGTAAAATTTAGAAGAATATACCTCGAGTTGATCGGCATTGTTGATCCACAAAATGGAGTTGGGAAGGGCATTAACGTGGAACCACTGGTCTTTGTGTTGTATCTCAAGGCTCCAACCCATTTTGCAGAAGAAATGTCAAGAGGCCATGATCGTGTGAGGTGGGTATGCCTATTGCCAGTTCAGGTTGAGGGACAGGTGGGTAGTAATTTGCAGCGAAGAGTTGGGTACCATGATCCAAGTCCATGGCTTGGATGTAGTCTTCTTCCATGCCCAAGTTTTTTGAGATTCCCTTGAGCATTTTCTAGAACTGGTTCTTTGAGAATACCTGATACAAGATCCCTACAATATAATCAAAATGTGGACCATCTTTTACCTGTTCTTGACTAAGGATGTAACTTCCATTATATTTGAGCTCCCTTGCTTTACACAACAACAGTTTTGTCATCTCTTTCAATAATAGAAAGCCATTAAATCTTCAAAGTTATTTTAGGGTGGGTAGGTAAAGAGGAGGCACTGAGGGGAGCCAGTATGTTTGGAAGTCAAAATGTGGCCTTGGAATAATAGACTCCCATTAATCCCACCAGCAAATCTTGGACTCAAACAGTACGTAACCGTCATGATTACTTGACCATTTTTAAGAAGAATTAAAATACATGGACAATATTGGAAAGGAAAAATACTATTGCTACCTGAACTCTTGTGGGTTTATCTGGACAGTAAAACTCGATGCACAAAGAACCTTAGATAATCTCCAGAAGAGGACAGCAGCTCATTGGATTTGTCGTGGATTGAAGCTGCAGACCTGACCATGACCGGATACAGGGATTTGTGGTTTCAAACTTGAGTCATTCGAGATAAGTGAAATGAAAACCCATTGCACACCCTAAACAATGAGCTCATTAGGGTTTCCTGGAATGCCAGTTGTTTCACCGAATCTGCACATACACATCAGATCACATATACTACTGAGTGGAGCAGTGATACAGTAAATGATTAATTAGCACAAGATGACAAACATGGTGTCCCAATTAGCCGCAATTAGTCAATGCAGACCTTGTTGGCTTTTAATTTGCAAGTGTGTGTGTGTGTATCTATATATATTGCTTCAGAATACTTTAAGGAAGAAGCATACCAAGTGTGGTTGGATACAACATAACTATAACCATTAATCACTCAGGTAACATAATTTTTTAACCATCTTTATATATTTCTTAACTATCTTTTATCTAAGGTACATTACATTATTATAAAAATAAAAAAATAAAAAAGCTTATTGTAATTATTCTAAATCTAAAGAGTGTCCAGTAATGCACTCCTTTGACTTAGATGTAGAATTCTCTGCCTCTAATCTCCCTTAAATCAGTTAGGCCTTCCCTAGAATAAGTTAGAGTAGGGGTAGGAGTTCTAAATAAATATTTCAAATGATACACTATCCAAAAACAGGTTCTCAAATTAATCTGTAAGAAGGAATGGAGGATCGCAGAATATGAGAACTGACCTCCTCCACCTCTAAACCAAAAAAAAAAAAAGTAACTCTTTTACTTAACTAGTTTGCATTGGCTAGAGTATTCAGATTCAATCTCGAGCAGAATATAGTCCACGCGCAGTTTGGTAACTCACCACCGTTTATCAAGAAGGCAGAAGAGAAGTGTACCAGCTGAAGAACCATTCCTCGCAGGCTTCCGAGGTCCTCGATGCTTTGGCACGCCTCATCAGGATTGGATGAGCTGAGTAAAGGAAAAATCAATGACTGGAAGGTGCAACTTCAGGGCCGGCCACAATGGATTTTGGCTGTCTTTGAATTGGGCATAACCAGAAGGGATGGATTTGAGGTCCCTGTGGAGTTGGGCAGTGCTTTAACGCCTTGTCATTTTGATTGAATCGCATAGTATTTGCTCAAAGTTTAGCCCTCTAAAGCTGAAAAGCTGTAAGCCTAAGCAAACTGAGCAGTGGAATAAACGTGCTGGTGAAACATGGGCGGAAACTTGGCTCTGATTTATAGATGCAAACAAAGCTCAGGTCCCAGTTGGTGGAGCGGCAGCAGTTTTGGTTGGTCAACAGCTATCTTGGAGAAATTGGACAAAATATTCGAAAAGTTTGAACCAAGTTACCAAAAGCGTTTGAGCAAAATATCCGGATGGCTGGCTCTCGAACAATCAAGTTGTTCAATATTTAATCCTCCAATTATTAAGCTATATTTTTTATCTCTTGAATTTTGCAAATGTAGTATATTATCCACCCTTTAGGCTGAGATAATTTGAAGAAACCTCTCGGTGAAATTTATGGCACATCATTTTGACACCCTAAATTTTAAAAAATCATTAACATTCTCTAAGATCATACCTTTTGAAATAATATGTACTCTTATAATAATCATTTAATGAGAGAGAGATATATTTTTCTTTCAATGCTCTTTTTGTGTTGTCTTATATTGAATTTTCTAACCAATTATTATAATATAGGAGATTTGCATGTGCCTTTGTCGAAAAATTTTCTCACCCAAAATGTACCTTTGCCTAAAATTGTTATCATATAATGAAAAATAATTTTATCATCTGTAGGTTATGTAGATAACCACGTTATGGCCTCATTTCACCATTCATACAGTTAAGTGAGTTAATTTCAAGAAGTTATATTGCCCGTTCTTTCTCATTATCTCAGTCATCTCAAGGGAGAACATACTCTTCCACAAAACTATGCACGTAACATAGGGTTACTAAAGTTGACCATTTGACAAGTTAGCATTTGCCTTCCAAACTACACGATAGACTCAAACACAGCAAACAAGGTAAATGAAACTTCTGAGGCGAGTATTTTTGGATATTTTGGGAACACCAATTGTTAAGATGTTCCAGGAGTATTCTTTGTACTACTGGATCATTTCTATTATTCACAGTGTAGTGTGCATGCTTATACATCAAATCTACGTGCTTTATAGTTTAAGTGACCTAGTTAATTGGATTAGAGGCTTCTACTATTGCACCAGTAGTGACAGTTATCATTGTACAAACTCAACAGATATAGACATTAATTCTCCCACTTTGATTATGTTATCATTTCTTCTATATAAACATCATATTTTATTCTATTATTTTTTTTTGAAGTTCCAATAACTATTAATTGGGTAATACATGACATTCAACAAACTAAAAAATAAAAAAAATTACAACAAAATAAAATTGTGTGAATTTCCCAATGTAAAATTTTTATTTTTCTATTATATATTATCTTTTTAGACTGTTGTATTTTATTTTTTTCACTTTGTTAGGAGTTGTTTGAATTTAAGGAAATTAAAAAAAATTATCAAAGTACAGTGCTTGTAAAGAAGAAATGTCAATATAATAAAAAGTGGGATGGAAAGACAAAGTGAGTCAGAAGATGGGTTGCATAAGTCGGCCACAATTTTAAGTCCATCAACGATGTACAATTTGACACTTTTGCCGCCAGCAAGTGGTGACTTTCTCCAGCATCCTAAATATAATAATCACAATTGTCGACGAACTGATGCCGGTCCAGATCCAAATCCAAGTCAATTACGGTAGGCATTCTGGGGAACAAGTGAGCACATGGTTTTAGGTTTTAGCTATTAAACTGGGGGTTGGCAGCCAGCTGAAACCACCGGATACATTCATTTGAACTTGGAAGTCTTACCTGCATAATTTGGAAATGATAAGGCAATATTCAAGACGAATTATAAGGAATTTATGACTGTACAGAAATATTTTGTTTGATTAAATATTTTGAGATCGCGAATTTATAAGTGTCCACATAAACAGATTTAAGAATGCAGAAAAGAAAATATAGTTTTGGATATATAATAATCAACAAATGGGTAGTCGGATTAATAAAAGACATAAATAGTCTAGATCCATGGATTGTAAACTTAGCACTCACCCCTAATTCCTCTGGTTAACTGGTAAATTTTTATCAGGAAACAGCGTATGGTTTTTTCTTAGGAAAAAAAAAAGAGCAACAAGAGCCAGAACTATACTCAAATTTAAATTACCTTATTTTGTTTGGCTAAATATACAAGTCTAAAGTTACTCTTTAAAAATCAATCTCGAATTTCATAGCTAAACGTAAGATTTTTAATGCAATATGTTAATGAAATTTACTTTTTATTGAAAACAAAAAAAGTACAAAAAATTTTTAATCAGTGCCTCTGCCACATTGTAGTTCATATCAATTATTTGTTTTCATTAGCCAAAGAAATTAGTAGCCGCACATAACAACTTCACATTATTACTAGAAGATAGTGTTAGTTTAATGCAAAAATATCACAGAATCGAAGTCAAACAAACTGTATAAATCTCAATGAATTATTTGGTCAACTAGAATTTTGCATTAGGATTAGGATTAGGATTAGGATAGTACTGTAGGCAATATCGACAAGTCTAAAACTTTTAATTCCATCTAATCTAGATCGCTGCAACAAAAAGTTTGAGCAGGTTTGAAACCAAAATAGAGGGTGAAAATGGAAGGTTAAAAGGAGAAAAGACCGTCTCTTTCATTTCATTTTTATGGAGGTCATAAGCAGATCTGCTTTAGATGGAGTTCGCTGTAAATACATGGGCAGCACGGGATGCTCAAGGTGCGAAGTTAAAGACCAAGAAAAGGCAAAGGAAAAGGAGGCAATGGTCCTCAAACAACTCTCATTTCAAGCTTCTCACATTAGAAAGGCGGGTAAAAAACCGCAGTGGTTCTCAAACTTTCAACGCTTTCGCTTTTAGTCCTCCAACTATTAAATGTGCACTTTTTTGGTCTCCAATTAGTAGATCTGAATAATAAAACCCCCGGGTCCAATTCATCTATTATTGACCGAAACACAAAAAATGAGGGTAAAATTAAAAATTCAGTCAACAGCCCTCGCAAAAGTGGGAAGAAACAGATGAAACCTAAAATCTTCACAAAATCTTTTTCCACTCTCCTCCAAGATCAAGAATTTGCTATGAGAGAGTTACGGGTCGACCTCATCTTTGCTTCGATGAAGTGGATCAAAGGCAGTCTTTGAGGTGAAATGAGAAGGCTAAACACGCTTGAACTTGTTCCTGGAAAAGTGACAAGGATGGTGACTTCTTGGACAGCTCGAAATCCTGGCCGGAGATATGCTGTATGTGCTGACGGAGAGTGTGAGTACTGGGATTGGCTTGATGGAGAGATGTGTCGTAGGTCAATGGAGGTGATACCTGGACTTTTAAGGAGAATAAATGAAACTGAACGCCAAAGGGATGAAGTCCAAGAAATGGTGACAAGATTGGAAATGAAGGCTGCAAGATTGAAGGTGAAAGTGAAGGAGATAGAAAAAGAGTTGCAGAGGCAAAAACTGACTAATAAGTGGATATTTCGACTAATGATAGTGGCTTGGGTTGTAATACTGCAATTGCTAGTTTGGTGTCTAGAATCAGGAGGGTCTTCTAGAATGCTAGAACTTGAAGGAGCCCTGTGAAGATTGCATTTTGTGAAATTTATGTGTAGGGAAAATGAAAATTTTGTTTTCTCATCCCGAGAATTTGGCCTTTTGTCATCCTGGCATTTGGCCTTTTGTAGTGTTGCCAAACTAAAGTGGCAGTTGAATTGTACAAATTATTGAACGGTTAATGGAAGTACTTATTAAAAGACGCAACTAAATGCTGTCATATATTGATACTTGATGCACAATTGGACAAAAAGTTGGTCAAAAAAGGCACACCATTTTTGGTAGGCCATTATACATTAGGTAGACAAAAAGCTAATCAGATTAGCACATGGCAACAATATAGTGAGACACATTTCCTAATCAGTTAGGCAAAAGTTAAGCATTCAACATTCAATGGCTACAAGAAATAATCCGAGTCAAAAAGAAGATGCAACCAAGGCTCATCAAGTCCAACTTGCACATTGTATTGTAGTGGCATTTTAGAGTGGTTTTTGTGCCTTGTCCTCTTCCACCTCCATTTCCACTCTCCTCCTTGCCTCTTCCTCCTTTGCTCACCTCCTTACCTCTTCCTCCATTTTCCTCCAATTCCCAAGCGGTGAAGGGTGGTTCCTTGCCCAGATATGCATAGTTCAAATTGATGAATCCTTTATCAGATCTCAAAGGCCCTTTGAAGTATTTTTCATGCCTCCTGAAAGGTTTGCTGTGTAGGGGGATTACTTGTAGAGTGTTGCTGTTCTTGCTGCTCAATTGTCTGCTCCCTTGGTTGTTGGTCTTGATGATTGAATGGTTGCTGCTCAAGGTTGTGCTGGTTTTGACCTAAATGTTGGTGCTATGTTTGAGGAGAATTCTATTCCACTGTCCTCCTTTGTTTGCTTTGTCTTTTTGTTCCTTTCTAATCTATGAATTTCATGCATCAAAAACAAGTTAGATTTTTTTGTAGGTATACATACATATAGGCCTATTCCAAATAACTTAGGTTGCCTTTTCGATGGCCTGAAGAGGATTCTTGAACTGAGTGGGTTTTCATGTATTTTAGATTGGTCTTGACCTTCATTTGGTTGGACAACCACTTCCTGGCATGTAACTATATTGTGTCCAGATTTTCCACACTTGCGGCAGTGTATAACATTTCTTCTCCTCAGCCTCTTCCCATGATTTTTCCCTCCACATCTCTTCTTCTCTAGCCTTTCTAGGTCTCTCCGGGTTGAGCAACCTGTGATAGGTGGGTCTAATAGAGGCACAGATGGAGGCCATAAAATCTCCACCGATTATCGGAGTAAGTTAGAGTATATCTTCAAGAAGAGGTCCCCTGTAGCAGCCTCCTGTGGGTCTTTATTCCTGTGAATTGCAGCAATAGCATGACAACAAGGAATACCACCACCATACAAATTACATGTGCAATGTCTCCTCTTTAGATCCACGCATATTGCTCACCCCTCGGCCTTTCACCCTAGTAGCCAACCTGAGAATTCCAAATAGGATTCCACCATTGGTTGAGGTCTTCACTCTTCTATCCACAATATCCCCAATCGGTGGTCCAACTGCCCTTTACGCTTTCACCGCTTCCTTTCTTAGCTGAATCCTCTCCATTACATATTCTCTAATAGTTTCCAGCATTGAAATTATAGGTTGGTCTCTAGTTTCAAGAATAGTTGCATTGAAAGACTCACACAAGTTGTTCACTATCATATCACATTTGGTGTGGGTGGAAAAATAGGCCTTGCACCAATGCTTCGGATGAGGTGCCTTTTTCACCCAATTGTATGCTTCCCTTGTCATATTCCTCCAGATCCCATTGCTTTTGTATAGTGCTCATCATTGTACAAGATACAATCTTCCACAATCTCTCTTTCAATGCTTCTCCTGGATGCTTCTTCTTAAAATTTCTGTAAAGATGCTGCACACAAAACCTATGCTCACAGTTTGGGAGCACATCTGCCAAAGCTCTGTTCAGTCCCTACAAAACTAGTTGAAAGGTTAACTATCAAATTCACCCAACAGTTGAAGCAGGCTAGTGTGGTAAAAAAATATTAAGACTGCATTACCTTTTGTTGATCTGAAATGAAAGTGTAATGATGTTGATTTTCAATCTCCAAATCAACACTCAAGAATTGAAGAAACCAAGTCCACTGTTCGGTTGCTTCTTTCTCCACAACTGCCCATGCAATTGGCCAATATCCATTGTTGGGGTCCACTCCAATAGCACTAAGTAACTGTCCTGGATATGTACCCTTCAAATGACATCCATCCAAGCCTATAATGGGTCTACACCCCTCTTTAAAACCCTGTTTCAATGGACTAAGGCAGCAGTACAATCGCATGAAAGTTGGATTACCTCCAGCATTTCTAAATGGAGTGAACATAACCTCCATTGTACTTCCTTCATGCGTCTTCTTTATCTCATTGCAGTATTCCCATATCTTCTTGTATTGTGCTTCAGCACGGCCCTTTATAAGCTGAACAGCCTTGAGCCTTGCTTTTCTAGCCACCCATCTTGTAATTTGTGCTTGGTAATCCTCATGAACAGTCTGCCTAAGCTCTCTAACAGAAATTTTTGTGTTGGACCTAATCCTCTCCATATATCTCTCGGATAGCCACTTGGAAGTAATGTTCCTGTTTTTCCATACATGGTTGCAATTGGCATGCACATCATTCATTGTCTTAACTACCAAATCTTGAGAACCAAGTGCCTTCTCAATTGATGCGAAAACAAACCACTCACATGGTTTTTTGCATACAGCCCTTACCCTCTTTGTCTCATTCTTGCATGTCCAAACTGGCTTGCCCAATTTGATGCCATATTCAGCAACCGCAGCCTTGAATTGCTCTCTTGATTCGAACTTCATCCCCAATTCAAATTTTGGATCCATCAAGAATTTCTCCCATTCAAATCTCTTGTATCTATCTTGGAAATGGGCATCATCTTCATCTGATAATCCGCAATCACTACTTAGGTGATCAGGCACCTTGTCTTCTTCTAATGCATTACTTTGAACTGCATCAGTTGATGCTTTATCCGCTGCTTTTCTTCTTCTCCTCAACTATTTTTTTTTCTTTGAAGCAGGCTGTTGTTGTTCATCTGCATTGTTTTCTTGGTCACCACTAGGCTGTTGTGATTGCTGATTGTTGTTTTCCTTTCGAGTTGAAGAGTGATTAGCTCCTTGCTGCTCTTATGACTGCTGGTTTTCTTCATGCTGTCCTGGTATATCCTGTGTATGTTGTGAAGTGTTAGCTTCATTTGTCTCAGCATTCAAGTTTTGAAGAAGCTCTTTATCTATACAAAACTCTACATCCCATTCAAACTTGTCTACTTCAACTTCTGATTCAGATTCGGTTTCACCATCAATATCTCCTATGGTCTCTTCAAATCCATCCACTGTTGTATCCTTCTCATGTCTTGAATCTCCAGCTGCTGCCTCGCCTACACTTGGTTGTGCTGAAGTGGTTGTGCCATTATCTACCCGAGGCTTATGTGAGTGTGATGGTGCTGGTTTTCTACATACAATTTCATAACAAGGATCTCTAATTACTCTATCTTCACCATCCAACTCCTCAATTACTACACCTGATTTGTTGTTCTCTACTGATTTAACTACATTAGACTCCTTCAAAACCTGATCAATTTCTTCAACTGTTCAGTGGTTACAATAAACCTCCATCACTTTGTATTGATAAGCCCAATTACTGAATTTGATCACATCAACATCTGTACACAATTCTATCAATCCAGAGTTGATGTCTTTGGTTGGCTCAAGATAATAGTACATTATGGCCGCCTTAACATGTCCCAACTCTTCAACCATTGCATTCAACTCATGCATTGACATTCGTTCACAGTCGCATAGATCTACATAGTCAATATCACCCCCAGCATAACTTATGTAATTGTCCCACTGAATTTTCCCCCCATGATGTAGCCTTATGGTGAACCATTCAAAACCTGGCTCTATATCAAAATGATTATCTAATTAATTAATTGATTAATTGCTTAAACAAGTCATTAACCAATTAATTTATAGAAAAATTCTATGGAGCACACCCAAGTCAAGTTCCACCACAGAAATCAGTGGCGACAATTTGTATTAAACCCTTAACCAAACACTTTTAAATACAAAACAGACATTGCCCAGTTGTATTATTAAAAAGGTTGCAGGACCACATCTGTTTTTTTGCGGGGAATCAAAAACTTTATTTTTTTTTTTGCAGGGATTGAAAACTACGTAGGCCCCATATCTAGGACCACATTCCCCCCACAATCGATACCAAATCGCCCCACATTTAGACCTACAGCCAAAACAAACACATATAAGTAGTTACTCTACCACACAAATCCATGAAAATTTGACATTTTTTGCAAACTAAGAAGAAGAGGCCATACTGTATACTGTTTGAGGGTCGAAGTAGGCGTCTCTCCTCCTGATTTTCCAATCCAT